>JAJEJO010050368.1:868355-1066328 GCA_020662805.1 Glaucomys volans
GGTCCCACTACAGATAAAGAAGGGATGGGATTAAAAGTCAGGTGTATCACCTTCCTAGGTCCATCCTGTATTTTTAGTAAGCTTGATGTAGCCTCAGCCAACAAGGAATCTTTCCTCCTCCATAGTGGGGTCATATGCACACATCTCAGCAGAGACTGGAAATAGTCATTTGGATATGGAATTAGGAGAGGATACTGGAGATTCCAGGAATCAACCAAGTTAATAGGTTTAAGCAGGGGGGTTGAGCCTGAGGTCTACATGCAAGTGGCAGTCTTTAGGGAGGGACTTTGCCTTAGCATTCCAGTGTAAGGAAAGCAGCCTCATACCTAGAGTTTAATGGGGCTTCTGAAGACACAGATAATGATGGGAATCAGTGCAGGAAAGGTCTTCACTGGATGTGAGCAGACTAGAGTATCTCTCACAGATGATGAATTGAAGTCTATATCCAGAGCTGGGAGGTCGCTGTGGCAAAGTTGAAGACACTGTCTGAAAAGGGTCATGTCATCTATGCCCAGCTTAAATCCTTTGGCCTGACAGATCTTAAATCCATCAAGAATTGCCTGTCTCTGTGTAATAGAAGGCCTCAATTTTTTCTCCAACTCATGGATTAATAGGGCAGACCTAACATTTAGGAAATCTTTAAGTTAGAAGAAATGGTAGGAGTATGGAGGGTGAGGCAGCCCCACTTCTTCCACAGTAGAGGACTGTCTGTCCAGACATCCTATTTATTCTGAGCTATCTCATTACAACCCATAGGGTATATGTCCTCTTTCCACCAGTTGAGATAGCCGGCATGTGTGTGTGTGTGTGTGTGTGTGTGTGTGTGTACATGTGTGTGTGCATATATATGAGAGAGAGCACAGATTATCCATTGACTCATTTAGCTGCCATTCTCTCTCCAGCCAGTTGTCCTGAGCCCCCAGGATATAAAGAAAAACTATCTCAGACCTGTTTTGCTGCAACCACAGCTTGAATCTTGATTTCTGTATGGCAGTGGGAACTCTTGAGAGTCTTCTGGGTTTACTCTATCAGCAGGGGTAGCAATGAGCAACTTACTTGTCTAATTACCCTTCTGTTTCATATTTCCCATTTTAATAAAATGGTCATTTAAAGGGTGTAGCATTTTCCAAGTAGGCTCTCTGTAAAAAATATAAAGCTACTCAGGTCACTTAGGAACAAGTGGATTTGTTTTTGCTTACTTAACGAACCTGCTTCTTAATTTACCCGAACAAAATCTCTTTTGTAAAAATCTCTGAAGAAGACATTGCCAAGGTGATTTTTTTTTCTTCCCGAGAATCATTATGCTGCCAAGTCAAAAACAGAAATTATTGGTAGCAAAATTTGGGTTCCTACTGCCTTCAAAAAGCAGAACAAAGAAAAGGAGAAAGCTTTAATGGTATTCAAGGAAAATATTTCTGTGTTAGATGACAGTTAATAGAACTGCATTGACCTCACTGGTATTTCTTGCACTCTCTGTTGTAATATTATTCTAAGAAGTTCCCTCATTAATGCAGAGCATTAAACAAAATTCCCAAGTTATTACATAAGCAATAGCAAAGAGCAACTTCTTTGTGAGCTTTGTCTTGACATTAAGCCATTTGGGAATGTATTTAAGGTGCCACAAAAAGTTATTTCATGTACAGATATTGCATTAGCAGATGGTGACTTTTTCATGTTTTGTTGATATGAAACTTGAATAGTCTGTTTCAAAATGAATAGCCAAGATTTTGAAGGTAAGACTAATAACACATTCTTGAGAGTTTAATATGCATTAGGCTGTGCGCTATGTGCTTTAGTTGGATTTTTATTTTTGTAAATCCCTACAATGATCCCCAACAAGTACGTATTTCCCCTCTTTATAGAGGAAGCAGAGCTGAGAAAGATTATGTTTGTGTTAGTTAGTTTTTCACCACTGTGATGAAATACTTGAGAAAATCACTTTAGAGGAGGAAAAATTTATTTTTGCTCATTGTTTCAGAGGTTTCATTCCATGGTTGACTGGATCCATTATTTCTGGGCTTTGGTGAGGCAGAACATCATGGCAAAGGAGCATGGTAGAGCAAAGTGGCTCACCATATAGCAGTCAAAAAGCCAAGAAAAAGCTTTAGAGAAAGGGGTCAGGGATAAGAAGTTGTCTTCAAGTATGTACTCTGAAGACCCACTCCTTTCAACTAGATCCTGTTTCCACCACTTCCCAATTGTCCATTCAGCTGTGAATCCACCAGTGGGTTAATCCATTGATGAATTCATAGCCCATTCCCTTCCTCTGGATATTGCTACACTGGGGACCAAGCCTTCAACACATGAGCCTCATGGGGGGCATACCAGATCGAAATCATGACAATGATAGTTGCTAAATTTCTCCCAGTTTGTGAGGAAGTTCAGATTCTGTAGTAGGTGCCTTTACTCCGATGCCTATACTCTGTATTTGCTCACTATAGTTTCTCCTTGTGAACTATAGGAATATTCAAATACATATTTGGCATGTCTCTCTTCATTGGCTATGGACATTATGAAATAGTGAGCTCTTGAAAATTGACTTAAGTGCCTTTCAGATTTTTTTCTTTGAACCAAGACTCATTTCAGTGTTTCGGGTGCCTCACCTTATGTCCAAAAATAGCTGAACTATGTGGGAAAGCAGTAAGTGTTGCACCATTGTGACAGATATTTTAGGGAACAAGTTCAAGTATACAATCAGGATGAAACTAGATCTTTTATGTTGATTTCTCACTCTGAGATTCTTGTTATCCCAGCAAAACCTTTGAAATAACTTTTTTTCCCCTTCCCTTTGTGGTGCTGGGGATTGAACCGAGGGACTCCTGCATGCCAAGTAAGCACTCTTACTACTGAGCTGTACCTCCAGTCAACTTTGTTGTAACTTAACAGTTATGAACAATGTGAATAAACATCAGCAGCACTCAAGGTGTTAATTTCCTGCAAATTCTTCTTAAGGAATCTGGGTTTTTGTCAATCAACGTATGGCATTTTGTTTAAATACAAATTGAAGTATGGAGGAAAATTTTTCCTTGTGGCATAGGTTCATGCTCTGGCTCAGTTTTTAGGAAATGAACTTCAGAACAACATTTCTTCTAAGTTGTAGCTTTGAAGGGAGGGATGAATTTGAATTAGTGACTTGAGCATCATCTACCTCTGTTGTTTTGAGGATGTGGCTATAGTGTGACACTTGGGTGTTGTTTTAGTCAGTTTTCATCACAATTGCCAAAATACCTGAGAAGAGCAATTTAGAGGAGGAAAAGTTTATTTTGGCTCAGTTTTCCAGAGATTCAATCCATGGTTGACTGACTCCATAGCTTTTGGCCTGAGGTGATGCAGAACATCATGGTGGAAAGGTGTGGTAGAGGAAAACTGCTGAGGATGTGGTAACCGGGAAGCAGAGAGCAAGCCCCATTCACCAGGGGCAAAATATAAACCCCAAAGCCATGTCCACCCCATGTGACCTACTTCCAGCCACACCCCACCTATCTATAGTTACCACCCAGTTAATGCATTAGTGGATTAATCCACTGATTAGGTTATAACTCTCATAAGCTAATCATTCCACCTCTGAAAATTCTTGCACTCACACATGAGCTTTTGGAGGGGCACCTCATATATAAACCATAACAGGCATTATAGTCATACCCATTTTATAAGTGGGGAAAATTAAAATACTTCTATTTAAAGAGTTGTCCCTGATTCTGTATATAATCCATGTGGTTTCATGGACCACACGTTCCCACGTACTCCTGGATGTCTAAAACAATTTTATATTTATATTTTGTTTTTCTGAAAATCACAGTTGCATTAGAATGAGATAAACTCTTGCATGAACTAACCAAATGTTGCACTAAGGATTCTTTCAACTAAGTAAATTTCCCTTCCCCGCACTAGTGTTACAGAGGATATAGAAGACTGAAATCACAAGAAATAGCTCTTTTAGCTCCCTTCCTCCTGATTTAATTGGAATACTATTAAAAGTTAATCATTTATTTGATTGTCCCCATTTGTCATTTCCATTTGTGAACTTAAAATAGAAAGCCAGCATTTAGCTAATACGTTACAACTTTTTATTCCTTTTGAATCATACAAAAATCCCTATGGATTTAGCCCCAAGGGAGGGAAACCTGCTTCAACATTTGCTCAGGCATTCGAAGTCCAGTGACAGCACAATAAGTGGCAAGGGACGAGACGGAGAGGCCAGAGCTTGTAGGACTCCAATGTGAAATGTTTTTCCCCACCTGTCTCCAAACAACAGAGTTTTATTCTTTGTCACAAATATATACATCAACACAGGGTTGATGTTTATGATGTTGTGCTTAAATTTAATGTCAAGGAATTATGGCATACATTTGAACCAAGGTTTTCTAATGAAGTGTTCATTTGGATCCCCTTCCTAACTTTTTACCTCTCTTCTTAACGCTGTGAGGAGTTCAACTCCTTCTGTGTTATATGTTAGACACCATTCTATTCATCCCTAAGTCTCCTTCAACTGAAAGTGAGTATGGCCATTCCTTGAGATATTGTTCTATAGTATACTCATATTACCATCTCTCTCTCCTCTCTCCCGCTTAGTAGGTTGAGGAGCCACCAACCAGCTTCCCTAAGGCAAGCTGTCTGCAAAGGAACAAGCCAGCTGGCTTGGCCAAGGTTGATCAATGATGAGAGGCAGGCTGGGTTCCAGGTTCACAAAAGCCACTCAGTGGAGAGTAGGTCAGCGGCTTCCCCAAAGCCAATTAGCTGGCAGAAGTCTGAGGGGCCTGGTGCTAGCCAAATTCCCTGAGCCTGATGGCACTGGTGGGGAGTCCATCCTTGGGCTTCCTGGCAAACCAGACTTAAGTGAATGGCAGATTGTGCTTTTTGAGAGCCAGTGTGTCTTTGTGGCTACTTCAACAAATATCAGGGACCTGCCACTCCCACTCAGCATTACCCAAGTAGACTTGCACAACTCAGGCATCATAATAACTGACCCTCAGATGTGATGGGCCTTGGCAGATTATCCACATCATGAACTTAATTTTTTTACCTTACTTCAGCTGAAATGCTTTTTGACATTGACACAGATATGAATCATGCCATTAAAAGAAGGTAACATGGAAATTGTTTTAGGAACAGGGAACATTTTAGAGACCTTTGACAGGAGCTTTAGGATTTCTACTATTTTAAAAGTGCCCCTTGTAAGTTATTCTTCTTTTATGAATGACAATCTGTGATCAAATAGGACCTATGGTCAAACCCAAAGCAGAGGTTCTTAGCAGTTACTTGGGCCAACCTGTTTCTTCAGAGATTGTTTGTATCTGGAGTCACAGTCTCTTCCCTGTTTTGCTCAAGTATTAAATTTTTGTCTGTTAAAAGTCTTTCTTATATAGGATGCTTAATCATAATTTTAATATGCCTGGACTATTAAAGTCTCTAGGTATCTTGGGGATCTGGAGAATTTAAGGAGTACAATATGTAAAAATGAGGTAATTAACACTATACAACTTAATACATGTTTCTAGTTAGATCTGGTTTCTGTTCTAACTTCAGGTTTGTGTCTCGGTTTGAGACAGCATGTTGTCCACTTAGGAAGTCAAGTCCATTTTGCCTTCTCTACCTCTCAGTTCTCAGCTATAAGAAGTATTTTTCTTAAGGCCACCTGAACCCCTGCTTAAGAGCTTCTCCCTAGATTGTCCAATTAATATTCAGGAACAAAACTTCTCCCTCATGGATAACTTTTGGAGCACACACAAATTCTTCTCGCTCTGCTGAGCCCTCTCTTTATTTCCTTTAATTTTATTGTTCTAGTAGTTTTCTCTAAAAGCCAGGTTTCTTCACAACTTGGTGATTCCCAAGCTGTGATCGCTGTAATTATTCCCTCCCTATCCCCACTTCCCATGGACACCTCTCGTCTCTCTCAGACATTTAGTCTCTTATACTCCAGTCCTATTAAATCTCTTCAGCATCAACATTATCATAATCATTAGTATATTTGAAGCCAATTAAATGGCAATTACTCTGACCTCAGCCAGTCTTGGGCTCTCATCAATCTGTGCATAATTTGGAAATATTTGGAAGAAAAATGGATTTTTGCTTTATGGTTTGACCTGTATAAATATTTCTTTCTGCTATCCTGGAAATATATGCTGTTCTTTATCTCATCTGGAATCAGGGTGAGATAATGCCTCCCAGGCACTGCTTTCCATCTACCTGTCCCTCCAAATAATACCCATTGTAAGTCCAACTTCTAATTTTTATTCATACATCTTTTATTCACCCATTCAACAAGTATATTTTGAGGACATAATCATTACTTTTTGAAGTGCTAGGAATTTAAAAGTAAATATGAGGCAAAGTGGTGCACGCCTATAATCCCAGCAGCTCGGGAGGCTGATGCAGGAAGATCTCGAGTTCAAAGCCAGCCTCAGCAACTTAGCAAGACCCTAAGCAACTTAGTGAGACCCTGTCTCAAAACAAAATATAAAAAAGGACTGGGGATGTAGCTCAGGGGTTAAGTACCCCTGGGTTTAATCCCCCCTCCCAAAAAAGAAAGTGAATATGACAAAGTTGGGCATAATGGCGCAAGCCTATAGTCCCAGCTACTTGGGAGATTGAGGCAGGAGGATTTCTTGAACTCATGAGTTGAAAAGTAGATGGGAAACATAATGAGACCCCTATCTGAAAACAAGAAAAAGTAGACATGATAGATGAGATTTTTGCCTTCATAAAATTTATGATCTGATCCTTCATAATCCTGATGGCTTAAAATTGCAAAGGTCTTACCCGTTTCTGAATTTCACCAGTATTTGCATTCTGTTTCATACAGTTTAACTTCATGTTTTCCATAGTGGGAAGTAGAGCATAAAGGGAAAAGAGCATGGACTGTGGGATCAAATGGAGGCTGTCGATATTGATTGAGCACTTGAAATGTGTCTAATGCAACTGAAGAATTCCACTTTTAATTTTATTTAATTTTAATTAGATAAAATTAAATAGCCTCACATGGCTGGTGGCTACCATACTCGGCAGTGAAGGGAGGGAGTCATGGTTCAATCCAAACTTTATTACTTACCACCTGTGTCATCTCAAGCTAATTACTCTACCTTTTGAAGCTTATCTGTGATTATGCATACATCAGAGGATTTTTTTTGTGGCTTAAATAGAGTTATGAATGTGATATTATTGGTACAGCTCTTATTGAACAATAGAACTCAAAATGTTAGGTGTTATTAATTTTTAGTATTCTCTTTTTCAGTTTAATTTGTTTCATAGAGCAAAGCATCAAAAACTTGAGAGTGGAGACCATATCTGTTTCTATTGTAGTTCTTCTTGAACTTATACAATGTATAATTATGTAGGGGTGATCACTGAATATAGATATTCAATAAAATGTAACTGATTTTTCTTTCTTTAGCTTACCTTGGTATACTTTCTTTGTATGCATGTGGCACTGGGGATTGAACCCAGGGTCTCATGCATCTATTAGGCTAGCGCTCTACTTTTGAGTTTTGAGCTACTTAAGTTCCTTGTCCCACTCCCCTTTTATTTTGATTTGTTTGTTTCTTTCGTTGCCACCACACAGCCAGAAGTTTCATTTTTATAACTTGGATGCAGGAATAATTTTTTTCATAAACCTTTTTAGAAAAAAAATTAATGTAAATTATGAACATATTTTCCTTTATTCGTATGGTGACCATGACAGAATTGTTATTTTGGAAGTCATGTTTTATTGAATTTATGTTGACTGCTCTGACAATATGTCAGTTGGTATCAAAAAAAAAAAAAAAAAAAAAAAAAAAAAGGGAAAGAAAAAGAAGAAATAAGAGGAATGACATTGTTTTTCATCTAACTTTCCCATAGACATTTGGTAATTTAGTGAATATAAATGAGAACACTAAGGCCTATTTCAAATCACTTATATAAATAACTTGCTTAAGATCAGATATCTAGTAAATGGTAAGACTGGGATTCAATCTGACATTCATGAACTCTGAAGCCCACATACTGGAGTGATATTTATAATGAAGTCTTTTGGTTCTCCTCTTAATTATTCTTGCCAGATTGTCAAAAGGTGAAATATTGAAATCACACAGAAACTGGTGTTCTTTACTATTACTTCCTTTTGTGAGCAAGATCTTTGTTTCAGGGGATGTTTTTGGGGCCAGAGCAGTTGCAAATTCCAGAATCATTGCTTATTGTAGACACTCTAACACAAGAGGACTTAGCCATATAGGAACATTTTCTGATTTCTGCTAGAATTGCTCTCTGCACAACCAGAATATTATTTCTTGAATTTTCTGTGCAGAATGTTTCTTCCATTTCTTACATCTGGCTTAAATAATGCGTGCTACTCCTATTTCTGAATAGCAACACTTCTATGTAGAAGAATCATAGTCTATCGTCTATGCTAGGTGAGTAATTTACCACTGAGCTACACTGCCAGCCTTTTTTTTTTTTTTTTTTTTTTTTAGCAGAAGAGGTTCTGCCAGTGCTCAGCATCTGTCCCTGAGAGGCTGCCCAGGTCGTTGTCTGATGATTTCATTTTCTGTTTGTAGCCTCGCTTTCATTCTTCACAGTCAACAGGTCCAAATTTGTGGTCTGCGAACAGATGTATTTCTCATTGACGCTGTATGTGTCTGTAGGTCTCCCCAGAAGTCATTCATTAGGAACTAAAGGAGATAGTGTAGAAAAAATAAAGCTTCACTAATGGTGACAAAGTAAGAGGAACAGAAATTCAATTGAAACGTTGTGTGCCTAAGAAATGTTAGAGAATCTCTTGGTTATCTCACAAATCTTTAACTATTTGGTTATGTGCTCCAGAGGAGAAAAATCCATCAAAAGTTTTGTTAAGGTAGGAAAGAACAAAATCCCCCCAGCTTTTACAAGTAATTCTATTTCTATTTTCATGCCACTCGGGAACTGGCCTCTTTGAAAGTTCTCAAGCCTGTAAAGCTAGGAATTCTTCCCTTCCTCACCTTTCTTACTTAACTTGCAGTTACAGAATCTAACTAGCAGCCTCAGTTAATGCATTGATTTTAACTGGAAACCCAAAAGGAGACAGTGCTGTAGTCAGCTGAACTTTTAAACCAGTCCTGGGAGACCAGAGTCATTTGCACATCGGAAAACAGCTAATGGGCCAGGGAAGCAGAGGTTAGTTGCAGGACCTTCCCTCCTGTCTTCTTTCCATCACAGTGAGAGCTCACTGATAAAAAGTCTTCCAACACAAAGGGCTCAGGCATCTATACCTTATTCTTTTTCTTTAGTTTTCCTTTCCTTTTTCTTCAGGGCTAGGTATTTCAATGAAACTCAAGGCTGAGGGAAATGGAAGAAAAAATGATCACTATTAATTTCTTCTCACCTTGCAAAATCCTAGCAGGTTCTATGATATCTTATGAAGTCGTAGGTTCAATCTATTTGAAAAACAAAGATGGTACATTTGGAAGTGTGTTATAAATGTATCATTCTGTTATCAAAATCATGGCATTAGCTAATAGCTCAGTTGTTACATCACCAGTTACTAGCAAGTCTCAATGTCTTTGCTAGACTCAGTTTCTTCATCTGTAAAATAGTGCTAATAATAATGCCCACTCTAGAGTTTGCTATTAAAATTAAATAAGATAATACATTTTAAATGCTTAGCTGAATATCTGACAAATTGAAGTCCTCAGAAAATACTATTATTATCACCCCCATTACATTGTTGCCCAATTGCTTAGGACCTAGCCTAGCTACACCCAAGACAAATCAGTTCTGCTTGGTCTCAAATGTCATCTCCCTATGTTTCTTTCTCTCTCTCTCTCTTTTTTTTTTCCCTCCAAAATGACCAAGTGCTGTATTCACAGCAGGCCTGGATTGTCTTCACATTGCTTTCTCTCCTTGACTCGCAGGGGTCAGAGGTCCCTGATAGTGCTCTGTGTGACTCCAGCCCAAGACCCTTTCCTGTGCTCAGGAGACCTGAAGGTGACAGGCAGGGTCAGCAAAACCTGCCAGAATTCCAGAGACCCCTTGGTGAATTGTAGGTGGACAGCAAGAAAGTCTGTCACGGACCAGAAGCAAATGACCTTGAGTCCAAGGGATCACTTTTCATCCGGGTGCTGCTTTTTCCAAGGTGTAATTTATGGCATCTAGAGTTACTTTTGCACATGCTAATGTGTTCATTCAGTTCTTGCAAGATAAAACTGCAGGAGTCATTGGTGAAGAATGGGCTTTCATGAAACTCCACCTAAAATATTCTACAACTGTGTTGTCTGTAAAAACTATTTTGTCATTTTTGAATCTCTAGACAACTTAGGTTTAAAGTTGCAGATAGCTTGAAACCTGAGTTCTTTATTTGACTTCCTAAGTTCTACCTTAAAACCATTATTCCGGGCAGGGAAATAAAGAATAAGAATTATTCATGCATAGGAGTATCTATCAGTCTCGTGGTACTGGTTTAAGTCTCAAAGTATGAATGAAAGGTAGAAGGAGAGAAAGCAAAGAGAAAAGGAGGAAGGAGAGAGAACAGAGGGGAAACAAAGAAAAACAGGCTTACCTAGTGCAAATGACTGGGTTCTGTTTCACTTGTAACTTTGTCATCTTTAACACATGTTCTGTATACATAGAAATACTGATGAGGCCAGAATGATATTTGAATCTTTCTATCATACCAACCCACACCCCCACTTTTCTTTGGGGAAGGAGGACATGTATTAGTGTCCCAGTTTGTCCCTTTACAGGTTGCCTGAATGAGTCGGAGACCGGCCCCCCCCAGCAGTCTGCTTCCTAGGTGGAGGCGCTCTGCCTGCTGAGCTATTCCTGCACTGGCTCATCTCTAATTAAAGTACTTGCTATGAACGATTTTTAAGTACTGGAGCTTAATGAAGTTAGAAAAAGGATTTGGATGCAGTTTGTGAAGACTTCAAATTGTTTTGAGTTTTTTCTCTAGGGAGAACTGTAAAGTCTGGAGGCATTCTGAATTACTTACAATGTATTCCATTTTGTTCTTTTCAAAAATTCTCTTTTAGTGGTAGAGAACTGAAAGAAAGGCTCACTGCCCACCTTTCTCCCGCAGAACACCGAACTCTTGCTTTGCAGAGTGGCTTCTTGGGAATTTACTAGTCTTTGAATACTGTTACCTAATTAAAGGGATGCCTGTGTCTTTAATTCTCATTGGCAGTTCTATCTTTGACCTTATAGGATCTAGGAGTTGAAAGTAAAAAGGCATTCATGCAAGATAACTTGAAGTTTATACATTTGGATGCTTATCCCTTCACTGATGCCTGAGCTGTATGCCTTCGAGATACTGGGCTGAGCAGGAAAAAGATGATCTACATTGTTCTATGTTGATCTATGGAGTGAATTTCTCTGTCCATTGGTGGCTTACTGCCAGCCAGTAAAATGCTGGCTAATACCTTCTGTTAGAGATCGGAGTACCAGTAATTTGTCATCAATAGTTGTAATTAGGTTTATCTACCCTTTTAACCAATACCATAATCTTTACCAGATTGTTATTGTTTGGGGCCATGGAGCAGAATTCTGAAAAAAACTATTTTTAAAGATTGATTTCAAAGCAGTTGAATCCTTTGGGGATCGTCTTATTATCCATCCCTTATTCATTTTCCTCTCAAATATTCAAATGCTTTCTTAGAACAAAATGTCATGAAAGCCTGTCATGTATCTGAAAAATAATTAATATAATTGACAGGAATGTCGGTTTTCTGCTGAGGTGTGTTTCTCCTAATCCCACTGTGCAATCTTTAATATTGATCCAATTGTTAGGAAGTGTTGTCACTCTCCACTCACCATACCTGGGCTAAATATTTTCAGGATCAAGGATCCTTAACCTAAGGAATATTTACATCTGTATTATAATAATCATTAAACAAAAATAGGTTTCCTTTCACTTACAGGCCGGGGCATTATGTACAAACGTCTCTGTGTGTCAGAAGTGTCTGCAGGCTGGATATAGTGTTCACCCGGATTTGACAGTTTATTCATTGTGTACATTGCATATAATATTGCAAATGGCACATCCAAGTGTTGGAATCTAGGCGATAGGAGTTCAGCACTTAAAGTGTCCAGGTTGCACCTGAACTAGCTGGAGCCTGCCAGCCCCTGCAAGCCCACTGAGAGCATCTGTCTCGCCACCACCTTGCTCATGCTGTCTCCTCTGCAGGCCCTCCGATTCTTCTGACTATGAGCATAAATCATCCACCTGTCAGGAGCTCTTGCTGCCTGGATTATGCAATGTGCCTGCCTTCATTTGGAGGTGGTGTGAGCAGGAGATTGCTGCAAATGGTTTGCATTCATTTTAATGTCTTTCCAGCATTTCTTTAGCTTTAATGAGGGGATTACGGTGGTGACAATGACTTTCAGAGACAATGAAAGTCTTCAAGATTCTGGACTTTGCTTTGTATGTCGGGCAGAGCACAGTTTGAGATCTCATTTTTTTTTAATCCCAAACAAACCAGTGGTTTAAACATTTAGGCAAAGAAGCAGGATAGTGCACAAAGCCAGCTGTCTAAAACTCTATTTATCAGCTTTATAATAGTTCCCCCCGCCAAACTGTTGAACTTAAATCAGCCACATGTATTGCTGATCTTCAATTAGTTCCTTCTGCCTTTTCTCAGAAGGTGACTTTATACATATTGTGAAGCCCCTTTACCTCTTTTTCTCCTTTGCTACCTTTTCTTACTCTAGAATTTAAAAAAAGAAAAACTTGAAACTCTTCAATAATTTTAGCTTTACTAATTGTTGGCTAATAAAGATGAATCATACATTTGAAAAATCTCTTTTGTGTTTAAAATTTCATCTGCTCTGGTATATTTAGGGTAAGCTCTACTGCAAAGACCGAGATTCCCTACCCATGACCCACCATCAAAAGGTATTAAATTTCAATTAAGAAAATTCTGCAGCCACAATTGCTATATATACATATGTTATATTAAAAATTTAAATATTATTTTCTTTAATTAATAGACTTCTTCAGCATTTTCAGGCCTCTACTCAAATGAAACATAACTAAGGCTATGTTTATCTGAAATTGGGAGAATGAAGATTCTGGTTATTTCTCCACTTCTGAATAGTGAGAGAGTTTCCCAAATGCTCTATTCACATGTACACATATAAGGTGCATGGAACAGGTGACTGGAAGGAAAGATTGCTTTAAAAATGGAACTTAGATCTGTCAGACACTAGCTAAAGTCAGAAGAGTGAAGTATGGCATTATGTATTTTTTGTAATATCTTTTGAAAAATGTTTGGATATAATTTAATATAGGACTGTGAATGAATTAAATTGCTGGTAGTATAATTTACAGTCTATGTGTGTTTTCTAAAATATAAGGCTCTTAGAGCTTGAAGTAAAAATAGGCTTTAGATTTAAATTTCTATTTTTTTTTCTTTTGTTCTTAGAAGCTTCCAGGACCTTCTGCATGTGTTTATTTGCTTAAGGTGGTATTCAGGGCACCTCAGGATAAGAGAATGACAGTTCTCTGCTGACTTCCTGTCCCCCTGCTTCTGCACTCCAACTCTTTCCACTTCTTCCCCTGTCAACACCAGAGAGCTTTCCAGTTTTCCTTGGCTACATGTGGGTGAATGTTATTAAAATTTTATTAAATCATTCATGAAGAAGAGACCCTTTCATATTTGCATTTTGTGTGTGTACATATATGTTATATGTATACATAAAATACATGAACCCATGCATGTATGTGTAATTTATATACATTTAATATACATTTGTGTATGTGTATTTCATATATACATATATGTGCATATACACACATGTATATATGTGTATCCCTTTTGCCAAAGTTAGATTTTATATTAATGCTGAACACACTGAGATTTGGTCTATTTTAGAGGGATAAACAAAGGAAGAGAATTAAATAGTGCTTTAGAGAACCTGGATTCTTTATAACAAAGTTCTTGACAACTCAAAATTTTATTTTCCTCTCAACAATATTTTCAAACATCTTAGTTTCACAAAAAATTCTTTGGGGACTTGAAATGTGATAAAAACACACTTTCCTGGTATTCAAACCACAAACAGGTTACCAAGGTAATATGTTACCATCAGATCCAGAGAAGGGAGCTTTCTCTATGCAATTAATGTGGTAACAGATTTTTGTGTTCACTGAGGAAGTGACTATATGGAAATACAATTTGAACATATCAACTTCCTGTGGGCATTTTTGGAGACCCAACTGGATTGAGTGAATATGGTCACATCCAGAATTTGAGTTCCACACTTGGAAGTTTATTGGACCAGTAGTAACAAGTTAGCCTCTCCTGGTTTTTGCTCATTTTTAACATGGAAAAAGTATCATGATTTTTTTCTTCTCCTCCTCTATAGTTGTAACTTTACGGAATCAGCTTCCTAGAACAGAAAGTGTGTTTCATCATCATTTTTCCCCCGTCACTGACAAATCAAAATTTATGTATATTTAAAAAAGAAAAGAAAACAGGAGCATTTGAAGAGATAAATGCAACACAACACTGACAAAATCTGATGAAAAATCTCCCTCTTTTATCTGTGGAGAAATTAGGTTTATCATCAGGAAAGCATTCTCTTTTCATTTTCTGAAAGGTGCTTTTTGACAGACCCTTTGCAGTGGACGTCACACTCACAAAACATGCTGTCACAGGGCTATTTGAATATGGTGACAGGCTCATTATCATGTTGAAGACTCCTGACAACACTGCAGAGGGGAAATGGACAGGGCTGCCAATCAGCTGTTGAAAAGACTGTGGTTGAAATAGGGTTTTTTGTTCCAAGAACAGTAGTACAAATTGACTGCATTAATTCTTTTTATTATAGCCGTGCACACTGTAGTTAAGGGCTCCAGAGGGTTTCCATTATCAATCCCTGTTTTCAGCAGGTTTATTAGCTGGCCATAAAAATTTGTTCCCAGCTGAAATTTGGTAGAGGTCGAAGCCTTTTCCTATAACATTTAGTTGTGTTGTTTGTGTATGTGTTAGTTTTACTAACAAAAAACAATTGCCAGAAGAATGTTGGATGAGCATCTAGACAAGACTTCCAAAGTCTGTATAATTCAGCCATCACTATATGTTGAAAGGGAAAAATAACTCAGGCTGATAATCTGTGATTGTGTGTTAGGGCATCGAGGTCTCTCTACTCACAGAAAATGAACAAACCTGATGTGCCACAAACCAAAATTCACAAAAGTGATGGTCGTAAAACAAGCAGTTTCTCACGGCAGTCCTTAGTGTTTGCCACCTAATCCTGACTTCATGGTCAAAACAGCAATACGTGCTTAAAAGTCAAGTTATTTTTCCATTGTTTTCAGTCATTTCATTAGGATTTTGCTTACATTGATGGTGTCAGAGTTTTCATTTTTGTGTATATTTTGGGGGAAGTAGTTGGTCTCAAAAATCTGTTGTGTATCCACAGTCTTTTTTTTTTTTTTTTTTTTTTAACTTGGCACCAGGAACTGAATTCAGGGGTGCTTAACCACTGAGTGCCACCCCCCCAACCTTTTTTTATCTTTTATTTTGAGAAACAGTTTTGACAATTGCTTAGGACTTTGCTGAATCACTGAGGCTGACTTTGAACTTGGAATCTTCTTGCCTCAGCCTCCCAAGCTGCTGGGATTACAGGTGAGCACCATCACGGCCAGTATATGTAGTCTTTTAAAAATTATTTTTATTAAAAAAATTTTTTTATGAGAAAATTCACTTACTACAATATCTAAGATGAAAATGATATTCAATTAGTGTTTAAGGCCAACAATAGACAGTGACAGGAATTGTAAGCTGCTGTTGTTGTTTTGTAATTAAAATTTTTTTTTTTTTTAATTTTTAGCCCTGTGACTGTGGGTAAGCCTGTTATTTTAACCAAGTCTCCACTCCAAGAACACCTGAAATGAGATCATCAAATTCTTTTTTTTTCCCACGTTGCTTTTTATTGGTGCATTATAGTTGTACATAATGGGTTTTGTTAAATATTCATTTATGTACACACTATGCAATATGATTTGTCCAATATTACTC
Source organism: Glaucomys volans (assembly GCA_020662805.1). Taxonomy (NCBI): domain Eukaryota; kingdom Metazoa; phylum Chordata; class Mammalia; order Rodentia; family Sciuridae; genus Glaucomys; species Glaucomys volans. The sequence goes on from JAJEJO010050368.1 coordinate 884,324, forward strand.
CCCAGCAGTACCCCCCCAAGATCATCAAATTCTAAACTTCATGCAAAACAAGGGTATTTCTGTTCATAGGCTCTGCATAGCTGCTTCTAAGGATTCCTTTTCTGTTCCATGCCTAAGTTACTTCCCAATGGTGAGACACTTCAGGAACCCACAAGAGGAACATTAATTTTCCTCTGCCATTTGGTGTATTGCAGCATTTATACACTTGATTAGACTCTCTACTGGTGAAAAAAAGTTAGCATTCCTGTAGAAGAGCCAAATTCTCCCCTGGGAGTGACTTAGATATTGGAACTAATAATTCCAGTAGGGAAATTCTACTTATCTTCCAGAGTGTAGTCCATTCTGATTTAACTTGCTATGTCTTAAATTTACTTTCTCACAGTGGTTATCTTCTATCCATGTGCACAAATTGAGCAAAATTATGTGACTTCTAAACATTATGTTTAAGAAGAAAGATTCTTTTTTAAAATCCCTGGAAGGTCCCCAGCCAGCTGGTTGGTTTCCTGCTGAGGCTTCCCTGGCATGCTATTTTCTTGCCTTCTTCTGTTCATTGATTCATGCAGCAAAGGTGTGTAGATGACCTCCTTTATTCCAAGTAGTATTCTAGGTGAGGGGGATTAACAGTGGACAGAAGTTGAAAGAATCTGTTTTCTATTGGTGGTGAGGAAGGAGGGCATCAGTGGCCAGGTGGCAAGGGAGCACGTAGGAGGAGCATCTGACCTAGTCTCATGATATGCAAAATGGATCTGATGAATGAGCAGACTTAATTAGTGAAGGATGTGTGTGTGTTTGTGGGGGGAGCAGGTGTTCCAGGTAGAGAGGTCAATGGATGCACAAGCTCAGAGGCCTTGGGAAGAAGTTTGCTCCTCTGAGGAAATCAAAGTTGCTAAGAATGGCTAAGGGGTTATGGGTGGTAAGAACATGCAGGTTACTAGGGATGCAGATGGAGTCAGCGCCTTGATAATGAAGGATCTTAAAATCCAGTTAAGGGTTTTGGACTTTACTCTGGGTTAATGAGGATTTTTTTTTTAAGGTTTTGTTCTTTCTTGTTTTGAATCAGATTAGAATTTGTGTTTTAGGAGGAACACAGTGACTATAGCTTGGGAATCAGTGAACTCGTGAGGGTGAGGTCTTGAGGGTGGGGTATACTTAGACCTGCAATCATTTTCAGAATGAATTTTATTCCTTTTTTTCCTAGTTTATTTGCATGATCTTTTTGTTGCCAATTGAGTTTAAGCATATGAATTTTTATTCATATTATGGTAATAATCAGACTCATGCTCATTCTTGCACATCTCAACTCCAGAGAAGACCATAAGGGAGCCAACTCCAAAATGGCTTTTAGCTAGAGTCTTTGATTGATCTTGTCAGGTTCAACAGTTATTTGTATTCACAGAGTGTTAGCTATGAGCACAGAAAGGGCATGGATTAACATTTGTGGCCATGGACTCTGAGAGCCTGTCCAGCCCTAAGTATCCATTGTTCTAATCACAGGGATATGACACTCAGACTAATCAGAGTGTGTCTGAGGACAGTTCACCATCAGGCTCCAGGTTCACTGTGTAGTCCACAATCTAGGGACATTGTGCAGTTACATTCCTCACAGAGGAACGTGTGTTTTCAGAGTTCCAGACTCACACCTTTGTGATGAAATTAATTTTCACATGATTCCCAACATACCTCACATTCTGTAAACATAAACCAAAACATTGGATACATTTTTTCTAATATTTATAGCTTTCATCTACTAATACTAAGGAAAAAAACTTCCAAATGATCCCTAGAGAATATTTTTACCATTATCAAATAATTTTTATTAACAGCATTGTGTTAATAAAGCTCCCTGTTTTTTTTTTTAATTTTTTGGCAGAATAGCCCTTACTGAGCTCATGCATTATTAGATTGAACATATTTCCCTCTCTATTCAAATAAATGTCCTATCAGAATGCTATGTTTCTGTCTAGGCATTTGGAAACAGGACTATGGGGCTTAATCTATCTAAGCAAAGTAAAGGTTTGCATACCTGTGTCTAGACTTTGTTTCCCGTTTTGTTTACTTCCTAACCTTGCACAGAAAAGTTTTTTTTTCTTTCTTTCTTTTTTTTTTTTTTCTCCAAGCTGCCACCACAGTGTAAAAATCAGAATTCCACTAGATGGAGCAGAGTGGAAGTAGAACTAAGCAGGAGTGAAATGTATTGAGGGAGCTGAATTGGCATCTGAGAGAGTGAGAACCAGGTACAACGTAATCCAAAAAGAAAGGAAAGGAACTCACAGCGGAGAATGTAGAGGTAGAGGGAAGTGTAGAAAGAAAGGACTACGAATGAACAAAAACTTCTAAACTTTAAAAAAAAAATGGCACCTAGGAAATGAAGGGATTTTCACACTTTCCAAGTTTTAAAATTTATAGCCAAAAGCTAGGTCTTTTTTTAAAAAAAAATATGAATTAGAAGTGTTTTAATTATTACTGACATTCATTCATAAGGAGCAAGACTTTCCATAAGAAATCCTTAAGTTCTGTGTGGTTCCATCCTAACCACATAGAATATTTCAGTTCTGGAAAGCAGTGAGTTAAGAATGGTTTAGAAACCTGCTCTTGATGTTGCCCTTCAATGTTCAGTAGTGGCACAAACCCCAGAACTGCTGCTTTTCTTATGCTTTGAGTCATTTGGGTTCTGGCAGAGCCACATGGCACAAAGATAAGAAAAAGGAAATCTTAGTCCCATGCAATAATTTCACAGTACAGCATTGCTACATTTTTTTGTTTGTTTTTGGTACTGGCTATTGAACCCAGGAGCACTTTACCATTGAGCCACATCCCCAGCCCTTTTAATTTTTTTTTTTTATTTTGAGACAAGCTCTTACTAACATGCAGAGGCTTGCCTTCAACTTGTGATCCTCCTGCCTCAGCCTCCTGAGTCACTGGGATTACAGGTGTATGCCACCACACCCAGCAGCACTGCTACTTTTCATTCCAACCTATTTTCTGTCCTTGCCCTGACTGTCTCTACTAGAAATACCTTGCTGCTTCGCTTAAGTATGAACCGATCAACCTTTCTTATACCTGTGGAGCCACACAGAAGTCTGTTCTGTGCACAGGATGGTGCCCAAAAGATCAGAAGCTGCTTTTCTCCCTCTGTGTCTTTATAGGTTAAATTGTCTCTGTCTTTAGTTCTCCCCTAAAACTACTTCCAGGCCTCTTACTCTGCTTGCTCTTCTTTCATTATGTTTTAATTAATAAATGACCTTCATAAAAGTGTGGTACTCAGACTTGTATAAAATAGTGCTGTTTTATGACTGAATGTTGCCTGCCCAGATCTGTGTGCTGCTTGTAATGTTACAATAGCTCTTCCCACACTGTCCATGCTGCTGTACTTCCATCAGCTCCAATCCTTTGGTGTTTTTTCATGAATAGTTAATAAATTACTAACTTTCTCTTGATTTACCTAATTGATTTATCAGCCTAATTTTGCACTTTTCATTTAGCCTTATTGCATGTAAACAAATCTGCTTGAATTAGATCCTACAGAATTCCTTTGGGATCCTCTATAAGCCATATACTTGTTTTTTGGATTACCTATAAATATGATAAAATTGTATTCTTCATTTTCAAGTCATTGTAACTAATGTTGAGAAGGACATACAATAAAAATCTGGTCTAACCCTGGGGGTCTCCTTCCCTACAAATTCATATCAGTTCATTAATATACGGTATTTGAAAATGATAGTACATCCTGCTGTGAGTTTTCCTAGCTCTAATATCATTCAGTTAAATTCTTCTAAATTTCATATCATTTACTCTACATTTCTATGTCATCCACAGGGTTTTCATGAGGATTTTGTTAAGTACTTTGTCAAAAGCACCATCAAAATATCTGTGGTATTCCACTCATATGATAGGAAAGTAAGTCCGACAACAGCAACAAGAAAATGGGTGCAGTGTCTTTGTATGGTATGATATGATTTGAACTTTAAATTTTTTGCTTCCAGTTTTGAAGGTTTGAGTCCTCCCTATAAGATATGAATGTGGAAGATGCAGAATAAAAGAAGGAAGAAAAATGCACCACCAGACTTCAAGTCCTGTTTCTATTGTGTGCTTGAGTGAGTGCTTACTTGCTTATGGGATGCTGAACTAATTCATCCTGAAATTTGATAAGGGATACACATGGGGATCCCTACTTTATAAATTCCTCTATTTCCCCTTTTCTGGAGAATCCATTCAAGATCCCATCTGCAGATGTGATTCTTCTATTCCTATGGTTTCTTAAAGAGTAAGGAAAACACTTCTTTAGTTTCATGAGTACATTATGTTAGGAGTCTGAATGTGATTTCCCTGAGTTTAGAAATTTGATTTTAACTAAAGCATATAGATGCACTTTTATGAATTTTTTTGTGTGTGGTTTATTCAGTTTCACCCTGCTTTAGTTAGAAGATCATTCTCTTTGATGGAAGAAATAGGAAAAAAAAACCTCAGCAACAAAGTAGTTTTCTATCACTTGGCCATATGTTCTGTTACATTATTTCACCAGCCAGAGCCCGTAGCAATCAATAGAAATCGATTTTAGTTAACTTAAGCAGAAAAGCAGTAGACATGGGCAGCAAGATTGGTTGCTCAACAGTCAATGGAAATACCAGAGAAACAGGCTCAGAGAATGGGCAAGGATTGCAGGAAGCTGAGTAACTGAGCCATGTCCGAGTTCATGCCCAGGAACATCTTCCTCAGGTCACTGCTGTGACCACCACAGGATGGCTGCAGTTGGCTCTGGAGGGAATTCTCAGCACTTTCTTCTTTCATCCCTATTCAGAGAAGGGGTTCTGATTGGCTGACTTGTCCCCATTTCCTCCTCCTGGAGTTCAGGTAAGCGAACACCTTGAGTGTATTAGTGTTTTGTGATGTGCGGTAGAACTTTCACCAATAGGAACATGAGTACATACTTACTGTGATCATCTTGGCTAAGCAAATGAAAAGCAAGACAGGTGAAACAGATTAAAAAATACTTGTCATTTTGACCTCTTTTTAAAACTATAGCTCACTTAGGATTATGAATTTCTTATTTATAATTTCTTTCTTTCTTTTAGAATTTGTGTCATTTTCCCTCCCTTTACTTCTGTTTTATTTCTTTGTTAAAATCAAATTTGTGAAAGAATGGCTAGCAACAGGACTGGGTGTTAGAGAGATTTTAAGTCAGAACCAAGGCAGACTTGGGTTTGACTTTGTTCCACTTAGTAGCATTGAGCTTTGGATGAACCACTTAGCCTCTCTGAGATACAAAGCCCTCATCTATAAAATGGAAATAACAGCTGGGCAATGGTGCACACCTGTAATTCCAGTGACTCAAGGAGCTGAGGTAGGAGGGTGGCAAGTTGGAGGCCACCCTGGGAAACTTAATGAGACCAGGTCTCAAAATAAAAAGTAGAGATCTGGGGCTGTAGCTCAGTGATCAAGTGCCTTTGGGTTCAGTCCCCAGTACCAATAAATAGGAAGTAACAGTGGGTACTTTGTAAATGTATGGACTGAAGATAAAATATTTTAAAGTACCTTGTCTAAATTAACTGCTCAATAAATGATCACTATATGTTACCCTTAGCTATATTGGATTCCGAACATACTGCATTACCTTCTTCCCTTTGAGATTGTTAGCAATTTAATGATTATATTTTAAAAACAGAATTCGATATATATAAAACTTGATTTTCCTATTGGTACCATGCTATGTTTTTAGTCTTTTAGTTTTTCCATTTTGAAAGCAAATTTACTGCAAAAATCTAATTTTTTACTTTTCTTTCTTTATGGTCCTTTTATTTGTATATGTATTTCATAGTTGTAACCATAGTGGCTGAAGTATTTTTTTACATGTACTTTTGTGTTATTTTCATGCCCATAATATTAATGCCATAATTCACCTTATTTCTTCATATGACCACATGTTATTTCTAGTTTTTGTTATTATGAATGAGATAATAAATATCTTTGTAGCATTTTTCCTCCTTTGAATAATTTCTTCAGAAAAAAAATGCTAAGGGAGGAAAAACTGGGTTAAGTTCTATAGTTCTATAGTGGTTTCTTTTATTATTATTGGTGTTAGGGATTGAACACAGGGGCACTCAACCACTGAGCTATATTCCTACCCCTTTTTTGTATTTTATTTAGAGACAGGGTCTTGCTGAGTTGCTTAGGGACTTGATAAGTTGCTGAGGCTGATTTTGAACTTGTGATCCTCCTGCCTCAGCCTCCTGAGCCACTTGGATGACAGGCATGTGCCACTGTGCCTCGCAATTTTATGGTTCTTGATATAACATATATATCACTCTGAATTTTAAAAGACCTGTATCTCTGTATTTGGACCTATACATGGTTGAGCATGCCCAGTGTTTCCTTTTTGCACTATGATAAATTGCAAGATGATATGAATACTTACCCTGAGGTTTCTTTCATTCCCATACTCACCAATATGTAGCAGCTCTTCCTTACTGGAAAGAGTGTCACTCTTAATTTTCTTGATAGTATCTTTCTCCTGAGACATCATATTATCAGACAAGCTGGTCATGAATTTAAATATTTATTCTTTAGCAGCAAAAAATAATATGATGATGCCCCTTATGCATTGAGAACTGCAATTAGGCTCATTCAATTGTCCATTTAATAAATTCATATTGAACAGCTACTAGTGCTGTGTACTGGATATGAATTAGGCATGGTTCCTGTCCCTAACAGATTCTGGCTATGTAAAGGAGGCAAAATAATTATAAGAAAGAACTGAGATACTATGGGTATGCAAAAGAAACACGAAGAAGGATTATCTAGTTCAAAGTTGGGCAGTCAGCAAAGACTTCTGGCAGAGATGATGTCCAAATCTAGCCCTAAAGGACAAGCAGGAACTGGGCAAGGAGGCACAGAAGTATGATACAAGAGAATTCCAGATACAGGAAGTTGAATCTACTGGGGAAAATGGCAACCCTAGGCAACTGTAAGTAGTTCATGATGGTTCCATTTAGAGTCTGGGTGCCAGGGTGGGGTTGGGGGTGGGGGTGAATGATGCAAGATGAGGCTGGCAAGGTAGGCAGGAGCCTGATGAAGTTCTTCCCTAGAGTTTGTATTTTATTCAGATAGTAGTGGGAGACACAATGAAGGTTTTAACCTGGGGGCTGATATGATTAGAGTGTTATTTTTAGAAAGATGAATCAGACTGCACTGTGGCCAGGGGACAAGGCAGCTGGTAAAGCCAGTTGCAAAGATACCAGATAGGACTCTGCTCCAGGAACCCAAGGTAGAAGCATTGACAGGCTGAAATAAAATGTTAGCCCTGCACTGAAAGAAGTAAACAGAGTCAGGAGGTAGTAAGAAAGAAGAATGGGCAGGATGTGGTAAGTGGAATGTAGGACAGAGACATGCAGGCATCTCTGGTTTGAGCCACAGGGTAGATGAGTGGTTCTACATGCTACTGCCCTGGGGAACCTAAGACTTAGAGAAGAACTTAGGAATGAAGAGAGAGAGGGGATGCACAGAGTCTCATCAAGCTGAATTTGAGGTGGGATAGATGATCTGAAATATCCAGTAGGCAGAATAGACTGGCAGAAGAGATCTAGACCATAGATGGAATGAGGAGGAGTCGAGGAGCTTGTGATGACCCAAGCCATGGGGAGATTTGTTCAAAACTTGAGAAGTGAATTCAGGACAAGATCCTGATATTGCTGAGAGTAAGTCAAGGGTAAAAGAAGGGAATCTGAAAGGGGTTGAGAAGATCAGAGACGTGGGAGAGAAAACCAAGAGAATTTGTTATAGTAGAAGGCAAGGGAATGGAGATTTGAGGAGGAGATGGTAAAGAAAAAACTGAAAAGATATAGAATGGTCAATTCAAAGAACTGGAAAATATTGTGTTTGACAACAAAGATGGCAGAGCCGCTTTTGACAAGAATAATTTCATTGGAATGGTATGGGCATGACTCCATGAGGAGTGCATGGGATGTCAAGAAGAAGAAGTAATGAGGGTGGAAAAATATTCCCCCACTCTTGACTGTGAGATGGGGAGAGAGAGACAGAGACAGGAAGAGGTAGAGAGAGAGAGAGAAAGAAAGAGAGAGAGAGGCAGAGACAGAACGAAGGTGAGAACAGTGGCTATAATAAATAAAATAATAACTAAAAGTAATTGAGCTATTGGCCATGCCTTGTAGTCCTCTAAGCACATCATGTGTGTACACACGTAAGCTCATTTTATTCTTACAACACCTGTATGAAATAGATACCATTATTCTCATTTTCTCCATGAGGATACTAAGACATAGAAGTTAAAAGGCTTGCCTAAAGATCACCTAAGTTTTAAGTGCTAGAGCTTGAATTTGAATCCAAGCAATCTTCTCTGGAATTTAGATGGTAACCACTATAGTATATTGCCTCCAGTATTATCAACTCTAGTGGTCTGGAATTTCATCTTTGTGTAGGGAAGCAGGATATTTCTAGATGAAAACAATTAAAAGTAAGACAATATTATAATGATCAACCTCATGTGGAGAAAAGTATTAATATAGAGTTTCTTTTCTTCACCAGACTATCAGGAAAGAGTTTGCATAAGTAAAATTAGGACAAAATTGATACAGGGATGATATGAGGAAATTCCCTCTGTGATAAGGAGTGATTGGTGGGGTGGACCCAGTTTAGAGAAATGTCGAATGAGGGATGTGGTAATTTAGAGTTGACACAACAGTTTTGAGTTGGTCTGCATTTCTATGTAAGGAGCAAAGCTATTAATTTATACTAATCCCATTGTCAGATTAGATGAAAGGGGAAAAGGGTTGCTGGTACTTGTACTAAACCAGGAGACATATTCCATGGCCTGTCAGTTCTAAGGTTGTAGCATTCAAAGAGATATCTGACAGTTTGCAAAGAAAAGATTGTGATATTTGGGAAGTATTTGAATGAGGGCTGAGGGAAGGGAGAAACTTAGAAATCAGTTATTTCAAAGAAGCATCGTAGGAAACCCACAATCAAGAAAACAAATCTGGGGAGTTGTAGACAGAAAATAGGGATGAGACTGAATCTCAACATCATGTATCTCTACAAGACTGGGATCCTAATATTTCTAATGAGAATAAGATATATTATTCCATGTCTGTATGAACATATCAAAATAGATTCTATGGTCATATATAACTAAAGAACAAATAAAAATTTTAAAAAGCAGGTATGAGAAGAAACAGAAATCTACTTATTAAGTATATTGAGTGCTTTGTCCTATGAGCCAAGCCCTCTGATAAGTGTGGATCATGGACTCCTCATGGGTTTAGTTAAGGGTGCTGGGTTTTAGGTAATGAGAGGATATCCAGATCAAAATGATTTCCAAGCAATAACATGACGCTGGAATCTGGATGAGAGTTTCAGGGATGGTGATATGAATTTGAGAGCAGAAGCATACCGATGAGAGAGTTGGGTCCTATATTCATGAAAACCCTAAACTGAAAAAGAATGTCATTTTTTTTCCATGTATCTCTGTGTGAATTTCCATGTGGTACTGAATGCAGGTGTGCTGAATATTCATTTCAAAGTACATTATCTGTTCCAGTTAGGGCATAAAGATGATGTCTTGATCAGCTGTCATGAAATATCTCATGGCACTTTTTTTGAGTTAACACTTGAACCTCAGGGTCAGGGCCACAGTCTACTGTAGGTCATTGTTTTTTTTTTACCTCTAGGAAATTTTGACAGGTTTCTTAGAGGTCTGGAATTATTTCTGTTCTAAACTGTCTGCTATTATTAGACACTGTTAAGTATCTGAATGCTTTTTTATCATTGCCCTGATAAGTGAACAAAATAACAGAAACTCACAGTATTGCTGGAAACACCCAAAGGCAAGTTTCTATTCATGATTCTAGGAATGCATTCTTCAGGTTTGTAGTTCTCTAACACCCAACTGCCTAGGATTTGTGAGAGGAGATCAAGGCTAGCATTTGGTGGTCACTCTTGGGGTGACCTTTGTGCCTTCCCGGGCTTTTTGCTAGGTCTTAGTGAAAATGACATTGACAGCATATTTTGGAGAAAAGAAGTATTCTAGATCTTTTCCATATATTATTAGTCTGGGAATATGAACTTGATTTGGAGAGTTTGACTCATATTAGTAATTCCTGCTGGATTGTTATACTTGAGCTACATGAATATATTTGAGCACAATAAACATGTGCTCTCTGTAGTCCTTACTTTGTTCTGTATTTGTGCTTCTATGCATCTTGCTATATATGCACATACAGCTCTTTAGGCTTATTCCAACCTCCATACAACTCCAGGGAATCTAGTATTTAGTTACAATTAACACCATTCAGAGGGTGATATCTCCTAAAATGGTCAGCAGTTTAATGTGACATAGGAAAGTTTGCAGTTCTGAAGTCTAGGGTTTTTTGTTTGTTTGTTTGTTTGTTTGTTTTTCTGTCAGTATTTTTAAGCTTCTGCCTAACTTTAAGAAGTTTATTTTCTTTCTTTGCACTCCAACAGTTGGTAATTTAACTCTTGGACTTCTTGTCCCTTGATAGCAGAGCTTTGTGACTGGTACTTTTTTGCTTTGGCATAAGAGCCAGTAGGAAATATTTTATGTTAAGTTTGTTCTGGTCGCACATCAGGGTGTATTGATTATAGGATGCAGGAAGTTAGCTAGGTAAAAAGATGTCATGGCTAATGTTTATCCACATAATGCTGCAAGCAAGATACTCCATAGTCCTTGAATCATATTTGTTCTTGAAAGTTAGAATTTAATCACTTTTTTTTTTCCCATAGTGAAGTTTGAACCCAGAGCCTTATGCATGGTAGGCAAGTGCTCAGCCACTGGCCTACATCCCCCAGCTCTTCAATTTTTGTCAATTTTAGTTTTGAAACAGTCTCACTAAGTTGCTGAGGCTGACCTCAAACTTGACTATCTTCCTGCCTCAGCTTCTGAGTAGTTGGTACTACAGGTAAGGCCACCCCACCTGGCTGAGTTTAGTAATTTTGATTGATGCTAAGTTTAGTCATAAGTTGCACTGGACTCTTGACCATTGAAGTAAATATTTTGAGCTTCTAGAGAAACAGGAAGAATATTTTTTAAATCATGAGATCTTGGATTGGAAGTGTTTAGATTACTTCACATGACTCTGTCTCCTTTCTTCCTTTGTTTCCAGGTCTTTAAAAGCAGACTTTTTAAATATCTAAAAACAGGGAAATTCCTTTCAAAAAACACAAGTAATTTATTTACTTTGAGATTTCAGAAGGCTCAAGTCAGTGTAGAGAATTTTGAAGAAGCAATCTAAAACCATTGATATATATCAAAATTTTTTCAAGAAGACTCTGAGCTTATAAATTGAGGCTGAAACTGATAATAGGAATGTCCTGATAATGAAATAATTATGTTCACTATCTTATATGGAAAAAGTGTCTATATGTGCATGCATGCGTATCTATGTATGCATACACACACACACACACATATTATTTTAAAGGTAATTTTCTTTGTTTTTCATTGGAACTATTTAATAAAAAGGGTAAACACATTTCTCTCTCTCTCTCTCTCTCTCTCTCTCTCTCTCTCTCTCTCTCTCTTTTTGTGTGTGTGCTTTGAATGGAACCTAAGGTCTTTCAAGCACACTACCCGGTGGTTCTATCACTGAGCTGCATCCTCAGCCCCACATTTCTCTTAATATAATAGTAAACACATTTTCTATTATATATAGGCTAGTCTGATGTGTTCAGAGGATTTCAGATTTAGTATGGAACCCTAACAGGTCAATGATCCAGGCATTTTTAAATGCCTAAAAGAAAACAATTCAAGAGTACATAGATGAGGTTCCATATGGAAATGGCAGACACCAGCTCATTTCAGTTCTTGAAGGGATTAAAGATGACCAGCATATTTTTAAGTCCTTTAGAAGTAGCATCTCTGCTGTTGTGAGCATACTAGTTCTTAAAACTGCAAAGGTCAAGAGGAAAGACTTTCTCCATAGAGGTCATTGTTATCAGCAGAGTGTCCTTACTGTCTCTGACTTGATGTCATTGTCGCAAGTCACAAAATAGTTGTCATTTGTGCTAGAGCCAAGTTTTTGTAAAAGACAGAATATGTTGATAGGGATGGAGAACTGGATAAGGCCCAGCTCATGGACTGTCATGCTTAAATTTCGGCCCAGTATGTTCCCTATGTTCTGTAGATAGTTGTCATCCAGTTCAGGCCTTGAGGCAGGGAGACCATGGGTACACGGTGTGTGTGATGGCAGAATGGACAAAGGGATGGGCACTGGGTCAAGAGAGCACATTGCTGCAGATATTTCAAGTGTCCAACAAGGAAGGCCCATGAAAGATTGGTGGCAATAGGATTATAAAGAAAGGTTGACTTGAGAAATATTTCCAAGACTGAATTATCCTGACTGGATTTGGGAATATTGTTGGAAGGAGCAATAATCACTTCATCAGGAAAATCAGTGCCACCATCTGTTGCAATAGATTAATCCCCTTATGCCACCAGTCTGCAGTTCTGAGAAGCAAAGCCAATGTGACTTTGGAGAGTGAAACATTGTCTTCTGTGGTGGATGACCTGCCCCAAATGCCCTGATTAATTATGAGGCATTTTCTCAAGATGACAGTGTGGACATAGTGTTGTTGAGAACTTCAGATGCTGACTAGAGATGAGAACTAGCTGAAGGAATCCCTTCTTCCAAGGGGAGTGGCTTTACCATCATACACCTTGAACATGTGGGTTAAGAGCTTTCTTCATCTTTTCCACAACCAATGACCATCTTTTCATTAGATGTATGGAACTGACAGAAAGAATTACTAGGCATGGCCTTTGATATTGCAGCTCTTTGTGAAAAGTCTTTGATCACATATCATTAGGATGTTTCTTTTAGTAGTGCCACGAGCTAGACAGCCATAATTTTCTAATAAAACATAAAGAAAAGAAAATTTTCTAAATTGGATAATAAATTTGATTTTTGCCCATTTGGATAGGGTAGGTCAAGGTTAGAACTTTCAGTGTGTTAGCCTCGAATAAATAAGTAAAATTTATACATAAATATCACTTTATGCCACTTACATTAAGTTTTTGCTGTGGATACATATCCAGTGCTGCTTCAAGTGTCTTATCCATATTCATTACCGATTGAAAAACAAAATGGTATGGGAATCTTCATTGGAAAATATCATAGATCTTGATATGCAGTGTCCAAACATGATGCTAATATCGATATTACCTCAAGGGATAGCAGATTTCAGATTGATAAGCCAAACATATTTAAAGATCGATCCCCTTTTCTGAATCACTCAACATATTGCTCTGCTTTGAACTATTTTCTTAAAATGCAGAGTATTTGAATAGAAAAGATGTTCCAATTGATAATAACAGGCACAAGTCAAAGGACAGTGATAAAGAGAGATTATCTCCTTTTGGGGATATATATTTTTCTTTTCTCCTGACATTTGGATGTGTATTTTCTACCCCTTGCATGTAAAATACACACTCATGTGGCATAACATATAGGACAGTATAATTTACCCAAACCTATTGAGAATATTTCAATATTAAGTATAAAGCATAACTAATGACTTTTTAACCATACCTGAATGGTACATGCAGTTTGAGTCAGTGATAAATATCCAGCAGGGCTATAAATAAAATGTTTATAATAACAGATATCCTATTAAATACTGGTAAACTTTTATATAGCTTTTCCTCCCAAATATAGTTTGCTTTGTCAGGAATGCACATTCATGTAAAAATTTACATTTTTTTCCTGTAGGTCAAATAAAATACATAGTCAACATTTTCACATATTAGTGATTAAACCCCTTATTTTTTGGTTCCTTCGTTTTGCTTAGCAGTGCTAGGAATCAAACTCAGAGCCTCATGCATGTTAGGCAAGCTCTCTACCTCTGAGCTACATCCCCATTCTTAAAAACCCTATTTGTCGTGTGCACACATGCAACATAAAGGAATTAGAGGTGGGGAGGATTGGCATATAATATTCAAATAGTGACCTTCACTCCCCAATATTCACACATAACTCCAGGAATAGGCCTTATTGGTTACTTTAATTGGTTTGCCATTCCTTCACTGGTGTGGTCTTCTCTAAACTGTTTTTATTTTATTTATTTTTAAGCAAATGAACAATTGAATGAATGAGTGTGTGAAAAACTAAATAGATCAATAAGATTCTTTGAGGCAGCATAGCATTTAAACTAGCAAATTGGTCCAGTGGGAAGAACTGATCTAAATTGTACTATAGAATAATAATGGTTCAAAATTAGAGCTTACCTTGCATTCTTAGGACTTTATGTGTACTAAGTCATTTCATGTTTGGAATGATCCAAAATAATGTTGAATTTGATGGTATTTTTAACCCATTTTATGAATGAGAAAATTGGGAACTGAGTTATTAAATACCTTGTTCAGAAATGTGTAGCTGACGAGTTACAGAGCTGGGATTCAAACACTATACTGACTTTAGAGCCAACATTTTACAAACTGCATGGTGCTATTTGCTATTATAGGACGGAGGGCTCAAAGTTATATGAAAAATTCCTTTTCTACTTGTACTGAAATAGATTTTCAATATCAAAAGGAATTTAAAAAAATTATGTTGAATTGTTGCAATGGACCATAGATGGAGAAATTGTGGGCTTTGGATCTTCTCAGCTCAGGGTTAGACACTTAGGACTTCCCTAATTCACATTAAGTATTTCAACTTAGAAACAGACTAGGTATTTCTCATTAAATTTGGCTCTGCTGGCCATGTACATTCGGTCTCTAACCTGTGGATTATTCGGTAATCGAGTCTGTTTCCCAGATACATAGTATCCCTTCAACTAAATAAACCATTCTATATTGTGAAAAATGGAATTGGGATTGCAATATTAACCTCAAAAAATATGACTACAAAAGTAAATGTGCTTCAGAGTAAGGGCTCGAAATACATTGCAAAATCTTGTTTGTGGTCTTTTGTCTTCAGATGTCACTGTTACATATATATCAGAATATAGCAAAATTTGTAGCTTAATATTGGCTATGGTTTTATAGTAAAAAGAGTTATTGTCCTAGTTGTGAAGCTCACATAGCTGCCATATAAATTGTTGCTCAAGTCCTCTTACTTGATAGCAGATGAAGGTTCGAGATCTTAATTCCCTTTTCTTTGGTGAGGTGAAGAAGGAACAATGGAGATAATGGTCTTTTTGATGAATTTGTTATCAACAATAGAATGAAGGTGGCCCCAGATATTTCTGATTTTCTTTCTTTGCCTATTTATATAAACTTCTGAAACATGACTTGACATTTTGTTTTATAGTTCATATATTTTTAATCAATATCTGATATGAATCTCTATAATTTCCCCTCCTATCCAGGGACACACACGTGCATATAAACACATATCTCAAACATCAAGATTGTCTGGAATTAGGAAATATTGCACTTCTTTGACTTCATAATATTAAATATTTTGTAAAATATTTATAGATATTTATGAATATTTTGTAAAAGCACTAAACAAAGAAAATAGCCAAAGACTTATATTGGTATGGCTCTTACTCCCCGTGGGATTCTGCAGAGTCAAACAACAAATTAATTTGCCACTCATGAGCCTTCAATTCTAGTGAATGTGTTTGCAAATAAATCACACATCCCAAAGAAACCAAAGTGGCCTATGTCAGTGGCATGGCCGTTCTCAGAAGTTTGGTTGTTGACCTTAGGCCACCCATCTTCCTTGAGTGCCTCCATATATCTCTCCTCAAGAATTTCTGCTGACCCACTGTTCACTTAAGTTCATTGAATTTACAGTGCTCACTCCTAACCTTAAACATATAAGGCAAGTAAAACAAATCCCACCAGTTTTTTTTGGTTCATCCTATACCCTGGGTTTGTACAAATTTTGAGAATCACAATTTTGAAAATAACTTTCTTTAACATTCTGAAATGCTCTGAGAATCCATCTAAGTATACTAAATATCCAAATTCTGAAGGACTAGAATTTGCATAAACTTTACAATTTTGAAAATAAAAGTGAACTACACATGTGTGTGTATGTGGGGGGGGTTTATCTATCTACATATACGTGAATAAATGCCTATCATTTATATATAAGTTAAATTAGGTGGAATACACATACACGTTTCTTCTATCTGAACAAAATAGGACATGATACGAAATGAGACTAAGGTCATAGACTTAATTTCTTATAGATTGCTTAGTTCATTCTGTTCTTTCCATAGATTGAATCCCTGATTCTTGGTCAGCTCTTGTATAATATTGCAGCTGGTCCAAAAATGCAGAATGAATCCATCAGTGCAACTCACCCCACTGCTGGGATAACAAGCAAACCTAACAGGGTAGATCCATAATGTGGCTGTTCTTTTAAGGGCACATTTAATTTTACTCTCAAATTCAGTGTGATTTTGATATTACTGTGTAAGTCTCGTTAAAATATGTAAATAGGGCATTTGCTAAACTGTCTTTATTTAGTGTTCTTTTAAGTGATCATAAAATTTTAATGACTATTATTACTGATACTCTAATAAGTACTTCAATGAATTTTTTGATGGTTAAATATAATTTGTATGTGACTCTAGAATCTCAATATGGAGATTTTAATATTGAGGCATTACCGTAAAATATTCATGCCATCAGCCTTCCATATTGCTATTCCATAGAATAAATGCATGTTGATTTGAACTTAAATCTTTCTGACATTCAGTGGTTTGGGTATCACAAAATCTTGTAATGCATTAGCCATTCAGTTGAGGGAAAGTGACTTGCATTTTCAGAGTATTTTTAAATGGATGTTAAAAACCTGTTATTTGGTTTTCGTTTTGCAGAGCAGGCTCCTGCTTTACTGCCTAATTTTGGACATATGCAAGGTTATTTAAATAGAGAGATAACGTTCATCTTTCAGGAGCAACAAGTGCTGGGTGGGGTCAAGGTCAAGAGATTAGCATTCCAGTTATCTAAATGCTTTTGTCCCACTTAAGGACTACAATACAGGATCATTTCAGATTGATCAAATAATTTGGATGCTTTTTAACTGTTTTGTGATACTGTGTGTCCTCATATTAGCAGCCCCCATCCCCCAACTTTTTGTCTGTTTGTTTTGTTTTAAGAGAAGACCAGCAGTTAATAGGACATTTTTCATCTTTTATTCTGGTGATTAGCACAAAACCAAACAAAGCAGTTCATGATATTCATGCTGCTATTTTATGTGGACATTAGGTAGGGGAGCAGGTTTTTAGCAATATGACTGCTTGGGCCTTATGTTAGACTTCATGACGCATTTTGTTTATGCTTTATAAATAGTGTCACCTATTTATAACCCGAGCCACTATTGTTTTAATGGCATTCGCAAGTGGCCTTTGGTTTGGTTTCTATCAGCCACTCAGGCACTTTTGTTCTGAGGCTTGAAAAAGTTAAATGGGAGTAGTTGAGTTTTAGCCGGCCAGTCTAATGAAGCTTTTGGAAATCCTTAGGGTCAAGGAAGTTAACATATAATTGACATCAATATAACAAACATTGAAATGTAGAAAAGAAACAGATCGACTGAGTTTTATATTATGAAAATGTCATCTGACAGATGCTGTACAGCAGTTTCATTTGAAAAGATCTCTACCTATGCTGAGAGTCTTATATTCCATTAAAAGAAGAAAAAGAAGGAAAAAACCTGAGGTGACAGGAGATTCCTATGGGGAAAGAGCTGTCTCTGCCTATCTCAGAGAATCTTTGGGGAACATTTATTCTCATCTTGGAGGAAGAGGGAAGATTTTAAAGTTAATAATATTTCTGCTCCCTTTCTCTTTCCTCCCCCTGTGCTTACAGGCAAAGGTGAAAACCTGCCCTGTATCCCCTGTGTCTAATAGAGAATCTACATCAAAAGCAGGAAGTGCTTTTAGAGATAAGGGAGCAAAGAGGGAGGAGAGTGAGGAGGACAGATCAGCTCAGTGGTTTGTGGCAGCCTTAAAAATCAGAGACAGCCTTGGCAGAGCTAGGAGCCAGGCAGAACTCACAAAAAGTAGAAGGAATCTGTTAACAAATTCAGGCCAGTTGGCAAGCCTGAGCAACTAGTTAGTCATCACAAGAGGTACAAATCCTGACGTATTTGCATTTATAAACAATGTAGAGAAAAGGATGAGAGGAAGGGGGAAGGTATCCATCTTTCTAAAATTTTTCATCTGATGCTTTTTGACTAGAGATGGATTATGGTAAAGAGAACTAAACCAAACCTGCATTTTCTGTATCCCTGTTCCCATCCTACTGGTTCCCAGAAGAACATATACCTGCAGTTTACTCCCAGTCTCCTGGGAGGCTGTCAGTAATAACAGAAGCTCCCCTCTTGGATCCTGCAGACTAGGGTGCTTTGTGGTCAGTACACTCTAGGTCTCCATGGGTGCATGGTAGTTGCAGCCAGGACCCAGTGGTCCATTTTCTGTGATCAATCACTGAAGTACCTACTTTAGTATACTGCTGACAAAATAGAGCTGCTGGCCACAGGCCCTGGAGTCTTCTTATGAGCATGGAATACCTTTTTCTGGCTAGAGTATGCAAATGCATGGTTTTTATAATGTGATCAGAGTGGAAGCAGAGACCCTATCTTTAATAGGCAAGGTCTATAGGTCATATGGACTCTATTCTCCCTTTCCACATATGGGTAACAATGGAGTGATGACAAGCAGTAAATCCCAGAGAGGATAGAAAGGTCCATCATGATAAGGGTAGATTAGTGTCTGTCACAGTGCCACGTGCCAAAAATGGAGTGACTTTTCCATCCACACTGATTACTCTGAGATGTTGCGTACTGGGGTCTGCTCTAACAGACCCTGTGTCTAGCTGGGTTTCTGAGGATCATATATTCAGCAGGATAGTTATTTTACAATGTGTGTAAACATAACCCAAAGTGAAGGAAAGAAACCAGGATGCAGAAAAGCCCCTGAGCTTGCCCACATGCATAGATTACACAGTAGAAAATAGCTTCTGCCTGAGAACCTTAAATGTATGACTCTATTTCTTTATAAAAGAAGTGCTCAAAGAATCTAGATATACTTTTATTCTTTGTAAACAAAGTTATTTCAGAGTGATTTTCCCCAAGGTTGACGTTAACCTGCCTGAAGGTTTGTGGTCAACAAAAGTCTTTGGGGAAAGATCTTTAGTCACTTTGAAGTAGAAAGTCAATGTCTGTTCTAAAATGTGACAGGCTCATCACCCCAAACAGGGCTGAATGGAGTGGAGATATGAAAATCAACTCTTCCTGCCATTCAATTAGCTAAAAACATTAGACACTCTCCTCCATTGGTCTATTGGATTTTTTATTTTATTCTTTTATGAGTAAGCCACCTCTTATCATCCTGCAGATCATACAATTAAAACACATGAGGGTCCATTAGCATATCCGGGCTGTGGGTTCCATCTTGCATTCCTCAATTATTTCCCAGAGTCAGTTTTTTTTTTTATTTTGTAAACCTGGCAATGATGTCAACTTCAGTAAGTTAAGATGCTCTGCTCCCTAGGCTGTTTATGCTTCGGTGCCTTATTAAATGCACCAGCTAAACAGAAAATGCGGTATAAATATGTTTCATGAGTCATTTAAGGATTCAGCCAAGAGACATTACAATTCACTCTTGAGTCCATTTTTAGAACCAACTCTTTCAAGACTCTTCTCCACAGGAACACTTCCCCCTGCACTAGAACTGACAAGACTGTATGCATTACTTTATTTTGATACTGACATTTAAACAATAAAATAAAGCCATTTAAAACAAATAGTAGTGCTTTAAGTGTCTGGGCTGTCAAGATATCAAATTATATAACTTGGAAAAAATCAGAATTCATTGTTAATGGTATGCACTTAACACAAAGGGTCGCTGGAGTACTCAGCAGATATATATTCAGCTACCATGTTGGAGCTAACAGGCTGTATTCCTTTAGATAGAATTGACTATATTCAC
The DNA here is from genome assembly GCA_020662805.1 of Glaucomys volans. Classification (NCBI taxonomy): domain Eukaryota; kingdom Metazoa; phylum Chordata; class Mammalia; order Rodentia; family Sciuridae; genus Glaucomys; species Glaucomys volans. The sequence goes on from JAJEJO010050368.1 coordinate 904,244, forward strand.
TTAAATGGACTTGACTCTGGTACAATCACTGTATTCAAATGTCAAGGAAAAAAAAAGGAAGGAGAGAGAGAGAGAGAAAGAGGATGTCACAGAGGGTCACAAATTATGTTGGATTTTGACAGATTGTAGCCTTGCTTTACAAGAGCAGTAACATCTCATTTGTCACCGTTTGATCTGTAAGTGCGGGAATGGGAGCGGAAGGCCCTCCATCTCCGCCACAATTTAATCGCTCTGAGGCCGACAGTGGTGGTGGGAGCCACCTGCCCATGCACCACACTGCTGATCTGTTTTAATTTAATCGTCCGTCAGCTGGATGAAAGCATAAATCGTCTCTCTTTGATCTGCAAATGGTGTGTTTTTCTAAAGCAGGGTGTGGAATTCAGGGAGAAGGGACCTACACTCTTAGTGCAGTCTGGACAACATGGCCCTGTGAAGACACTCAAAGTTGCAAACAGGGAAAAGACTGTCATGAAACTTGTGACAAAGCAGGGGAAATAGCAGACTTAAACCCATTTGTATTAAGTGGTTATCAGTAAAATAAAAGCTTTGGGCAAAATAAGATACTGTGCTCAGAAAAATAAAACCAGTTCTCCCATTCATATCTATCATCTTTCAAATGTGTTTCTTTCTTGTTAGCATGTGAACTTTGGCTGCAGGGGAGGTTATGGAGAATGCTAGAGGAGGTTTTATATCAGCACCGGGAATGGTCAGCATTATATGCAACCTGAAGTTTTCTAAGGAGGATACAAAGAGCAAAATGTGACTTTGTTAGAATTGGTATATGGAGAAAGACAGACTTCTGAATTCAGTAAGTGATATAAATCTTTAAACATGGTTAGCCTTTCATCATGGTAGTTATTATGAATCTTTACTTGGTCTCATAGAAAACATTTTAAGGTGCTTTCCACATCCTTTTGTAATCTATTTCCCAGAATCATAAATAATTTATTTTTTATAAATAAAAAGGAAAAACTTCATAGCACCTGTGCCAAAAATAAACTGAATTATGAAGAATTGTCAAAAATGCATCCCATGCCTTGTAGTTTCTTAAATAATGACTTCTTACTGAAGAGATTAAGGCAATAAGATGGGATTTTATCATAATTAGAAGCACTTTCACTATGATGAGATGCTACCATTTCAACAACATTTTTACAAATCCTGTAAACAGAACATTGGGGACATGCTACTAATCTTGATGCAAATTTTTTGCAATCTATCTTTTAAATTAATGACCAAAAGATTTCTAAAGAAGAATCCATTTCAGGAAAATCCCCAACAGTAACCCAGAAATTTCCAGAAGACTTTCCCCAGTCCACAGGGAATCAATCTACAAACCAAAGAAAAATTTCCCCTGAAATTCCTTTCAGATACCATGGAAAGCAGAAACAATTTACAGTTCAATTCGAAAATCTAAAAATTTCTTCACTGGTAATGATTCTAATAAAATTACCAGCTGAGGAGAAGGCCCCCGAAGACCAGTGGAGTCATCCTGCTTATTCTGGCCCATGTATTTAGTTGGCTTTCACCTTCCATAATTCCCATTAATGGCTTTTCTAAGCAGTATTTGCATAGGAAACATAAAGGTGTCTCTGCCACTTCCATTTATTAAGTTATTCCACTGTGCTGCTGTAGGCTCAGAGGTAAACATCGCTGAGCATTCAGGTTAAATAAGTCCCACGAAGCAGTTTCGGAAGAACTTGAATTTTTATAATGGGATTTTGAGGAGTGTAAGGTAAACTGTGGTTGTGACACCAGTGTTACGGTGAGTGAACTGGGAATGCAGATTATATAGATTCTTTCCCCACCCTGTGTGGCTAAGCTCTGCTAATGTGTTTGGGGCTCAGACAGAACACAGAGAAGGGGAAAGCAACCCAAGAAAGGAGAATGGGAATGCAGGAGAAAGAAGGAGGGAGAAAGAGACCACAAAGATTGATTTATATGTATATATAATGATCTACGTCATCAGAGTCTTCTGTTCCCACTGGTCGTTGTACTGCATATGATCAAGTCCAGACTCCCTAGTAGGCATGGGATACCCATTTACAATTAGATTCAGGCACCGTGTATTTTAGCCACCTTGCCTACTCATAGCATGTATTTTATGCTGTATATTTCTGCTTATTCACTCTCTCAACCTGGAGTGTCCATCTCACCTCATCTTTGCCTGGTGAAGTTCAACATAGTTAGAAGAAATCATTTTTATTTTGTGTCTTCTTGAGCTGAATTTTATTGCTCTGCATTTCCATAGGATGTCTTAAATACCTTTAACATAGCATAATTTGTACTTGATTCAATTCTTTAAGAAGTCCCCCAGTGGACCATTGGCCCATGAAGACAGATGATAAGTTTTGTTCTTGTCTGACCGCCTCCATTCATTACCCTAAACCCAGCGTGGTATTTGTGACCTGAGACCATGTTCCATCAATATTGATGATAAGCTCATTGACAGTGGATATTCCATGAGACTTTCTTGGGAGGCTCTCTTGAAATTTTTGCATGTGTCTGTGTGTGCATGTGTGAGCACAGAAACACATGTGGGTGTTTATATGTGTGTGTTGTATTTGCTAGTAGGCATTACATTTATATATACTTTCATAAGATTTTGTACCTAGTGATTCACTTCGAGGATCTGTCATATCAATTGCATTCATTCTTCAGGCTACTGTAAGAGAATCTGATTATTGATTCATTTGAAAAAGAAACAGAAGAGAATTAGAAGAATCTACTGGGTGTTTCAAGAAACTACTGTGTGCCCAACTCTGTCTCAGATACTTTGATCATCTTAGTTTGGGCATCTTAGTTAACATTGCCCACTGTTAGACCTCTCTGAGGCAGCACAAGTTCTCAGTTCTGCCATTTTGGGTTGAATAAACTTGGATAGTTACTTACAAACTATGTGCTTCTGTTTGCTCTGCTCTTTTCTTCATAGGGTTGTTGTAAGGAGGAATTTAATACACGTATAGCACTTCAGACCATTGTTTTACTCATGATAGGTGCTCCACATTGTCAGCATGTATGTATGTATGTATATGCACGTGTGTGTATAATTTAATAGCACTTACATATCACACTTAATATTACTTTTCCAAATGAGGAGGTTGAGACTCAGAGGGTACTTGTGTGTCCTGCCCCAAGTCACATAGTAGATGGCAGGGCTATGGGGGTGGATCCAACTCAGTTTTAGGTCCTTTTTTCTGGTGTACTCCAGGGCACCTCCCTCGCAAATACTTCCAACTAGAGACCAGGTCAGTCTTACCACACTGAAGCTAAGTCAAATAGAAAAAAAAAAATGCTCCTCTATTCTTTAAATGCCTTCAAGTCCTGTAAGTTGCATCAACTTAACTTTTTACAGAGATGGGAAAATTAGGCCAGGATAAAGCTGGTTGCTGGGGGTATTATAAACCTCTATTTCTTTAAGCTCAATGTTAACCTTCCACCAGTAAGAATTCTGGTTTGGGAAATGGCAGCATCTTTAAGATCATTTTGGAACCTGAAATAAAAGAAAATACACACATTGAATTTTGTACAATTATCCAGACTTCACTCTAAGGGCACTTTATGTTATTAAAGATTGCAAGTCAATTTTAATAACTTATATTTCTATTGCTAAACGGGTGACCTCTAAATCGAAGGCACACCTGCTATCGCGCACTCCACTCTGCACCAAATACTGTATAGGGAAATAAATGAGGGCTAGGCCCTTCTGTGACAGTGAACTTCACGTTCGTGGAGACTGATCACTCTTGAAAGGTGATAAATGCCAGTGGAAAGGTACAGTAAGCCATCATATATTAAATATGGAAAAGTACTTTTAAATAATACTGAAACAGGCAAAATACCAGGTGACAGCCGTCACCAAATAGAATCATGTGCCACGATTTTGTTTGAAAGAATTAACTCCTAATAAAGAGTTTGACAGAAAATGCTAGTATATGTAATATATGGATTAATCAATATTAACTAATGTGTCAACCATAATGCTGTTTTTATATTTACAAATTCTGTCTTTATCATGGCAGTTTGTGTTTGTGTGTGTGTGTGCGCGCGTGTGTGTGTGTATGTGTGTGTGTGGTGCTGGGGACTGAACCCAAGGCCCCACATGCTAGGCAAGCACTCTACCACTGATCCATATCCCCAACCCATGGCAGATAATTTTAAGAAAAAAAAAAAACAGACTGGTTATTTCTAAAGTGACTTTTAGTGATGATTTTTTTTTTAAGCAAATAACAGAGTGTTCCATTTTGTTGAATGTTACTTAAATAGTTGGGGGTTCTACTTTGCGCTTTCTCATGTAACATGTATTGCCCAAAACAAGAAGCTTGGGTTACTGTTTTGTTATTTCTGGAAAGAAGTCAGAGGTAGGTGAACCTTGGGCTATGCTCATGTGGGGCACCTGGGCTGGATTGTGGATGCTGGGAGCCGTGGCAACATAGAGGGGGGCTCTCCTGAAGACTCAACTTCAGGATTAAAGTGTGACCTGAAGGCTCTTATGACAAGTAGGGAAGTGGTGCTGTCTTCTTCGGGAAAGTTCTGTTCTCATCAATTGAATGTTCGTGTGCCAGACACTGTACAAGGCTTTAAGTATATCATAAACAAAAGCTGGTATAACTCATGTTCCAGAATGAGTGAATGCAGTATGGATATAATTATGAAAGTGCCATGAAATATGTGTAATAGATTAACAAACACAGCTCTTATGAACATCCAGTGTCTACACATTACTAAACACCTATTTTTGATGGACTTGTTACAGAAGGGTAGCTTTCATTGGAGGTTATATAATGAAAGGAGAAGGTGAAAGAAAATTACAAGCCAGTAACTAGGAAAGATGCTCATGTACCAGACTTGCTGCTAAGAAATACCAAAGACACATGTCATTCATTTGTCCATCTTTCACCAGAGAATTCTTCCTCTTTTTTTTTTTTTCTAAATTATTCTGAATATACTAATTTTGGAGGTGTTTCATGGACTATAGGAAATTGGTAAAGCTGTTTTTCTAACAAGATGCAATCTGATTGCTTCATTAGGTTTTAATAATATGCTTGGTGATTTCTACCTACTTTAAATGAGCACAGATTCATGAGAACCATCAGACTTGGGAACTGTATAACTGTGCCTCTGGTCAGGGAGCTGGGTTATGCTAAAGGTGGCAGCTTATCACTAGTAGAGCCAAAAATAGAACACTGGCTTCTGAGTTCAGTGTCTGAGCACTAGAATATCCCACACATTCCAAGCACAAGGGCCCAGCCTGGTTGTCCACCCCCATCATTTCTGTGACTTGGACACCAGGAGCTCCAGGGAGGATTAGGTTATGATTTGGTCAATCTTTGATTCCCTAAGATGGTCTTAGGATGTCTAAAAATATCTTCCTCTTCTCTCTTGACACCTAGAAGGAATCTGCTTTATGATCACCTCAAAAAAAAAGGCTGAAATGAATTTATGATCTGAATGCCTATATTAAATATTTGCCCTAAAAGCAATGAGACCAGGGCCACTATGCATGCATGAAATACAGATTGTTTCAGGAGAACATTTTCAGAATCTGCAGTCATGACAAAAGCAATAAAGGAGGATAATATTTAAGTTGATAAAAGATGCAAACATGGCTTTATTGGGTTTCCAAATTCAAATTAAAAGAATAAATATTTCATCAGTGATACTAATTAAAGATTGGTCAAAGATTTGTCTGTGTCTCATATAGCAAATACCAATCAGAACTGATTAGGAGAAGTAACATTTATTGGACTGCTCAGTTGTAGAAAGATATGATTACTGTGATGTCCATTTTCCTGAGTAATGATTATTTGATTATAACTTGACGTTCAGATGGCATGAGTACTTCCTTGATATCATGCCACCCTTTCTTTGCACAGAGTAATATTTTGATGGGGGTGTCAATAGTGTTCTAGAATGTTTGATTGTATAAACTAGCTTTTGGTGGTTTTGTGTAGTTGCACATGCTTTCAGTATTTCCATTTGATGCCATCGTTGCTTCTCGAAAAAGCCACTTAAAAAATTGATTGCAAGAGCTATAATATTCAGGCCCTTATCATTTGATCATCATTGTCACATATTTCTTTTCCATTTTAAATATTTATATCTTTCATTAGATGCAAAATTCTGATAAAATTTCATTTTTCTCAGTAACAGCAGCAACTGAAAAAATTGAGGATAAAGGAGAAGAAAATGAAATAATAAGGTCACGGTTACTGGCCTGGGTTCTCTAGCATATTAGAGAGCCCTTCTGTGCTAGGGGCCAAGGTCTGCTATTTCAGAAGCAGGTGTGAGTACGTACACATGTGTTTTATGCTGTGACATCTGTCCTTCCAGCTTCATTCTTTAAGTTTCTAGGCATGTAAATTGCATACAGTCGTCCACTGTGTCTACCTTTCCTGACCATTGTGCTTGTTCTGAACTCCACTTGCTTTAATTTTGTAAGTTAAGCTGATGCCAAAGTGTTCTTGCTTGTCTACATAATAAATGTAAACAAGTGACACAGAGATCATCATGGTCAAGCCTCTACTGATGTCAGCTTTAGTGTCCTGCTTTTTTGACATCTAACTTCATCCACTTTTATCAAGGCCAGGGTCATGGGGGAGTGTGGGGGCTGCAGACAGCATTCAGAGGAGCCATCTTTAACTGTCAGGAGTCTGCATGTGATTGGAATAGAAGCAAGTTCTTTATACTTTCTAGGTAACATGTTTTCATGAATGTGGAAATTCTTTGCAATTTCCTAAGGATAACAAAACCATTATGGATTCATTTGCTATTATATTACGAGAGAGTTCTCTGTGAACAGCCTCCTTCAGAGATTCCCTGGAAATCTACAGATCAATCTGTGGGTTTATCTAACGATAAATTACCTTTCTCTGTTAACTAGAAGAAAAGTCCTCAAGCACTGTGATATCTTCCCCCACCCCTCAACAATTGTGCTGCATGTCTAGACAGACACATGTCTACTTGAAGCTGTTTTTGCTAGCAAATATGAGAAACAATGAAGAGTTAAAATAATTCTCCACCGACCTATGCATGCAGCTCCCACATTGTCTCTTTTTGTATGTACGTGTTACATACCAGGTACATTAAAATTCACATTTAAATTTCAAATGAGTTAAATACACCATTGCTTTCAAATAAGTGACTGATTTTTGTTCCTCTCATGTTATATTAATATTAATATTATGGAATCTTCTGTACCCTTGCATTCCTTGCTGACTATCTGATAATTGGGTTGGGGGAGAGTACTGAGGGTCATCTTGTTTAGCTTATCTCTGCCAGAGGAAGAGTGGCCAGTAATAAGGGAAAGCGGCAATAAAATGGTAACAAAAAATTGAAAAGAAGATTTAATCTCTGGCCAATTTGAAACATATCCCAGAGAATCCATAGAGAAAAAGATAAAGTGTGACTATGAGTAAGTTAACTAAACACATTACACTGTGTGTGAGCAAATGGAGTTAGCCCATTGTACATGTTTAATTTCCTATTAGTCTCTGGCGTTTACTACCACGTCTGAGTTGGGGCATCTGTAAATTCAGTTAAATACAGTGCATTGTCTAAACATATCACAGCTCCAATCAGTCACCCCAGCTGCTGATAAGAAGCCTCTTGTATTATTGAATCTACAATGGGGAGGCTCTGCAGGCACCGAGATAACAGCTAGGTATTTCACTTTTAAGTATGAGGGGGGAAAAAAGGAAACCTAACTGGGCCTCTTCTGTTACATCTCTGACATTTATTACCGCTCTCTGATTTGCTTTATGCTAGTGATGTGATTTTGTTTTTTGACTATATCGTGATTTTTCTTTAGTTTTAACTTAAACTCTGTGAATCAAAGAGAAGGCAAGCAGAGTATTGTGAACAAACAAACAAAAATCAGCTTTCCTATTAATACGAAGACAGCAACAGCTTCTGTAGAAGATTCTTTTATTTTCTTTTTAATTTAAGCTCTCTTTATTGATTTTTGCTTTTCTTCTTGTCTGGGCACATAAGGATGAAACTCAGTCTTTCTTTTATTTTTTTCTCTTTCATAGTTTCATTGAAATTTTTAGGAGTTCCTCTAATGATTGATCCTCAGAAAACAAATCATGTTGCCTCTAATGAACCTGAGGGCAGGCCTGTGAGCACTAGAACAAACATCTTTGCCAAGTTCTGCATATAACTTTTCTTTCCTATTGTTTTTATTACTTTGTTTAATCTTGCATAATTATATTGTACCAGTCATTCTTCTATCGGTGAAAGCATAAACAGACACATCTTGTTATTTTGATATGTAATTGCTGTTTTATATTTTTTAAATTTCTTCTTGCCAGGGAGATGTTAGCCATTCTCATTCCCATGAAATACTTGCATATCATTTTCTAAAATTTTATTCCGATACCGACTAATACGTTGTGTGAAGATCATAATGTTACCCACTTTACACTTTGTTTTTAATAGAATGATTGATCATCTTCTGCGAACGGCTCCATATGTCTAGTAGTTGCATATTTGTGAAAGTGCAGATCACATTGCCTTCATTTGATTTTATGAGTTTATATTTCCTCTTTCCCAAACAGATGTTTTACTACAGCTGCTATTTGTTTAGTAAATTGGTTCACATACCATAGTTCTGTTTTCATATAGTAGTGCAGATATGACCAGCAACATTAGGGAAAAGAGAATAAGAAATTAGAAATCTTAACTCCTTTATCAAGTTCCATGGAAGCTCTGTTCTTTGCTTACTTTTATTTGGTGTTGGGGATTGAAACCAGGCCTTCATGCATGCTGAGCAGGCATTCTACAGCTGAGCTACCTCCCTGCTCTCTTGTTTTGGGGCCTAGTTTGTGATCTGGTTCTCTGTATAATCACAGGCTTATTGTACATACAGTCATACCTCTCTCGCACACAATCATCTCCCCCTCCTTCCACGCACCTGTCCACCTGGCAATGAGCCAAAAAGGCCTTAAGGCCAGACGGGGGGCTAGGGTTTCAATACTTTCCAAAGGTGTGTGTCACCCCATGCAAAAATACTACTGTGTATTTGGTGACAAATTATGATATAATTTGTCCTCTTAAGATTTAAAGATCAAGAATTAAGTGTTTAGATCATGGAACAACAGAAAAGAAAAAGAATGTAAACATGGGGGTTAGGGGTTGAACACTAGGTATAAGCAACAAATTATTGGGTCCTGACAGTAAACTAGTCTCTGTCTAATGTCATACTATGCACTTTATAGAGGGGTTACTATTTTCTGGAGATGAGGTTGATGATCCAATAATAAAAGTGCTTTTAAGCCCACATGACCTCTACAAAGGGACTCTCTCAGTTCTAAGCCCAGTCCTCTTTGGAATGCAGGGACCAGCACTCGAAGCATGAGGAGGGAAAAGGGATTTCATCTTGGTATTTGCTTCCTGTTGGCTTGCTCCTGACAGTGCTGCTACATGAAAGACCCTTTGCCCTAGCACTGACAGGTGGTTCAGTTTCCAGCTTTTCCTGTGTTGGCAGATCACAACCCTTGCACACCTGGAAGGTTTCAGCCCCAGCTTAGAAGTCTGAGGCTTGGTCCCCACCCCAGAACCCCCTTGCTGAATTTCAGATTCTGATAGTGCTACCTCTTCCCTTGTTCTGCACAATTTCCAGAGGTAACAGTTGCTTCCTTCAGTTAGGATTCCTATTTTGCTTTTGCTCTTAAACTTTCCTAGTACCCTTTGAGCCAATTTACAAATTTTCCCTGTTGAAATGCCTACTGTGGTTTTTCTTTTACTCTCTGGACTCCCACAAAGATGTAAGAACAATTCCTTAATTTTATATACATTACTTTTTATGTCACATCCTCAATTCCTTACTGGGTGCTAGTTAGATGTGTGAGTAGGTTATCATAGCATAAATGTAACAGTTTGGTCTGTGTGTGTGTTTTCACTGGGAATCCCAGAGTTCTAGCTTGAAAATTACTAAAATCAAGGAACAAGTGCATTTTTGTTGTTGTTTATGCCTACATCTTGAACTTTAGTGCAATAATCTTGGCATCCTTAGCATTCAAGAATGTCTTTTTCTAGCAAAAATTGAATAGAAATTTGTCTTCATACTTTTAAGGCAAACATAGACAGGTAAATTTATAGCAAATATTTGCAAACTACTTTGGTGAAAATTAGGGTCAATTCATAGAATATATCAATTTTTTAGAGAATGGATGAATTAGATTGAATTTTGAGAAGCTCTGTAGAATATGAGCTCTGAGTTCTATTTTAATAAGTTAACAATGGAGTTTAATGACCTAAATGAATAAAAGTGAAATAATTTTGAAAATTAAATGATACTTTAAAAACTATATGGATTAATTTCCTTTAAAATATCATTTCAGCACATTTTGTGATTAAGTAATATCAAATATAAAAATCAAGAAAATTGATGTGGTTTTTCTGATCAATATAGATGGAAATTGATTTTAGTAATTCAAGTAAAGAGATAATACTTTGTGATCTCTATTATCAGATTTCATTATCTATAGAAATCAAATTAAATGGAGTAGCTATCTCCACCTATTTTTCATGGTACTGTGTAGAAACAGTATAACACTAAGTTGTGTTGGCTCTGAAAAATTATTTACTCTTAATTTTCTTCATATAGACAATGAAAACAGTGTCAAATTATTGATTGGATATCAAAGATGCAGATAGTTTAAAGTGTGTTTATTTTTATTTTCTGAGTCTTGAAAATAATTTCAGTGTTCTGTTACATTGTGAAGATGTTGCTAGGCTCCATAATTCATTGAAGTATAATTTTGAAAACTTAGTTTATGTATACTGTGTGTCAGTTAAATTTTAGAATAATTCCCCCTAAAAAAATTTTTGTATGCATCTCAGTGAATCAATAATCCATTTGGGAACATTTAACTTGGAATGAATAATCCAGGGAGGCCAGGTGTTAAAATGTCCTAAGAGTTCCAGGTCAGTCTATGGATTATACAGACACAGTGGTTCTTGGAAAAATTTTATTAGGACCTGTTATAGTTTGTCCTGGTTCTGATTTTCTTATCCCAATTTTATTGTGTGAAAAGTGTAGTGAAAATGTCTATAATTGATGTTGAGGAATATTTGCTTTCACAAGAAAAATTGTATCTTTTATGTAATGTTTCATACCCAAAGCTTGTATGTAGCTAGAGTAGACCCAAGTCTCTCCATTTAAAGCCTCCTCTGGAAAATGGAATAGAAGCAGAATCATATGTCCAGCACAGCCAGTCATTGCAAATAACTGCAGATGTCTAAAGCAGCATTTAGGACAGTACTTTCTTTGCAAATGTGGACAATAGCTTCAATGCATGTTAACCAGTTACTGTGTTTCAAAGCATGAGAAATGTGAGCAGAAAGTATAGTTTTAGTCTGTGCATATTTCCTAGTTGTGTGACTAAGGACAAGTCATTCAACCATTTTGAGCCTTTTCTGTTGTTGTTGTAATTGAGGACATTAATAATGCTCCCAAAGGCCCATTTCAGTTGTAAGGACTTTGGATTTCAGTTTTTTAAGATATGTTGGTTACTAGGGGGAAAAATTCTAGAATTTTATAAAGCATGCTATAGAAAGCCTGGCAAATAATTAATAATAGTTAAGGAGTCATATAGCATGATTTTTTTTATCTTGATGCAAGCCACTTCTTCCTGTATTTCTATTTCCCCTTGTAAATTGTAGGTAATAATATCTGCCTCCTGTTGTGGTTATTAATGAAATAATCTTCCAACTTGTAAGCAAGAGGAGAGTGGGCACAACAGCTATTACAAGGGACATGGGATACAAGCCACTGAAAACAGAGCAATGGACAATTAGTTATTTGCACTAAATATAAAAATCCGAAACCCACTACTTATCTGCCTGGAATAAAGGCACACTCTTCTTTATTTACTTTGAAGTCATTCTGTCAGAACAAAAACAACTCATAGTAATTAATACTCATTAGTAAGTACTTTCAATAACATACCCATGTGTGTCTCCTTAACACTCAGGATGTGCTCTGCACAGTTTTGGTCTCTAGTTTTAAGAGTGATCTCCTTCTTGGTTGTTGTGGCATGTGTTCCTGATTTCTGTGGTTTCTGGTGTTGGCTCTTGATGTACACAGCACTCTCTATGGTGGCCCTGAGGAAGTCTCTGGAAGTCTAAAGAGGGAGCCACTAGGAGAAGCAGGGCAAGCTGGCTGCAGGCCAGGTGTCCTTCATGGGGCATCCCTTCCACCCAGCTGCTCTGGTCTGTTGCCCTGGACTCTAAGCCTCCTATAGGCGGCTGCAGGCCAAGCTGGCAGTTGGGACCAACTTCTTCCCCATCCACACCTGCAGCACTGCAGGCTCCCCACAGGCTTCCAGGCCTCTGCAAGGCCCTAACCACCTGGAGGAGCCAAATCCCAGTAGAGAATTGGGGAGGAATGCAGAAACAGCTTTTTCTCTGTCATAATTGGAGATACTATTTTATCTTTAACAGTCTGTGCTCAGAAGGGAAAGATTGAGCTGAATATATGTCAACGAAACAGGATACAGAAGTGCACGAGCAGAATGTCAAAATTATGTTTTCTGTGACCTGCTTTAAGTCCTGTCATTCTGCGTGGACTACTCGTAACAGATATACATTTTTAAAAATTGAATTAATTAAGGAAGTACACATGAAAATTATATGACCTATAATTTTAAAGTTCTTTCACAGAATAAATGTAGTAATCTTGTAACCTAAAAAGTGGGTTTGTTAAATTTTTTAAAATTCTGTTTTTTTACTTATTTTCATACTGACAATTGAACCCAGGACTCCATTTATGCTAGGCAAGCACTCTACCCCTGAGCAACATATCCAACCCTTTTTAGCTGTACTTTGAGCCAGATTCTTACTAAATTGCCCAGGCTGCCTCAGCCTCTTTAGTAACTGGAATTATAAGCATGCACACATGCCCAAAGATGGCCCAAAGAGTCTTTTTTTTTTTTTTGTACCAGGGATTGAACCCAGTGGCAATTAGCCACTGAGCCACATCTCCAGCCCTTTTTTTTGTGTATTTTATGTAGACACAGGGTCTCACTGAATTGCTTAGGGCTTTGCTAAGATGCTTAGACTGGCTTTGAACTTGTGATCCTCCTGCCTCAGCCTCCCAAGCCACTGGGATTTACAGGCATGCACCACTGTGCCCAGCTGAAGAGTCTGTTTTTTAAACCAGTTGCACGTTCACAGCAAAATTGATCAGATTGCACAAAGTTCCCGTATATCCTCTGCTCTCCCATGTACATAACCTCTGCCATTATCAACATCTCTCCTCAGAGTGGCACACTGATTACAATCGATGAACCCACATTGATACATGTTGACCACCCAAAGTCTATAATTTACATTGAGTTTCATTTTTGTTATCCATTCTCTGGGATTTGACAAATGCATAATGAGGTATATCCACTTGTTATAGTTTCATACAGAAGAATTTCCTGGCCCTAAAAGTCCTCTGAGTTCTGTGTATCCATTCCTCCCTATTCCTGACTCCTGGCCAGAAGTGGATGTTTAAAAATAATGTCTCAGACCAGAAGTTTCTTCCTAATTAGTTGCTTGTTTTCCTCATGGACTGCTTGTGGCTCATAGAGAAGACATGGTAGCATGAAGCATTCTTTCACAGTTTAGGTTTTGTTAACGGGCTTTTAGTGTGTGTGGCTCCCTAATTCCCCTTTTGCTGAGGGGCATCTCCAGCCCAACCAGTTTTAATTAACAGGGAAATGCTCATATTATTTTGGTACACTGATTATAGGCAAAGCCAAAGTGGAAGTCAGTTTGGGTCCCAAGCGATTTCTGTGTTAAAATGCACAGGGTACCTTTTTCTTTTCTTTTATTTCCCCCACTAATTCTCCTCCTCCATGAACTCCAGATAAGCAGCAAGCCTGAAGGCCTGAGCCAGATTTCATTACTATCACGCACTCTTCATGGTCATCTTTTAATATTTGAAAGGATCATTTGTTAACTGGAAATGGTCAATTTTTTTTTCTTTGGCTTTTGAAATATAATTTTCAATTTTTAATTTGATTCATTTAGATGAAATCATTAATCAGGGTTGAAACTGAGTTAATTTTCTGGAAAATAAATGAGGTTGTTAGACGGAACATTATTAAGTGGGCTCTTTGTAAGAAAGGGATAATAGCTGAAAATATGGAATACTTGGAGAACTGTAGCACTGGGGCAAAATCGAAAGGTTTTTTTTTTTTTTCCTCCTTTATTAAGTGGAATAATTCATTTTAAAAATTAGTTAGATTGGAAGATTTTCAGCATTAAGCATTATAAACACCCCATTAATTATATCAGAAATTGTAAATAGCAAATTTTCCAGAAATTAGAAGTGAAGCATACCATATGGAATTCTTTCTTTCTTTTTTATTTTTTCTGTGGTGCTGGGGTTGGATCCCTGGGCATTGTCCATGGCATTGTTAGAAAAGTGTCCTGCCACTAAGCCATACCCCAGCCCAGAGTTCTCATTTTTTTTTAAAGTTTTTGTTAGTATATTATATCTATATACAATAGTAGGGTTTATTTTGACATAATTACATGTGCGTGAAATATAGCTCACTCCATTTCAGTCCCCAGTACCTCCTTCCTCCCTCCCCTTCCTAACCCCTTCCTTCTGCTCTACTCCACTGACCCTCCCCCCATATATTTATTGTTTTTATAAATGGCTACTTTATAGGTATATACAAAAGTGGAATTCACACAGCCTCATTTAGTCAACCAAATTAATTTGTGAGATGTTAGCGTATTTCATTTTTGATAAGCTTTTCTTTTAAAACAATTCATGAACCAGTTCTAGCTTTATTCTACTTTGTCTCATGTCTCTTCTCAGGTTTTCAAAATCTTTAATTGTGGTTTATTGTAAAAGAAGGAGGAATTCTATAGATATCCAACCCTCTATATTTAGTTCCCAATCCTTCCTTTACAACCCGATTTTCACCCAATCTCCTCCAGGTAATCTTTCTTTCTTAACCCCATATACTCTGCTTATCGCTTTATTCCAATTTCCCAGGTCCCTCTAGCACTCAAGGATTCAATTTATGACATATTATTATAAATATTGACTATTGATTTTACTATGTTGCCCTGTTTCTTCCTCTTTGAATGTTTTGTCTCTTTTAACTAGGGTTTAAGAGCTTTAAGCGTCAAGATTGTGAGTTTCTTTATGTGCCATTCCTCTTCTCTGCACACAGTAGGCATTCAATTAATTCTTTTTGACTGACTCAGTTGGTGAATTATGGAAATGTCTTAGGGTTTTAGAGGAGCTTGGAATCAGTGCTAGGCCCTAGTCCATATTAAGCTTCCTTTTCATCTGAACTTGTATCAAATTTTAGCCATTAAAGAAGAAAGTAAATTTTACTAACTTGAGGTGAGGTAGTGCATGACTTTAAGTGATTAGGATGGTGAGCAAAATACCCTTCCTAAGGAAACAAAGAGTGCAGATTTGGCCAGGCATCCAGTCACCTGCATTGGCCATTTTGGTGAAATGTAAGTCACTAGAGAATTCACTGCTCATGATTGCTTTTAATTATTGCCTCTATTTCTTTTTTTAATTTTTCAATTTATTAAATTTTTACAGACTTCATTTTGATTCATTGTACACAAATGGGGTACAAATTTTCACTTCTGTGGTTGTGCATGATGTACATTCATACCATTCATTCATGTAATCATGCATGTACATAGGGTAATGATGTCTGTCTCATTCCACCATTTTTCATACCTCCACCCCCTCCCCCTCGAATTTCCCTCTTCATAATCTAAAGTTCCTCCATTCTTCTCTCACCTCCCACCCCCCACAACCCAATTCTGTATCATCATCCACTTATCAGGGAAAACATTTGGCCTTTGTTTTTTTGGGGATTGGCTTATTTCACTTAGCATGATAATCTCCAATTCCATTCATTTATCTGCAAATGCCATAATATTATTATTCTTTATGACTGAGTAGTATTCATTGTGTATATATACCACAGCTTCTTTATCCATTCATCTATTGAAGGGCATCTAGGTTGTAGATGTTGGCATGGATGTGGGGGAAAAGGCACACTTTTACATTGCTGGTGGAGTTGCAAATTGGTACAGCCACGCTGGAAAGCAGTGTGGAGATTCCTCAGAAAATTTGAAATGGACCCACCTTTTGACCCAGTTATCCCACTCCTTGGTTTATACCCAAAGGGCTTAAAATTAGCATACTACAGAAATAGAGTCACATCAATGTTTCTAGCAGCTCAATTCACAATAGCTAGACTGTGGAATCAGCCTGGATGCCTCCATTTTTTAATGTTTCACAAAGGTGGCTTTCCTTATGGACAATCTCATTCAGGGTTTTTGCTTAAATGTTTTATGTAAAGAAGTTCCTCACAAGGCAGCTAAAGAGATTTTTGTTGGCATTTCCATGAATGCCATATTGTGTATTTGCTGATGCATGTAGCAACCACAGTCAAGTCAGCCCCCAAGTTCCAAAGTAACCTGCTTAAGACTTAAGTTTGGCTTTAGGTGCATAACACCATTGATTCAACCTCTCTGTGTGTTCTTCTGCAGCTTTTCAATTCACAGTTCTTTATTTCTAGCCCTATAACATAATATAAGTGAGATTAAATTGAAATATTGGCCTTATTAACATGTTTCTCTAAGGCATCCTGTACATCTTTGATTTTAATGAGTTAATGATATGAAGTGCTTGGAGTCGTGCCTGATCCACAATATACATTCAGAAGGGTTAACTATCATTATTAATATTCACTGAAATAAAACAGAGAATGAAAGCATGCATGGTTGGTATATACATATGCATGTGTGGAATAAGATGTGTGAATATGGATGTGTGTGTGGGGGCCACCTTGCACACTGCAGCTTGAATGAAGGTCTTTCTTAAACATAGTTCTGATTGACTTATCTATTTTCTCTCATTTATACACATTACTTATTCTACTACTTAAATGCCTTGTTGTCTCTTCAAGTGTTATGAGCAAAGGCCTCCATTTCTTTCACTTATTTCTCAGGATCTAAAGGACTAGGTCCCTTCATACATTTCAAACTTTGTAGCTTGTCACTTCTCAGCAATCCTCGAATCAGCACTGTGCAATAGATCATTTTAAAGTGATAGAAATGTTCCCTAACTGCTCTGTTCAATATGGCAGACATTAGCCACGTATGAGTTTTGGGCATTTGAGATGAGTGTCTCTGAGAAGCAACACCTTAAACTTTGTTAATTTAACTTACCGCACGTGTAGGACAGCATGGGGTTCCAGGTCTTATTTTGACTTGCCTCTGCCACAGCTCTTCTCCGTGACTGAAGTGTCTTTCCATCTTCTTCATGTGCATATATACTTTCTTCATGTGCATATATACTTCTTCATGTGCATATATACTTCATGTGCATATATACGGCTTAATATAGCAGTGTCCAAGTCTCTTCATTTCCCCAGGAGGAGTTAAATTGTCTTATGCTATTCTAGGGCTTGGTTTGAACTTTTATTGAAAAGCAAACATTTCAGAGCTATTATTATTTGTCTGTGTTCCTGCTTCACTACTAGACTGTGAGACCCAGAAGGAATATCTGGCATTGCCCATGCCTAGACAGCACAAAGCATATAATAAGCACTTCACACATATTTGAATAAATTGAATTGAATGAGTATAATGAGGCCAAAAGATAGAAACAGTTTCTTTTAGATGTAATAGATAATTAAATGTGTGGTCAATTTATTGCTACTACTACTATTATTATTATTAATTATTATTATTATCATCATCATCAGATGGGGAAAGTTTAAACATTTTAGAAATACAAACCGAGTAGCTGGTGTTGTGGCTCAGTGGTAGAGTGCTTGCCTAGCATGTATGAGGCACTGGGTTCGATTCTCAGTACCACATAAAAATAAATGAATAAAATAAAGATCTATCAACATCTAAAAAATATTTAAAAAAAAAAGAAATACAAACAGAAAAAATCCTCTAGTTGGTCAATAGCTTTTAACATTATTACAAACGTGATAGATATCCACAGGTCCAAGAAACCAATGTCTATCCTTAATTAGTTAACCTGTCCCCCTCTGGTATTTGCAATAAACTTAACACTAGAAATTGTATAGCCTTGATACTCAGGATGTTGTGGCCAGATCAGATTTGGCCCAAGTCGTATTGTAGACAGATGCAAACATATGCCACTGATTGCAAAAAAATTAAATTTAGTTACTGTTTGGACGAGGAAGCCTGAGCCGAGATTCACTTATTTCAGAATTGACTGCATTGGGATGGTTTGGCCATCTGTCCCACATGTGAAATGTTCAGCTCACATATACTTGGAGCGTTGATATTGGCTAGTGGTGTTGGCCAAAGCGAATGCAAATGTTTAATGTTCACGAACAGAAATTGGTTTAGAGATAGCTGATCTGTTCTCCTCCCACACCTCCCTCCCTCCACTCCCAAGTCTTCAAGCATTGTGAAAGAAAAGCAAGGCCAGTGGAGAATAGAATGGCTCCACTTAAGCTGTCTTCAAGGGAGGCTCCCAGGTTAGTTTCCATCCCTTTCAAACCTCCTCCTCTGACTTCGAAGACAGAGCAACACCCGCCCCATCTCTGAAGCTGGGCAGTGGCCCTTTTTGTTTTCACGCACTGAAAATAAAGTGTCCACGTGAGCTCATTTACAGAGAGTGGAGTTGGCAGTCTTATCAGGAGAAGAGAAAGGAGCACTGGAGATGAAAAGCTCTCGCAGTGACAGAGGTCTTTATTACTTTGGGCAGTAATGGAATGCAGTGTACACAGGGTAAAGTGACGGCTACCTACAGCATTTAGGGAGAACTAGAGCGGTAATCGTGTTTTATGTTGTTCCTCATCTAACTTTCTCACTGAGCCAGTTGACCCCAGGGATGGAGCTTGTACAAGTTGGAAGCAAAGTACGCATGTTCTTCTCCAGAGACCACAGAGCTGTGGATAATCCCTGATTGCTCTTTGAATTGGCTTTGGGGCAGCATGCGTCAAAATCATACATATGAAACCTGACAGTAAACTCTTGTCTTTTCTCTGACACTACTGAAAACACTCAACTTGTTGCTGATTTTTATTGTTAAGCTCCTACCATTTTTCTACCAAAAGTATGCAGAGAAAAAACACTCTTGATGCTTTGTGTAACTGTTTTCATAATCCAGCATTGCAGAACATGAAATTGGCACTTGATCCCAAGGGCTTTGAGATGGTTTAAGCGTAAATTCAGCATTCTCAGGGATCTGAAGTTGAGGGAAACAGCCAGGAAGGCCGTTAGCTTTTCCTCTGAGTTGTACTTGAAGAGACAGCTAATTAGGCACGCTCAAAATTTATTTGTCTCTAGAAATAGAGGGAAAGTGCTAAAAGCATAATGGAAATGAAATCTGCACTGTACCCTTTCTAGAAAATTGACATTTTATGCCTTTGACATTTGATACTAGCAGTTTATTTTTTAAATTATTTGAAATTTATTTACTTGAAATCATTTAAATGGGTTCTTATTGTACATGCTTCCCAGTGAATTTGTACAACATGTGTAAAGTGGAAAAATAAATAAATCTGATATGATTGACTGTATTAGCATAAAGCAGTTGTGCCACATCGGAGTTTCCTATCTCTGGTGTATCATGGTCTTGTCATTTTTGAGCTAACTTAGTTCTTAAAGTGAGAAGTGCTGAGTGCCAGGCAGACTAGGGAATTGGAAATGTCAGCGAAGTCTTCCCAAGTAATAAGATGAACCTGGAAAAAAGGAGCCATGTTTTTATCATTAAACATTCTTTTCAGATGAGCTATGTAAAGCTTACTTTAATTAAACTAGTATCCTTTTCAAGTATGTATTTCAAATGTTTGTCTAGAAAACAATGTCCCTGTCTTCTTTCTTAGAAGAAGGGAAAATAAACTGCCTACCCTTACACAGTGCTTACAGGGATTTTCCTAGTGGAATTCATGGAAACATCACCTCTAGCCATAATCTACTCTCAGCAGGATGGATTCAGGGGTTGTCTATTGTGATATGACAAGTGCTAGAAATGCACCAGGCCTCTCAATACCTTCCCTACCAAGGTACTACTGACTCCTGAAGTTCCACCAAGAAAGACAACTTTCTTTGTATTGCAGCTGCTTCCTTGCATGCATTAGTCTAAGGAGTCAAATGAAGGCCATAGGGAGTTAGTATTCACTGTGTTTGCTCCATGGCAGGTATTGTGCCTTGTATAAATCTTTATCCTAATTCTGCAGAAGAGGAAGGAAATGATGCTCAATGGTGTTAAGAAATTGGGTGAAGTTCCCAAAGTGAGGAAATGGGAGAGTTGTGATTCAGACTCAAACGAGCTGTTATTCTGTTTCATCTGATTATAAACTGAGTGATCAGATTTCATTAGCTGAGTTCAGGATGCTGAGCTTTCTGGTCAGCAACTTAGGTGGAGGTGGACTGCTTCAGAAAATTGGGATGTTAAAACAGTTTGCTAAAGATTTTCTCTGCAGTCTAGAACCCTGATCCCACAATAGGGCTGATGAGACCATTGAGCAAATAGATATTCCTGGGCATTTTGCTAGCCTCAAAATATTCCAACTTGAATTAATATTCAAATAGGTCTAAATAATATTATCCTTAAAATACATTAATTTCTAGAAATGAGGGAAATTCAAAAAACTTAAATCAAGCAAAAAAGATAGGAAAGTATATTTATAATGCAAGTGTAAAATGCTAATAATAGCTAACTATATATTTTTTTGGTACAAGATACTCATCTCCTTTAGTTATCGTGTGTCCCGGAGACACCTACTATTACAGTCCTCATTTTACAAATGAACAACCTAAGGCTCAAAGAGGTAAAGGACACACATCTGGGAAGTGGAGGAAATCCAGCCTCAGAAATCTGAAGTCACAATGCCACTATTGTTTGTTTCTTTATACCAGTTAGAAGAGGTTTCCCTTGTGTTTCAGGATTCATACTACTATTAAGATTCAGTTTGTGCAAGCGAAATAAATCCTAGAATTATTCACTGGGAATGTATTCAAACTTATTTATAGTTTTTTTGGTTTCATGTCTGCCAACTCTATCAAATTACTTCAAACTAGATAAGTGTCCAAACTTTACAAAAGTGTGCAATGTGGTAGACTTGTAATTAGTTAGATTTTAGAGGAATAATTAGAATGCAGATAGTTACATACAATTGGCCATTATCAGATTCCAATCTTCCAAACTGGTTAGCCGGTTGTTGTAGATTTTCCACTTTAAAAAGATTGGAGAGTGTGTGTGAAGGGGGGCAAAGTCAAGTTTGAATTGTCCTTTTAATGTCCTTGAAACAATGAGTCTATATTTCCATTTAATTAAAACAGTAAAGTTGTGCTTCAAATATATGGAATTCACCACCAAACTATAATTGATTTTGTTCATTTTCTTTTTTGTTCCTTTCACTTCTTAAAAAAAAAAAATCACAATTAGCAATAAAGGACTCTCCATTTTAGTTAAAAAGCAAAGCGGCACTGAAAAAGAAGATAGATTACTATTGTCTTGAATACGTTAATTGAGATGGCATGGTGACTGTTATTCATTTCACAATGAGCAACCTGAACAATACCCACGTATTTTAGGGGCAGTTTTTTGTCTAATTGATTTCTTCTTCTTTTTTATAAAGCTGAAATGTAGACAGTCCCTGAATATAAGAAAGCAGTCATCTGATACTGATGTTGGAAGGGAACAGAGTCCACAAACCTTGAATCTGCCTTCATTTTCTCATTTATAAAATGGGGGCCATAATAATAACCATCTTAAAGGAGATATGAGGATCAGAAGAGGTTAGCCAGGTGAAGTGCTTCAGAAACTGAAAAGAAGTATACAATTTTTCTTCAAATCACCACCTCTGACAAACTTTACCAAGATAGTAATTCAGAAATTGTAGTAACTCCAGTGTCATAAACATCAATTTAAAATTGGAGAGTACACAGGCATTTTGGCAATACTTCTTCCAGGTAAGACTAACATTTTGGCGTTCAGGGGAAAGGAGGGTATGGGAAAAGGAAGAAAGTGAAAATTAAAACATTCAAAGGTGTACTAAAAACAAAGTGCAGTATTTTTCCATTGGCACAAATTATGAGTTTCTAATTGAACTGACATTCTTTTGTTGACTCTCATGACTGGTAGTTTTGAAGATCACAAGCCAGTTATTTAGTAGAATGTCCTTCAGTTCTGGCTATAATGATGTTTCTTCATGATTACATTCAGATTATGCATCTTTGACAGAAATATTACAGAAGTGATACAATGTCTTATTGCACTATAGTGGGTGGTGCACTACTGCCTTGTGTCCCCTGACTGATGACTGATTATTGGTATCTACCAGGCTTTTCCACTGTAAAGTTGCTTTTTACCTCTTTGAAAGCAATAAAAAAAAATGTGGTCTATTAATTTGAACCTGTATAATTTCTCCATTCCCCCTCAGTGTATGAATTTATTTGCAGTAGTATGGACTCATAGGCTCCTATTTTACTCAGTTAGTTATAATACTTTGCCATCATTATTAATTTTGATGCTCAGTGTGTTGCAGATCTATTTACTAGAAACCCCTTCAAGATGGCTGCTTATGATATAGTTACACCTTTGTCATTCTTGGTTCACTTTCTTGCTTTTCCAGCACAAAAAGATTATCCATGTTCTTTTGGTATCTTTAATGCCTCAGCCTTATGGCCAGCCATAAAACTCCAAGTTTTGTTTCTTTGTGGTATAAAATGATATTGAGAAATGAAAATCTTGATACCATTGCTATTTCTCTTTGTCATCCTGGGTGTTTTCTAAGACCAACAACTAACTGGTTGTCCCGGCACCAACTAGGTTTTCAATAATTCACTTCAATTCCAACACCATCTATCTGGAATTAGTATCCTGTCCCACAAATTCAGAGATCAGTCCCAAGACTAACTGGGAGGGGCACAGTTTCCATGCCCTCTCTGGGTGTACCACGCTCCTAGACCTCTGTGTATTCACTGCAAGCTCTCTGAACCCCACTGTTTAGGGGATGTTATAGAGTTTTCATTATGGAGACATGATTGACTAAATCATTTGTAACGTGATTAATTAAAAATTCAGCTCTCTTCCCTCCTTGGATGTTGGGAGGGGTAGAACTGAAAATTCCAAACTTCTAATCAAGGCTTGGTGTTTCTGGCAGCCAGCCCCATCCTTAGTCCATCTTGGGGCCTACCAGGAGTCAGCTCATTAGAACAAGAGAGGTTCCTCTCATCCTCATCCAAGGACTTGCAAAGGCTCTAGGAGTGCTGTGCCAGGAACCAGAGACAAAACCCAAGCATCTTTCTGTGATACCAGAGTTGTTTGTATAAATGGAGCATCTCCTTATCACAGTGTAGTACTTATGTGTCAGGAAAGGTTAAGCTTTAGAAGTCATATGTCAATGGGGTGTAAGCATTAGTAGAAGGAATGTTATGTCATCCTTTAGTTACTGAATTGGGGTCTAAGTGAAACATTGTCTTGTGGCTTATACTGTGTTGTATAAAAAGAGGTGCAGGTTGTGGTTGTCATGATTCTTTAACATACTATCTAATGATAAATACAGACAAGATTTGAAGTTACAGGATAACATTCAGTGCTGTGTTTTCATCTTTAGAACCAATTCTACTGCCCTCAGCCTCCATTTATTTAAAAATCTATAATTAGATCTTTAGTCCAGAAAATATACTGATGTTCTTTATAAGTGAACATAGTTTTGCAGGGTGTACGACTGTAGTATGCTTACTTTCCATACTCCAGACAGAAGGGGAAGATGCCAATTTGAACTCATTTTCATATGCACATCTGCATTCTTAACTTATGTAACATTCTTTTATAAATCAATGTTCATTTTAAAGTTCATAATCATAAGAGTATTTTAAAGCACTCTAAAGTGGTATTTCATATGAGATGGGTTCTTTTCAGAAATTAACAACAACAAAATAACAGAAATACACAAATTAATCCAGGCCCATATCATGGGTTTTAGAATTGCTGGTAGCATGAAACTTTTTCTTTAGAAGATATTAGGCTAATAAAATTATCTACAGTTTGATTGTGTACTGATGTAGACTTATTTGAGTTTGAACTAGTCTTTTTCCCCAGTGTGTTAAAGAAAATACAAGATGCATTACATCTCACACACTGAAGATTACCTTTAAATATACACAAATAAAGCAGTAAGTTAGGATGTAATAGTTTCCCTGTTGAAATGATATATTATTACATAGCTATGTATCAGTCATACTTTTAATACTCATTACTATTAAAAGGGTTTTTGGCTTATATGAAGATTGGTGACACTGAATATATTTTCATCAGTTTGATTAAAAAAACTTGAAGCATGTGCATTTATATCATTTTTGAGATATTTAGTTTTATCATCCCTTTCAGTAATATTGTCATTTTTTTTCTGACATTGTTACTATATTTTTCCCCAATTTTATTGTTTCAATTTTCAGTTCTTTTAGCTGAATTTACATGAATCTCCCTTCTTATGGTCATTACTTTTGGTTTCATCCTCATGGTTTGCATGGCTCAAGAGTCACCAATTTCCCCTCTCCTATATTTTAAAAATTTTTAATATTTTCGGTACAGGGGATTAAGCCCAGGGCTTCATGCATGTGCTCTACCATTGAATTACATCCCTGGCCCTTTTTTAAAATTTTATGTTATGTTATTTTATTTTATTTTGAGCCATGGTCTGGATCCATTGGCTAGGCTGGCTTTGAACTTGAGATCCTTGACCTCAGCCTCCTCAGTAGCTAGTATTACAGACATGCATCCTTACACTCAGCGTCTCTCCTACTTTGAGAATCATTCTTAGTGTTTCCTTCTCTATTTTTACTTATTCCTTCCTCTCTATATTTATAAGTAGTCCCAAAATTGATCCTGCTCTACTTTGTGCAAAATAAATCTGTGCTTACCAAATATCTGTGTTAGTGACTCGAATTGACAGTGGTCTTGTGTTCTTTGTGAGTCCTCTGTGATATACCTTGGCTTTCCCAAAGTCATCTTAAACTTGACATGCACAAAACTACACTACTCATGCTTCTTTACAAACTGTCTTTTTTTTTCCCCCCCCTGGACAGAATTTTTAGTCAAGAGTACCATTTTCCTTTCCTTTTGAACATAAAGTTTGGTATTTTCTTTGACTCTTATTTTCCCTCCCATATATTCAATATACATTTAGTGTCTTATAAATCCCTGCCTTTCACTTTGTTGCTATTGATTGTAAGAACTAAGAATATGAGTAGATTACCAAAGTGCAATTTGGGGGCTGCAGAGAGTAATGAATGAATGAATTGTCTGCTTTCCTTTTTATTTCCTTCATTTTTTCCTTTATTTTCTTATTTTAAAAAATTCAGATTAGAATATATATGTGTGTATATATACACACATGTGTGTGTATATATGCATGTGTGTGTGTGTGTGTGTGTGTGTGTGTGTGTATGTAGCCATGAAAACACCAAAATCAAGTAGAATTTCTCTCCTTTGGAATCCTTCTCACATACCCCTCCTTGCTGTTGCCACCCTCAAGCAATAACTGATCTTCTTTTCATCATAACACATGATGCTTTACAGTTTTATGTAAATCATAATACTTTTTTCTAATTCTTTTCACCATTTTATATTCCTATAAGGAACACATGAAAATAGAGATATCTGTATGTTAATATAAGGAGAACTTGGAATTAGAAAAACAAGTGTTTGGGTATTGATTAATAAGTTGCTTAACTTTTCCAAACTCATAGACTGGAGATAATAATCCTGTACTAAGGGCACTGGGTAGTAAAACTTGAAATGAGATAATCTAAGTGAAAGTCATTTGTAATCAATAACAAGTTGCTTAGGTGTTATAACTGATTGCATTCCATAGTCTTTGAAATAATAGTGATTAATATGTTTGAAATACCTCACCAGAATGGCATTAAAATTTTTGCTCCTTATTTCTATTTTATATCTGGCAATGCTTGAGTTATTTCATAAAAAATTTTACTAATAAATGGTCCGTATAGCCTTGCCTTATTTTTGTTGTTTGTTTAATGTAACATTTCTACACTGTCCTGTCTTTGCATCTACAAAGGTTTTTGAAGAAACTAGCCCAAGTGGACAAGAGATATAACAGCAATAAAATTTCCAAGTTTGCTAAACTCAGCACCAATTTCCTTTGCTAAAATCTGTACCGATCAACAGATAACAATCAAATTAAACCATTAGATTGAAAATAAAGATGAAATCCCAGATATCTTTCACTTTTTTATTGATATTGGCCCACATAATTGATGACTGAGCATTAGTCAGGGGAAACACATGTTAATGTCCTATACTCACAAAGACACAGGGGCATTCATGTATCTATGGTATGTTTCGTATTTGTACTGAAACCGCTAAAATAGGATTTTACTCATGCAATTTCAGAAGATGTTTAATTCAAAATTAGGATTAATGGCTCAATGTAACCTTTCCAGATGGAGAGTCATGCTTAGGAAATAGACACACCGTAGCAATATCATACTATGTACATGAACACTAATTTTTATGCATTATGTTCATACCAAGCACTGTACTTAGCCTGCAGGCTATCCTTGCTTTAAAAAAGGTTTATTACCAAAGGGAAAAAACTACATGTTCCTTGTTTCTTAATGGTTTCCTTGAAGATTCTTTTCTTTTTTTCCTTTTTTTTTTTTTAACCAATAGTTTTATTTTAAGATGTGGATTTTTTGGTTGTGTGAAACTACAAAACAAATGTTTTTGAAAGAGGGGGAAGGGAAACAAGCCTTCTTTTGTGACAACAATTATTGTCCTTACTTTTTTATTCATTCATTTTTGGGTTAATTTAGTCTGGCTAAAATTACATACATATTCATGTTTCTTAATAAGAACAAAGCTTTACTCTTGGTTATTTTCCATAAATTTGTCCTCATAAGCAATTTGATAGACATCTTCTTTAACTATTAGAATCAAAGTTCACAGTGAATCCATGAAACCTAGTTTCAGATCTATAATTCATTAACTCTTTCCCTAAAGGTCCAAATGCTTCTTTATCAGATTATAATAAAATTGCTACTGCTTCCTTTTTAAAGTTCAGAGTGGGCACATATTGTAATTGAAGTATAAATTGTCTGTTGTTAAATGCACTAGAGTTTTTTAAAAATGTAATTCCATTTGGGTCTAAAGCATTAATTTCAAACAACATTATGGTTTGTTAAGTAAGTTATAATTTTCAAAATTATATTACTCAGAGGACCATGGACTGTATAACCAAACTTTAGACATTAAGTATACAGTTACTTTACTTCCATTGTTAAGTTATCATAGATAAATGTGAGATTTACAATACTCATTTAACATTAAAGTATCATTAATCTGATTATTTATTAAGTTGTCACTCATCGTGGTTGGATGGTCGACGTGGAAGTTGAGAACAGGATAAAATGTCATTTTAAATATTATCATGATTCTAATAAAAGAAGGTTTTGAAAGCCCAAAAGATGCTTAGACTGCCAACTTCTTTGTACAAGCAGAAGTTGACATATAGTTCTCTATGATTTCACTTTCTAGTTGTATAATTATTACGTATTATATTTTTGAAATAATTAACACAACCCTCTATTAGCCAAAGTTAATATGCTTTTTAAATTTGGTATTAATTTGCTTTAAGCTTAATCTAAAAGAAAACATCAGCTATTGCTTTTAAAAATGTATTTGTTTATGGCAAAGATAACATCAGAGGTCTTGATCTCAAATATTTTTAAATTATTTTTTATTCCCACATCTTGGAAAGATTAACCAAAGTTTTTTGGTAAGAAACTAAAACTGCTTCCCTTAAAAAAAAAAAAAAAAAAAAAAAAGTCAAAACCCTGGGAACTACAGAAATGGGCTTATGGCATACAGAAAAGTAGAAAGATTGCCAAGATCAGGATTTTAATTAGAGGAATTATTGTTCTGCTTGTAGCTCATTTGAACATATTAACATTTCATTGTATGAGAAGTATAAAACTGTAACTTCTTTGAAAACAACTTCTTAGATATAAAGTTAGCTTTGTTTGCTTGTAATTTATTGGATTCAGTTCTTAGGATAGTTGAAATTTAGAGAATTGGTTCTATATTTCTGTGTATGAACAGGGTGACTTTTTTTAACTTAAGCTCAACTGTTCACAAATATCTATTTTGACATTGCTTTAAAGAGAATATTCTGCTTTTGAAAAATTTTTTGTTCCTCAAAGATTTTAGATCAGATTTTCTCCCCCATTTTATTTATTTTTTCAGTGAATATTGGAGGATTTATTTACAACTTTTTACTTTACTGGATTCCTTAGTCTCAAGGGAAATTCTGCAATTATGTTATTCTACATTCAGATCTCTCCACTTGTTCTCTGTTAAATAGGCAAAATATGATTCACTTTTAGTTAATATAATTCGAATTTAGAGCATACTTTACATTGTTCAGAGCAATTCCATGTTAAGAACTTCTATGTGAAATTTTAGAATATATTGATAGTTTCCTAAATGTCACAATATTGATTTATATGCTATATTCTTTTTTAAAAGATTTTAAAAATATTTTTTAGTTGTAGATGGACACTATGCCTTTATTTCATTTTATTTTTTTTAATGGTGGTGCTGAGGATTGAACCCCCGTATCTCACATGTGCTAGGTCAGAGCTTTACCACTGATCTACAACCCCAACCCCTGCTATATCCTTCTTTAACCTCATGTTTCTTTAAGTATATCTCATCATTGACAAACAAAATCCATAATGTTCACCAGGGAAATATGAAATATCCCAAGCAGTGAAAACATTCCATATCTGGCCCCTATAATATCTTATTTAACATTTTTAAGCTTATGTCAGTTTTGGAGTGAATACATGTTCATAGATGAATGAACTCTCACTTTAGAATGAACGATTAAAATAATTTCAGTTATTTTTACTTTCATCCTTAATAACAATTATTACTGATTCTTTGGGTACCAGGGGGAACATTTTAACACCAGTATTTAACATACGCATGGCATTAAAACTGTTCTATCACATGTTAACATTCTTCAGTCATCCTCTCAGCAATGAAAAAGTAAATCATATTATGGAGAGATGTACAGGGAATTGCAGAGCTGAGCTCTGTTTTCCCATCTGTAGTACCATTTACACTGGGTTCATAGGACATTATGAATTTTCCTTGATTTTATAATCAAGCCATAAAATATATATAAAAGTGCTATGAACATTTTTAAGAATACACAAGGGTCTTGTTTATTATTACAGGGAAATTTTTTGAAATCTGAAATAATTTCAACAATTGGAAGCTTTTTTTATTAAAATACAGTATATAGGTTGATAAAAACTTAGAAAAACTGATCCACTCATGCTATTATAAACACACACACTCACACACACATATATATGTGTGTGTGTGTATATATATATATATATATGTGTGTGTGTGTGTAATTAAGTTGGTTGGGCAGATAAGGGAAGGAAGGGAGAATAAGAGGAAAAATTCACTTTTTTATCCCTGTCCCCAAAACACACAAACTCTTTTTGGCTATGCCAGTTCTGTCCTTCAGAATGTGGTTAAATGCATGAGTAAACAAAGACATGACAATCTAAACCATTTTTTGAAATTTAAGTATTGTACTTTTTCCAGTCTCAACCTTGCGATAGAAATGTTATTATGACATTAAAGTGTATTCCCAGCTGCTTTGGTGGCCCAGTTGCTGCGGTTTCTGACCTGCCATGTGGTTCCTTGGGTTCAATTTCACGGTCTTTCATTTCTGTGGCCAGCAGGGACTCAGTGTTGAGAGGCCAGCCATGAAGCCCCTGTAGTTACGGGGTTTGCCTCCTGCTGCCCGACAGCAGCCTTCTTGACTGATTAGGGCCCTGCCATGGCAGCTTCCAAGGGGGCTTCGGATCCGATTCTCTTGATGGCAGCAGAGACCAGGGTCTCTGAAGAGTGAGTTTGTGCCATGCATACTTTGGAAGTAGCCAGTACCTCTGTCAGAGAAGCCCGTGTTAGTGGAGTGATTGATGTTAACAGGAATTATGAAATATCCATCAATTTCAGCAGATGTACACATTTCCCTTTCATTTGTTGCTAATAAATTCATTTTATTTTATTATATTTTTTACTCATCCTGGCTATAGTGGTAGTGATACTTGTGTTGCAGTGCCTACTCCTGGCTGTTTTGTATGTGACATGACCTATATAGGCTCACTTTCTAGTGTATATAATGTGTTATTTCACATATATAAAGTTCTTCATGTTGTGCTTGTATATTCTTGAAAAGTCAATAGAAACATTTTTACATCTTCTTTCAAACTGTTTTTTTTAAACACTCAAGAATCTTTCCTAATTAAATTTCCTTTCCTTTCCTTTCTCTCATAATGTCTTTGATAATCACATCTCTTGGTCATGCCTATTCCCTTTAGTTGTCTAATCCTAGGACTATTCCTAAACATGTTCTGCGTCTGCTTCTTCTTTTGCCACTTTAAAGTTCTTTTCTTCCATATAATGAAAGAAGTCGGGGGAGAAAGTGTCTAGACCAACCGAAGAAAAAATGTTATCAGATGTTTCCCAGTAATGATTAAGTGGTGTTATCTTAGTGACAATGGAGACATACAGATTGAATGTCAAGAACTGACTTGCAGGTTCCAACCCATGTCCCTGAACTGGAACATTCTTTCCAAAGGTAAACATACGGAACAGACACAATGGATAATTTTAAAAAAAGCCTTTGGTGTTATTCATGATAAATACCAGGGGAGAACAGTGTTTAGCAAGTGATTCTTTAAAAGAGGACTTGTTTGAACCAAATATGTCAACATTTTTAAGAGATAGGTGCTAAGTCTGGGTGTGGATGATTGAACTTACATTCTAGCTTGAAATTGTATCTGATGAAAACCCTGATATTTTATATGTAATTATTCTACCTGAAACCTAATAAATAGCATTTTGAAATTAGAATATCAAGATGTAGCCTATAGAACAACATAAGCAACTTAGGTCATTTAATTTATGCATCTTTAATGAGAATATAAGTAAAATTAAAGGATAATTTCTAAATACCTGCCAACCTAGCATATGATCATTTAAACCAGCCAGTTGTCCAATTTGACTTCCATCAGGGATTTTCTTACAGTTGGCCTCTTCGAACAGGATACCAAAAGTTATAAACTGGCCGTCTGAGGGCCACATAATTAACTTTAACAATTTATACAAACCATCAAACGTTGATGATTTCATATAAAGATCCAGATTGCTGGCTTCTTTGGGGAATGGAAACTCAGCTAACACTGAGCTCATATGCAAGCTTGCTTACCCCACTGCCCCAAGGCAATATCTGCTTGGTGCTGAGAAGAGGCTGTGGGTTTAAAGGTTCTCTGTTCACTACAGTTTATACCCCTCATTTTTTCTTAACATAGTCCACGTCTTACCACATAGTCCATTTCACATGAAGTTCTTGTGTCGCTTTATGTTGTGCCCAGTAGTTGTTTGAATTTAAAACTCGTGATATAAATATTAATGTAAACTCAGACAATGTGGGTTCTCTTTGGAAGAAAAGATTTTGCAAATAAATAATTCTCACAGAATCTTTTGGTTAGTCCAAATATCAGAAAAATAAACTGAATAATGTGGTATTGGTTTAGACTTGTTTGTATGTATATCTATATATGTGTATGTCTGTATATAGAGTAGTCGCCCTTAGCTGCAGATTTGCTATCTGTAGTTTCAGTTACCCGTAGTCAACTGGGGTTTGAAAATATTCAATGAAAAATTCCACAAATAAGCATGTCATAAGTCTTCAGTAGTGCTCCATTCTGAGTAGCATGATGAGATCTTAGGCTGCCCTGCTCTTTTTGCCCAAGATATGGATTGTCCATTTCCAGTGTGTCCCCATGCTGTATATGCTATCAACCTGTCATGTAGTAGCCTTCTGTTCTCAGATCAGTGGTCACAGTATCACAATGCTTGTTTTTGAGACCTTTGTTTTACTTAATAATGGCCCCAAAGCAAAAGTAGCTATGTGGGCAATTTGGACATCCCAGAGAGAACCTATAGGGTGTTTCCTTTAAGCAAAAGTTCCCAAATTTGTAAGGAAAGAAAAATTCTGAGGCTGTCAATATCTATCAAAAAAAGAATCTAACTATGAAATTGTAAAAAGGGAAAAGGAAAGTCATGCTGGTGTTGCTGTAATATCTCCAAATTTGGAAATCATAGCCACAGAACATGATTAGATTAGTGTTCATTAAGATGGAAAAGGTCTTAAATTTGTGCATGTAGGCGTAAGACAAGCATAGCATGGTTCCATACTATATATTGTTTCAAGAGTTCACTGAGGATCTTAGAATGTATACTCTATGACTAAGGGGGTGGAGCTGCTGTCTATGTACATACATGTATATATACATATATAGATAGGGGACTTACAGGTGTTGAAATGAAACATATACCACTGTGGTATTACTTAATGAAATATGGTCATATTTAGCCAAATACTTTTTTTAAAAGCACTAGATAAAATTTAGTTTAAAAAAGAGACTAACTCATTGCTCACTGTTCTGTTATTTTTTTAAAATATCCATTATTTGGCCATATTCTCCTCAGCATAATCTGGTCTATATGTGTTCAAATGCCTGCAGATCTGAAGCTATTTATGATTTCCCATTCTTCATTCTCCGCAGCAATGTGCAACAGACATTGATCTTTTCCTAATGCAATAATAAGCGAGAAGCATTTTTCAAACATGGGCGCTTTATTTGCTTTATTATCATCAAGAACAAAAGGAAATGCATTTGGCCAAGGTCAGGGTGATGGGAACACTAGGGCCTTTGCCAGAAAGCCTTCTGCTCCCTGGTTCATTAGTGCTATCCATTTGGCTCTGGTCTTCCCTGATTTAAGATATGAAGTATGTTGATGCTTCCAACTGCCAAGGCAGTTAGTTCTAGGACTCTGAATCTGTGGGTCAGTTCCATCTTTTTAAGTACATCATTTCATTCATAGAATCCTAGAACTGGAAGACAGCTTAACACGTGATCAAACTCATTCATCTGCTTCCAGGCAGAAGAGCAATAAAAATGTCTCAGGAAGAGAATGGTTTTCTTCATTTGTCAAATTGCCCAAGTATAGGAACCTATGGTCTTTCTTGTTCAATATTCAATATCTAAATATATCCTCATCTGTCAGTTCTTTTTAATATCTCAGATTTTTCTCAGCAAATCCAATGCTGTTTCCTCTTAGATTGTCTTGGATGAATACTGAAAAATTAAATTCTGAGGTTCTACTTTCCAGCTAATTCCTGTTTTATTCCAGTGCTTCATTGTGTTTTGTTACCTTCAAATTTTCTATGCTTTTCCGAAGTTATAATACACTAGCACATTAAGAAAAACATGCGAAGTGGTATACACCTGTAATCCCAGCTTCTTGGGGGGCTGGGACAGGAAGATTGCAAATTCAATCCAGCATGAACAATTTAGACCCTGTCTTAAAAAATTTTTTGACAAGTGAGGTGGGCATGCTGGGGATAGCGCTCAATGGTAGAATGCTTGTCTTGAATCCTTGAGGGCCTGGCT
Source organism: Glaucomys volans (assembly GCA_020662805.1). NCBI lineage: Eukaryota > Metazoa > Chordata > Mammalia > Rodentia > Sciuridae > Glaucomys > Glaucomys volans. The sequence continues at coordinate 937,799 of JAJEJO010050368.1, forward strand.
TCAATCCCAAGTACTACAAAACAAAAGAAAACAAAAAACATTGCAAACAAGAATCATGGAGAGGAATCGTGGAGAAGCTGGGAGTGGTGGCACACATCTGTAATCCTAGTAACTCTGGAGGCTGACACAAGAGAATCATGAGTTCAAAGCCAGCCTCAGCATCCAGGCGAGGCCCTAAGCCAACTTAGTGAGACTGAGACCCTGTCTCTAAATAAGAAATAAAAAGGACTGGGTATGTGGCTCAGCAGTTAAGTGCCCCTGGGTTCAATCACTGGCAGGTACCAAAAAAAAAACAATTATATATATATATATATATATATATATATATATATATATATATATATGAAAATTGACAAGAGATGCATATCTTTTTGTATGTTCTTTCCAGATTTAAAAGTACAAAGTACCAAAAGGAAAACAAACAAAAGCCTAATTAGAACATGGTTATAAAACATGTCGTAAATTTATTTGTCCACTTCCTCAGTATTTATGATTCCTCCTGTGTGGCAGAACTGTGGTAGACACTGCATATGTCATGATGATAAATATATAATTAAAACATACATCAAAATCATTTGGCTTTTTTGATCCTTTGCAGCTGTTTCAGTTAGTATGTCATTTCTCATGATGCCTGCAACCCTCCACTTTTTGTGGAACTAAGCTATGTGCAAAACATGAAATATCTTGACATTTGAGTTTAGGCTAGGCTGTGTTTCAAATACATATGGAGACGCAATTGACAGGAAGACTAATAAAAGTTGGTATGGAAAACTGCAAGGAGATTCATGGGAAATTCTGCCTTCTCCCACCTGAGGTACTGACAGTTGGAGTTTTTCCTCCCAGCATGTAACCTTGAGCTGCCAGTGATGAGAAAAGTGTTTTTTCTTCATACACTTTGCAATTTAAAGATTCCTCTCATCATTTTGGCCCATTTTGAGTAACCCAGCCGTTACTTTTTAACAAACCTCTCACAGAAAAGTCTCTCAGGAAATTCTTGACTTGGTACAAAAACAGGCTTCCCTCAGCAGAGACCCAGTATGTTTGGAATCTGGAAATATCTTTGCTGTTTTCTGTAGTTTCACACATTTGTCACTCATCCTGATTTAAGAATTAAAATACTGTCTTTGGAGCTGGGGGTGTGGCTCAGTGATAGAGCATTTGTCTACCATGTTCAAAGGCCCTGAGTTCGATCCCTGGCATACATCACTCCCCCCAAAATTATAGGCTATTGATTACAATACCAGAGAACATTAAAAATAGTTTTCTTACTAGCCTTCAGAGTATGTACTTCCCAGTTGATGCTTTCCTTTTTTTTTTTTTTGAACCGAGGATTGAACTCAGGGGCACTCAGCCACTGAGCCACATCCCCAGTCCTATTTTGTATTTTATTTGGAGACAGGGTCTCACTGAGTTGCTTAGGGTCTTGCCCTTGCTGAGGCTGGCTTTGAACTCGAGATCCTCCTGCCTCAGCCTCCCAAGCCGCTGGGATTACAGGTGTGTGCCACCGTGCCCGCCCGGCTTGATGCTTTCCTTGACAGAACATTTGAGGTTAAGATTTACTTATCTGTAACTTCCCCCAATTCTTTGACCTTTTTTTATCAATTAAGCCTGATTCCTAAGTCATTCCTTACTAAGACCTAACTACTCAGAGTAGTAAAAATATTAAATATTTGGCTTAAAAACCAGATTAATGGTTAATGCCATTAAAAAATTAATGTCTTTTCATGTGTGTATAGTTCATATCAAAGCAAAACTGAATTTAGTGTCATCTTGCTAAAACCAGGCAAAATAGAGGTTCTGAAAATATTCAAGAGATCAACTGATGGAAAGTTGAAACTAAGCATAAAGGAAACATTACTTATTTAGTGTTTGTCATTGATACTGTTTTCATGTGTCTTTATTTAATTTTAGTGGATATGTCACTTATGTAAATGTGCTTTCTTATTGTCACTGCCACTTATGATTCCCCTACCCGTTTTTCTCATGAGATCTTAGATTCCTCAGTGGTCTAATTGTCAGCTTTGGGGTGGGAAAACCATATGTTAATTTGCTTGAAAACGTGCCCCCCCAACCCCAGGGAGTTCACTATTTTAATACCTCTGATTCCTTTGTGTTTTGCTCCTCACCTTCAAAGTTTCTACAAAGCTTACAACTTTCATAATTTCACATGATTTTCTTTTTATTTTCTTCACTAACATTCTTACAAATATTTAACAGCACAATTACTAGATAAATGGGGGTTATTAATGTTCTACATATAAAGAATTGCTTGAGAAGGGAATGGAAAACACTTTATTTATTTTATATCAAACTCCAAATCAATCCATTTTAGAGTAGCTAACTCCTTTTTAATGTTCCCTCATGATTTCTTGTTTATTCCCCTAAAGACTTATATTGGAGTCACTAGACTAGATGAATTTACATTGACCAAAACAAAATGACTGGATCATAACCCACCAACTTGAAAGTCAGCTTAGTTAATTTCGTATTTAGTTCATTTTTATAGGGTATTAAATTCTGAATAAATAATTTTCTTACTTCTGTTTACACAGTGCATCCCCATGGGGTGCTGTGTGTTGTCATTACTATTATTATTGTATTTTGCTTATTGCTGCCATTGTCACAAGAAATAAGAAATGTGTCACAGTGTTACAGGAAATCTTCCTCTTGCATGAAATTTGGGCATTCCATATTAATATTTACATGTAATCTCTATCGGACTGATTTTTTCCTACATATTTTATGTGTCAGGTATAATTCTCTTTACATATGATCTGGAAATGTATACTGTGTTTTTTGTACTAGATTTGCATTATTTTGAATCTCAACTTTGCCAAATTATAATGATCACCAGAGGAATAGTATTTGTTTTTCTTTGGTATCTTATAATTGGTTCTCAGAATTTATGCTTGAGTCTGGTACTGAATTTTTATTGTCTTTGACAAATTACTAACACATTGTCTAGGCCTTATAGTTTTCTCTTCCTAGAATTTCCATAGATAGCTCTTTGAGCTTTGTAAGCCTTTCCTGGGTTGTGCATGTGATACTGATTCACACATTCAGAAACTAAATGACTTCCAGACTCATGCCCACTTTCTCGGCCACCCATTTCCTTTTTTAAAAAATATGTAGTTTCTTTGAAATCCATGCCTGCTTTTTCTTTTCTTTTTTAAAATCAGATTCTACTATATTCCTCTCAAATGAAACAAAGTGACTCTCAACCCAGCAACTTGTAAACCAGCTTGGTTGATTTCATGTTTAATTCATTTTTATAGAGCATTGAATTTTGCATAAATAATATTTGTGCTTTTGTTGATCCAGAACATCCCCACAGGGGTACCATGCACTGCTATTACTGTTATTATTGTGTTTAAACTTATTGCTGCTATTGTCACATGTAATTGTGAATTAGTAGAATCGCTTTTGTTGATGTTAATGTATAACCATATTTCATGCCTTTGCCCACTAATTCATAACTTTATTGACATGAAGCAGCAATTTCAAAAGGGATAAAGGGAATAATCACTAGTGTTAAAATAGTAACAGACAAAATATAGTTTAGGTAGTCATAAACCACAGTAATATCTTTTTCAATAGTTTATGAAATTTTTAACAGAGACCAGGAAGAAAGAAAAGATTTTCTTTTTTTTTTTCTTTAAAGATAGCCCCTATGTGTAGCAAATGCAGGCTGAATATGCATAAGCATATTTTTTCTCTCTGTGTTTCTGACATCAAGCAAAGTAAGAAATAGTGCCTTTTGAATAGGAGATTTCCTTTAATTACATTGGGGAAGTGATAATGGTAGGTATTGCATGTTTAATGTAATGTTCTGGATGCCCCTTTTTCTCCCCCCACCCCACTTCATAGCAACCTCATCTTGAGCAGAAATAAAAGGTTCAAGGCTTGTCAGCCTCAGTTTATAGATAGCTGTTTAAAAATAATGAGATATTGGGTATTGTAAGGCTCAGGGCTGTCTTGCCAGACTCATTTATTTCCATTCACCTTTTGTCAGAATTGCAGACAGAAGACATTCAATTAAAACTTGTCACCTGTTGCAGATGACCTAATTTGTACTTGTATGTGTCATAGATTAGGGCTCCATGCTTCAGATGAAGCTACTTCACCTCTGCTGGAAAAACATTTCCCCTGCTAAACATTTTGTTTATGGTTATTTCAAATTTCTGTCATTTCACTTTTGGCTCCCAACCAGATTATAAATTTAGTGTATGAGTTTTGGAACCAGCCAAGAGCAGCTGATCACACCTGAGGGGGGCGAGAAGGAACTTCTCTAGGGTTGCATCCTACCCACAGAGAAGCACACATATATTTTGGAATGCAACTTGAATCTGAAACAGAGGGAAGCCTTTGTAATTTTCTATGCAATCCTTACACGTTTAATAGTCCAGATAGCTATCAGGAGACCAAAACGAAAGACTTCCCCTTGCTAATTGTTAATTCATCTGTAGAGCAAGGAAGCTTTAATGTGAGTCATGGCTTTTATCTCTCTTAGTGACTGAGGACTTGGTTTTTTTTTTTTTTTTTTTTTTTTTTTTTAAAAAGCCGAAGGGGGAGAAAAAAAACCAACCTAATGGATATGCATTTTTCTCTTCCTGTGTAGTTGTTCTTTCATATCAGCAGATAGTTTAGTATTTCCACATGCAACCAAGCAATTTCCAAAGTTCCTGAAATGTAGTCATGATATTCTAACATGAGTAAAGATAATCCTTGGCAGAATAGTCTAGTGAAATCCAGCTGCCCACGGCTCCCTTCCGGATGATTTTTGGTACTGGGGATTGAACCCAGGGGCATACAAGCTGAGACACATCCCTGGCTCTTTTTCTTTTTCTTTTTCTTTTTTTCTTTTTTTTTTTTTTTTTAATTTTGTGATAGGGTCTCACTGCTTAGGGCTTCACTAAATCACTGGAGTTGGCTTTGAACTTGTAATCCTCCTGCCTCTGCCTCCTGAGCTGCTGGGATTACAGGCATATGCCACCATACCCAGTTTGCAGTGATATTTTATTTAATTTAAATGATTGATTGATTGGTACTGGGGATTGAATTCAGGGACACTCAACCACTGAACCATATCCCCAGCCCTATTTTGTATTTTATTTAGAAACAGGATCTCACTGAGATGCTTAGTGCCTCCCCTTTACTGAGGCTGGCTTTGAATTCTCAATCCTGCTGCCTCAGCCTCCCCAGCAGCTGGGATTATAGGTGTGCGCCACTGCACCTGGCCTTGCAGTGATAGTTTAAAAAGGAACCACAAGTAAGGTGATTTATATCTCTGGGTCCTTGCTTCAATGGAAGGGCAGAGAATCCAATTTTTTTTCTTTCTTCTTTTTCTTTTTCTTTCTTTCTTTCTTTTTTTTTTTTTTTACCACTCTAAGTTTGTTCACAGTCTCAGAGATGCAAAATTTTTTTTTTTTTTTTTTTTAGAAAAAATAACCCAAGTAATGGATGCAAAATCAGTAGCACTGCCTTTGAGTAAAAGTATTCTTTTGCTTCCTCTTACCATTTCATCATTGTGTCAGCCTTTACAGGTCATAAATACAACTAAACTGCTTTAGTTAAGTCAGTGTTATCATATGTGGATTACAGTGGAGTGTGGGGAGCATCCTGGAAAAGCAAGACTTCTGAAGCAATAAGATGAAGAGCGGGGCCTCTCTCCTGCACCATGTGTCTCCCTGATACTGCAGTTTCTGTGGCTACCTAAGAACACTGCTCTGCTTCCTTTCAGGAAGAGAAGTATCTGAAAGGATACTTGTTAGAAGTATCTTGCAAGTGTTGTTTTCTTCAATAATGGCTTTTCCAAAAATAAACTTGGTGGAGAAGCAGTCCAAACATACAGCTTAAGAACATGAGTTCTGTAACCCCTCTCCCCAAAATCCACTCTTGGCTCTGCCTCTTATGAATTCCAGTTTTCTCATCTGTTAAATGGGTTAATAATAGCAACTGAGGCTTTGGGGATTGCTGTTAGGATTGTTAATACATGTAAAACGATTACCCCATGCCTAGCACATGACATACTTTCAATAACCAAGTGCTTTTTGAGTGACTGCCTTGTATTTTGGTTTATTCAAGATGCTTTATGCACAGACTGACTCTTTCAATCAACAATAAAGACATTACTCATTTAGGGGGAGGTAGGCATAAGGAGGCAAAGAATGTTGAAACAGGAAGAAAGGAGCTAAATCGTGAAGCCACATTTAACAATACCATTGTCTATTTTGAGAAAGGGCAGAAGTAGTTAGAGAAAATATCTAGGGGTTAGTTTGTTTCATTGTCTTATATGATCCTCAAGAATTTAATGTAGTTAGATTCTCCCTGGAGCATACATGTGAATATACAAATAATTTCCACTCATTCCCTTACTGAGAAGCCTATAAATATGCACATCTACTCTGGATACGATCCCAAAGGAGAACCCCATCAGAGGCTGCCACTAAAATTCCCGCTGCTGTGTTTGATACTGCTAATCTGCCCGTGCTTCTTTTCCTGCAGCTCCTCAAAGGGATTTTCTCTGTCCTCTTGTTAATGATGGTTCCCTAACAGTAATCTCAGGCGAATTCAAGGGCACTGCTCCATAGGTCTCTTCCGAAAGGGAAGCAGGGCAGTGCTCTTAGGCAGCCATGGGAACCACAGTATCAGGGAGACACAGCAGTATCAGAGGCCCCTGCTCTTCATCTCGTTTCAGAAGTCTTCCTTTTCCACGATGCTCCCCATACTCAATAATAATCCATGTGTGATATGTGTACTTTAACACAACTGTTTACTTAGTATGTTTGAATTGTCTTTTCAAAATTATTATTACTTCATTGTGACTATTTGCATCCTTGGTATTCCACGCGTGTGTATAATTAATGTATTTTTTAACAAACTTTTGTTCGAGAACAACATAATCAATGAGTTATCTTTCAACTAGGAAAGTAAGCTAGGGTATCCTTGTATAATTCTCTGAAGGGAAGATTTTTTATTATCCTATGAAATGCCTCTAACTTTGTGCTATTAAAAATGTGAAAAATACTTTTGACTTTGTACTATATGATATTATAAAAATTTGCATTTGAGCATAAAAGGTGGACTTAAAATTAGCTGACCTAAGAAGACCTTGAGCTGAGCTGTTTTACTTTTGTTAGTGTTTATATGCCTCACAGCAATTTTTTCCTCCTTGCCCTACTCTTGCGTTCTCAATTTTGTAAATTCTGACAATGTATAAGATTTGTAATCCCCTTGTGGCAATGTAGGCACATGCAGTATTTGAAGAAGCAGCAGTGTGAAACCTTCTATTGGGTAGGTAATGCCAACTATTAAAATCTTTTATTTTTTTAAAAAGATAATGGCAGTCTCCACATGAGTGGAAGAGCCAATTGCCTAATTAACTTCAAATCCTGTCACACATTGTACTTTGTGGGCATCTTATTTCCTGGGGAAACTCTCATTTCTCAACTTTTTCAAAAGAGGTTTACAAGTGAAGTCCATGCAGAAATTGTGTTTAAGATTGTGAAAGTGTAAAGAGAGACTTTGTCTGGAAATCTGAATGGGTTAGATTAATGCTCATTTATGAACAGTCTGGATTTCCCAGGTCCCGATCATAAATACTATTGTTGTATATACTAAAATGATTAGTTGGAGTTTTTTAAATGTAATAAGTTAGTTGGATAATTGCAAGTTCTGTACTTCGTTTTGCATTTTGTACTTACAGTTAAATTTGGGAAAGCATCTTTCTTTTAACAATTTTTAAATTTTTTTTCCTCTCTTCTAAAATACTCATATCTAAAGATATTATTAGTGATAGGAATGAGCAAAATAAAGTGGGATACTAGATATTTCTAATAAATCATTCAGACATCAAATAGTATCAATGCTTGGTTTGTATCCTTTGAATTATCATACCATTCCATCATATCTCAAGTCCATCTACCTAGAGAATTGATATGGGATAGATTGTCAAACTCCATGGGGATAATCAATAAATGATCATGATACAAAAATATATTTCAATAAAGTAAAAACAATATTTCAACAAAATAGTGTAATGACGTTTTTTATATTCTTATTTTGACTTAGCATTTTAAGAACTCTTTAAATGTACATTTGCATAATATCCATGGTATAATTTTATTGGATTATTACAGAAAAACATCAGGGAAGAAATTCTCTTTTTATCCATCTTATATTTGGAAAAGCAAATAGGCTAAGGGAATCAACAAAGTTTACAGAGTTATTTATTGAAGTAATCAGAAAAATAACTGGACCATTCTAATATGCAAACTAAGCTTTATTCTTTTTGACATATTCTTTAAGTAATAGTTAAGATTTTAATATTATGTTATTATAGTTGGAAACATTAAAAAGGGAAGCAACTTTCACTCAATCACTATTTCAGAAAATAGACCAAGCTCAGAAGAATTTAACTTTTATAGCTATATCACCTGTGTGTAGCTATGGGTAAATGACAGAAAGATCAATGGGGGGAAGGGAGCAGGGGATGGGGAGAGGGAAGGGGAAGGAGAGGTACTGGGATCTGAATTAGAACAAGATGTATTCCATGCTTATGTAATAATATCAAAATAAACTCTACTGTCATGTGTAACTAAAACGATCCAGTAAAAAGTGGTAATAAATATTTTGTTTGTTTGGAAGCATTTGAAACTGTTGATATCCACCTGATTTTGACAGGGGATACATTTTTTACACGTAAAAGTTACTACAGTCTTTTAAAATATATTGACTTTACAAATTTTTACCATTAATTGTTATCTAAACTTGGTGGGAACACTTCTGCATATTGAGTCTCTGTCAACTTTTACTATGAAATGATTAATCTGATTTTTAATGAGTGTCAATATCTAATCCTTTTTTATAGTGAATGTCATATAAATAAAATTATAAATCATAAATAATGCTTTGTCCAATTGATTTTATTTTAGGAAATTGAAAAATCATGGTGTATATAAGAAGTTCTTGACTATTTAGAAATGGGGGAGATGAATGTAGAGATGGTCGGGAATGATGAGATGGATGTAAAGATTGATGGAGAGACAGTTACTGAATAACCCACACAGGATGGGATGAATGAGGGGCGCATAAGAGAGTACCCCTTTAGATTTATATGGAATATGGAGAAAATAATATGAATATTTCTATAAATCAGTTTTCAAAGTTGAAAGAGGAATGCATAGTAATGACTTTTATTTGACAATCCTTAAAACATGTCTCTACAAATACAAAAAACAACCCATAATACATAATAAAAGTTCTGTCAATCGATGATGTGTATTTTTTCTTCATGTATAACAACAAATTTTCAGTACTGCATTTTCTCTATTGACTTGACCAGGTTGGCTAAGCTGATTAGTGGCTTTAAGGTGCTGTGACTGTGTCTAAATTGTCTTTGGCCATGACCTTGAGTCAAGTCCTTGAGCCAAGTCCTCTTTCCTAGACCTTCCTGGTGGACAGTCATTATTGTCAGAAATTCAGCAGCAGTGATTAATGGAATGTTGTTTGATATGGGAGAATATATTGCTCATGGGGAACACATGCTATGACAAGTACCAAAAGCAAATTTAAGTGTCCACAAACCCACTCAAGATTTTTTTCTGTAAGCTTTCTTTGTTTTAATCATTTTTGAGATATCCAAAAATGTTTCTTCCCTCTTTGGTTTTTACCTCCCTCTCCTCCTGCACCTTCACTTCCCCACTCTAATATTAAATACCAGATTAAATGTTTTCATTGGGTTAGAATTGGATGTAACTAATGGTCATATACTTTCTGTAGTCTAGTATGATTTTGAATTTTTAAAATTTTTATAATGAAACAGGTTTGAATATATCTTAGATAATGAAAGAAAATGTAATCATCTTATATAAACCAAAAAAAAAAATCTTAGAGAAAGTTTTGAAGAGGAAGAGATGAAAAAAGATAAATGGGGGGAAAAGTGGAAGGTGTTACACTTAAGAAAGTATAGATGCAGTAAAACAAATTTAGAAATTTGAATAAAGGTATGAAATTGTACTATGGACATGAAGTGTTTTAAAAGAAACAATGAGGAAATAGTTTCCCTCACATATGTGACATTTTCCAGTGATTACTTAAAAGCTGACATCTTTTATTTTAATGTTCCTTTGTCTAACCTATTTATTTGCTCTTGAAGTTGTCACTGATTTTGTTTATACTCTGATGTGTCAATATGACAGTACAGACTTTTTCTAGATCCACATTTTTGGGTGTTCCACTGAAAGATAATCAACTCTTCAAGTAGTGGGGTCTCAATAATATGAAATATTGTGGTGTACTTTGTCTTGTATCCCTGATAATCCTTAATGTTTGAATAAAATATTCATCTTAGAGATTTACATACAAATAGATTGGCCTTTACCAAACTATTTCACGTAACTCAGATAACCCAAAACTCACTTGTTCGACATGATATTAATAAATATTCCAAAAAACAGCATTCCTTGGTTTGCAAAGCCTTGCATATGCTCTGTATTTCCCTCTTAGATTTCTGTAGATTTCATTTGCATATTAGTGACTCTGAGAGAACTTACAGTAAAATAATAATACCGATGATGCTGTGAAACCAAATCTGTTTTCTGAACAGTTTGAGAAATGCCAAAATATGTATAATGCATTAAGTGGTTGAATGTATTAATGGATAATGTTTTGCAGCTACATTGGTCCAGGTACAACAGTCTCTTCTTGCTTCTACTCCCTTTGTATGACAAAGCATTATTTGGTCCTTTCCTAAATTTGACAACTACAGACGGGAAACTAGATTCTCAGCAAATGCTTTCCTACCACTTCTCCCATATCAATGAAACTTTTCTGTATTTTTAATTCTTTTGTTTCCCTTTTGCTTTTCCCTCTTAATCTTTTAAATCCCATGACAGTAAGACCTCTCTGACTTTGGATCCAACCCATCACTATTTAGGAAAAAGTTTTACTAGTGCCAATCTACTGCCTACTTTCCTGCCTCACCCCCCAGCTCTGCCCTATTCACATGAATTTTTGATATAACATCCTAGGTTTCTGAAGTTTTTCTTTAAGAAGACTATCTATCTGTCCTGTGTTCAACCCAACCTACTCCCACATTTCTCACATGTGACAGGAAATACTACTGTGTGTCAGACTGTCAAATGACATTCCTCTCATGGGACTCATGGATATTTCAATATGAAATAATCCTTGTATCACAAAGGGCTAATCTTGTGTAGTATAATTTTAACCAGCGGATGTAGCTTCTTTTATTTAGTTCCACAGGTTCATATCGAGTGCTCTGGTAGACCACAGGGTTGGATACCTTTTGGTCTCTTAGTTTTCTGTGCCTGACACATTTGAGATTTTAGGAGTGACTAATGATGAGGAAACAGAATACAAATATCTTTAATATAATAACCTGTACTAGCATCAAGAAAGTAGTTTCTTTGCATTAATTCACATGGAATGAATCTGTTGTTTCTTTGGTGTGTAAGTGGTGACTTTGATGGCTGTGCACGCAATGTCTCTCAGGTCTCTTACCTGGCAGTAGACATGGTTTCCACCCACTGGCGATTTTGATTTAGCCACCAGTTTTTTACTTTCCTCCTGTATCCCTGGACCATTCTATGCTCTACTTTCTGTCTCCAGAGCAGCCCTAGGGGATCCTGTCAGTGTATTTGGTTGGTCTCGAAGATCATTACCTAAACAGTAAGCCAATGCCTATTTTTGCCCACAGGGGTGCGTCTTGACAGAGTCCGTGGAGGCCGGCAGAAGTACAAGCGCAGAATAGATGCAGAGAACAGCCCATACCTGAACCCTCAGCTGGTTCAGCCAGCCAAAAAGCCATGTAAGTACTACAGATGTGTCTGGCTTCCCAGAGCACAAAATCCTCCCAGTTGGCTCTATGTATATCCATGTTGGCATGCCCCACTCTGCCGACTCCAAGGAGACTTCTCTTTGTTGGAGAACAGTGGTTCTCTTCCCATGAACTGTGAGGAGCAATGAAAACTCAACTAATTATCTTTTATTTTTTCTTTTAAAGATGTCTTTGGTTTTTCTCTCCCTTACCTTTTACTTAGTCATTTCGTGGAAGCATAAGCATATTAATGCAGAGCTTATATAGTATGAATTTTACATTTACTGGTTATCTTTATTTGCGGAGGTACATAAAATGGATCATACTGTGATCATTAGTTCATTGGAGCTGTTAGTTTCAGATTTCACAAGAAAGTGATTTTTGTAGTTTTCACTAACTAAATGAGTTTGGCTGCTCAACCTCCCAATGAAAATACATTAGGGGCCTCATTAATTTGGAGCTATAGAAGGTTAACACTCTAGCTAGCAATAGATTAAAACAAGAATGAGCCCTACTAATAACAAGCATAGGTTGGTGGTTCCATCTCAAATGCCCTTATGGGCATTATGAATTGTTTTTAAAGAGCCCATGGTTTTATGATGCCAGGTTGCAATTTGATAGGATGACTGGTACATTGCTAAAATGCAAACCCCATTCTCCTTGTCATTAACTAAAAAGAGCTGGAATATAGATTGAAGCAATAACTGCATCCCATTTTCTGAAAAATCAGTTAATAGCTGTAGTGCATCAGAGCTAGCAATTTAGGGTGTTTATGCATAGAGTTCATACTAGGCACTGGGAAGTGCTCTGGGAGAAAGAATTCTCACATTTAGCTGTCTTTGTCACAGAAGACATAACACACACTCATGAGAGCAAGTTGCCTCTGCAGCATTCTAGAAAAGGAGTGGGGAAATTTCGATCTGCTTGCAAGGGAAGAGAAAGTGTCCACTTGTAATTCAGATTCTCCAGGAGGGGTCACTGCTGTGCATCATCCATGTGAGCATATGGGAATCTGTTAAATAAATAAAACAGACCCTGAACTGTAAATGAAAGGACATTTTCGCTATGTCAAAGGAAAAACAACCAGTTTTACATAAAATTAAAGCTTAAGTGAACATATGGCATAGTTTCCTTTTGCCTTTCCAAAAAACATTATGTTGATTATACCTTCAATTGTCCAATCTGGCATCCTCTCCTCAGCCTGCATAAGCTGTTTGGCATTCTGCAAATACAATCTAGGACTGCATTAAGCAGATTTTGCACATTATAATAAACTTTCTGATAATACAATAAAATGCAATAAACACTAATGCTTAATTTCATTAGAGGTTTAGGTTTAGTTTTCCTAGATTCAATAATACACAGATTGCCCATTTTTCATTTATTTTATGCTAACATTGACTGAAACCATTGATAATTTCCTTTATGGAAAGAAAAATGAGCACCAGCCCATCCGCAAGTCAACATGATAGAGGAATATCTATCGTTTCCTATGTAAACCTGAGAAATTGGGAAGTGGCTTGTCAAGTACCTTTAAGAAGATTACGGCAATTTCAGTGAGCTCCATTTGTCTGAGATAAAGAGGACTCCTAATAAATCATTACTCATTATCTAAGGGCCTCTGTGTTAATTTTCCTCAGTCCATCCAATTAGTGTGTTTTTGTAACAAACATTTATAAAACTTAATTTTCAGATCCTGTCAGATAAGTGTCAAGAGACTGTGCGTGGTCTCTGCTGAGAATGTGGTTGGGGAGATTTCCCTACCCTGACTGATGTTTGTGTACTACAAAGGCCCAGGATTGAAAATTGGGTTCTATTGATTTTAATTAGGGAAACATTAAATAAGATTTACCTAGAAACAGTGCTGCTGGCTATTCCATTTTCCGAATGCTGGAAATTTCTAAGCCTCAACGAAATATCTCTGATCCCCTGATTCAAGTATCCATTGACTTCGGTAAAACGGGTTTCATTTTCCTTATGCTAAAAAAGAAAAAAAAAAAAATCCTAGAATCATGATTTCCTTCAGTTATGTTTTTGTGCCCTTTATTATTGCATTTTCTTCTAATCCTGGAATCTAGTGGTTGCTGACAGGTTTTGCTGCATTGTCAGAGCAATGAAAGTTGAAATTTTTCTAACAGTAACTAAAAATACAGGATGTTGTTTCTGAAGCACATATAAGAAACAAAAGTCATTCTTTTTAGATACTGTAAATTAAAAAGAATCTATTTAATTTTTAATTTTTCTACAATGTATGGCATTTGGGACTATTTCCCAAATCTGCATATTCAGTTTAATGGTCATTGACTATTATTGGCAATGATGACTGCTTATCTGGTGACTATTTGAAAGAAATATAATGCATATGGCCATATTAGAAAATTTTTAAAATATCATGCTGGAAAAAGCCCCAATTGTAGCTTGGGATAAATCTCCTTGTTATTTCATGAAAGAAGATTAAAAGAATGCTGTATTCAATTCTACATTATGTGCAGTATTCTCATTTTAGGTCAAAAAAGTTAAAAACTTACAGTGAAAGGCAAATGGTCTCATAGACACAGTGGAAACTTTGACTTTGTTCATAAATAGCCCATTTAATATCCTGGTTTTCTAGAATAATAGAATATAGAATATTTACATATATGGGTTTATTCTCACCCATTCATATCTGCACACTGAGAAGAAAGTATAAAATCTAAAGCAACATATAGAAATTGAAAATGGGTCCGGCAAGAAAAATCATTCTGTTAGCCAGGCTTTCCACCCCCTTCCATAAACTCTTACATGCCCCTGAGCAATAAAACACATTTGATGTGATGCTTTCCATTTGTCTCTAGTGTTTATTTTATGAAGGATTCTTAAAACATATATCACAAATTTCAGACAGATAAATCTGAACCAGAGAATGAACTAAGGACAACAGATGAAAATGGAGGATTAAAGAATTAGGCACTCAGAAGAGGAAATACTGTAACATTTAAGTAGGAGTGTTTTTATGGAAAAAAATAAGCTATATTTGGAAGGGTGACTGGGTGTTTGGGGAGGGGGAGAAAGGAAATACATTCTATTGAATGCATCCCACAGAGATAGAGTTATACAGTCAGTAATTCACCCAGGCAGAAGGGCTCCGACCTTTGCTCTGCTTTAAAGGAATTAAGACAATTAATGACTTTCATGCCCATTATGACTATGGGCATTAGTAGTTCTTTGCCTTCTGCATTTCAGTCTATATTTCAGTGGTTCACTGTGGATTTTTATTTTAAAGCTGTTGCATATTATTTAATCTGCTTCCCAAATCCCACCTAAGAATCAGCCAAGTCAGAAAAGCATCTAACTTCTTTTATCTGTTTGCTATGAAGATGTTCGCTACAGGACAGATGCTTCATTTCTGCAAAAGCAGGTAAAGCAAAGAAGAAGAAAATGCATTCCATTCTGACTGCAGTGGTGCTTTCCTTTCTATGAGTTTTCCTGAACATTATTTACTACCTATATATATATATTAAATAACAAATATAATATTTTGAGCTTTTTGTAGACTATTTGAATGATTTTCAAGACAAAAAATACTTTAGGGTGTATAAAAGAGGGATGATACTGCTAGTGATGCTGTAGTACTCTGGTCTGATCCTGCAGATAACAAGATTGTCTCACATCTGTTGGTGGCTGAACCGGAGAAGATCTATGCCATGCCTGACCCTACTGTCCCTGACAGTGACATCAAAGCCCTCACTACACTGTGTGACTTAGCCGACCGAGAGTTGGTGGTTATCATTGGATGGGCGAAGCATATTCCAGGTACATTTTCTGAAAAGAAAAGAAAAGGTTGCCATTAATTCCCTGGGTTATATATGTAGATTTGGGCATATTCATCATTTTCTCATAAGATTTTTTTTAACCTTTCATTTGTTTTTTATTACACTTAATTTAGAACTTTGCTGGTTTGATAAATAGAATCATAAGCCTTTATATATGTGTACAACCTTAAGCTCTTGTTTATTATTTTTCATATATAAAGGTAGTATTGTCAATACAAGATAAAGAGAATTCAAGTTTTAAAAACATTTCTTTATCCATTTTAAGTTCTAAGCTTTTTCTTAAGGTAATGCTTCTACTTTTTCTCTTATTGTCAGCATTAGCCTAATCACCAGTGTTTCCTTTTAGGAATTACTTATTTTGTTGCTCATATTGGCTATTTGCAATGAATTGCCCTTCCTATGCATGAACTTTGCTTTGGTTTACAATTAGATATTTACCAAGCATTTACATAGGAATTCTTAAAATAAATGTTGAAGTGGCATGGGAAATTTTCTCCTGTGGCAATTTAAAGTTAGTATTTTAAAATATTCTATTAATTTTATTTATTGTCTCAGCCAATAATGTCAGTAAACATATACCTGATCACAAGTTTTGAGAATGTCAATATTCTACTTGAATTATTTTTTATTTATTTGGACTTTGATCTTCAAATAGTTTATAAACAAGTTTTTGAATGATCAACAATGTCTTTCTGGTACAGTTAACTTATTTCTGTCTCCTTAAACTAGTTTGTCTTTATGCTTTGAATGCTACAGTAATTTCTTTAATCAAATTGATGGAAGTCCCTTTCCCAGCCCACACTGAAACCAATTTATTGGTCATGATACGCCAGCTATGTTGCTAACAGTCGTAACGAACTGTCAGGCGATATCGCAGTGAAGCTAATTTGAAGTCATTAGGTGTGCAGCGTTCAGGCGACAATTTGTTACAGTGGTTAGGAACACAGCTGACATTTCTGAATGGCTTTGTTCAGTGTAGTTCTAGATGAGGCCAAGCAAATTGTAAACTAATTTAAACATCACTCTGTATTATACCAGCTACTTTGTCTTACACTGTTTGCTAATAAAGCACCCCAAATTAAGTCAAAACTAGTTAAATAGGTGAGTTTGAGTGTATTCTTTAGAAAATACCTATGCAAGCGTTAGTATATCTGTAGGAAGGATGAGAATTTGATAATAGGGATAGGTGATAGTGCATTTGGATTGTAGTTACATCTATCGTACAAAAATGAAAAAAAAAAGATCTACTAAAAGATGTTAAAATGTTTGGTTAACATGACAATGCAAATATCCAGAATTTGCAGAATAGGACATGAAAACTTGTTTGAAAGGAAAATGTTATTGAAGGGTTTTATAGTAGAAGCAAAACTAACATCTGTTGAAGTATCCTTAGACATTTTACATAACCAGTGTACATGATTTATATTGCTATAGCATATCACTTACACGTATCTACCATGCACATACACATATACACATATATGTATTTAAAATAACATTATTCTAACCCAGGGTTTCTCAGCCTTGGTACTATTGATATTTGGGACTGGATAATTCTTTTGTAGGCAGCTTTCCTGTTCATTATAGGATGTTTAGTGGCATTGTTGGCATCCACCCACTAGGTGCCAGTGGCACCTCTAATGAAAATGTCCTCAGACATTGCCATATGTCCTCACAGGGACAAAATTACACCAGCCTACCCCTCCTCCCCACAAATGAACCATTGTTCTAACTCAGGAATCATGTATGATTATCCACATTTCAAAGACAGAGTTGAGGCAGAAAGGTCAAAAACACTTGCGCAAGTTCATCAGTGTGTCTAGTGCCTTCAAAACATATATTCAATATTCCTTCCTGGAATAGAATCAGGACATTTTAGCCTCCCAGTTGATTGCACTTGAAAGAACTATTTCAAAATATTAATGATGATAATATTATTGTTCTTAGTGACAAGAACATGAAGGGCTGTGTCACTATGAGTCTAGTCCACCCATATTCTCTGCAAACTCTGCTCAAATCTCCCTGAAATAAGAGATTTTTCAAGCTAATATTTTGATCATCCAGACATTTCATAGTAAAGACTACTGAAAGTTACCAACTTCTTCCAAACCTTCTGGAAAGGAAAAGTCAGTGATAAACTTGTAGGTCTGATTGTGCATCTAAGTAGAAACATCAGCTTACAAAGGAACTTATTAAAGAAACAGGGTTCTAGTGACTTTTGAAAAGATGGTAACTTTAAATAACTATGAGTAACACTATTTCCAGTGGTGGAAACAATTACTATACGATTATGTGCTCAGTCTTAAGCTGAGGCTTAGTGTTTGTGGGGACTGACGTTATTCTCTCTCTCTCCATGGCAAATGCCAGAGGAGGTCACTGTGGAGTGATGATTCACAGCTCTGATTTTTGTAATACCCTGAGGGTGTTTTAAATGATTGCAAGGAATATCTTGGCTTTTCAGAAGGGGATTAGCCAAACAAGAGTTAAACAAAATTCTTTTAAAATTTTTTAATACATGTACCATCCACTGTTTTGAGGTATTAGAGAAGGTGCTCAGTCCTCAAAATATGATGCCTTACCCTGGCTTCATGGCAACAGAAAACTACACAAAGATATGTGCAGCCCTGGACAGGGAGGTAAAAGTAAAGAGAACATAAAGATTGGAGTCACATTTCTGCCTTGATACAAGTAAAGTCATGTTCTTGATATATGAACCACTCTTGATAAGTTAGGTCAGAGTCAGAATTAAAGACAAGCCAGAACTGAAATTTCCCATCTTAGCCTTAACTTCACAACTCATTGTTTTTGTAAAGCTGACATTGAAAGGAAAGCAAACTCTTTTTTTTTTTAATACCCTAAAATTTGAGTCTTTGTTATCTTTCTGGTGCTCTCAGTTTATGTACGCACACACACACTCCTTAAGTTTAGCATATCAGATCAGATCAGTAGCCCTTCTGACTGCTGAGAACAAGCTTTTATACACTTGCTTTTGCTACAAAAAAGTGAAGAATTCAACAAAAGAAAACATTGAAGAAAAATACATATGGAGTGGGGGTTTTTTTATCAGTAAATAGAATTAGTTGACTTACATTAATAAATCACATAAATGGGAAAGTGTGTTGTTATGAAACATGACCGTACTTTATCTATAGAAGAAAAAAGATCACAAGGGCTTTAGAAAATGCTTGACTTTAGCTGGAGGAGCATAAGGGCACAAGAACAGATGATGGTGCCCTAATAGCCCTTTTTAAGAATGACAGGGCCCCGCCATTAGCATCCTTTTATATCCTTGGAAATTGCTCATGCCTCGCTTTTCTGGTTCCTATCTGCCTGACTCTTTTTTATTTCTCTTTCAATTTCGTCCGCGCTCGGATAAGCGCATGCTAACACAATATGATTGAGCTGTAAAATGGAACGCTGTCGCCTCTAATCTCTTTTATGTAGATACGGAGGTACTGCACACTCGACTTCATTCTCTCCCCATTGTTGGCCTTTTTCAGAATGGGTTGCCAAGTAATGGAGGCTCCGTCAAATATTAGAGCTAGGTTTCACAGGATGTGATAAGACGATTATCAGCCCAACAGTCAGATTTATTATTGTTCTTGGTGGTTGATTAAAATATTATTATGTGCTGGAACTTTGTTAGCAAAATGCAGAGTGTGCTTGGTCAGATGGTGTTTCTTTAAAAAAGCGTAACCCATATTAACTGACCTATATAAGTGGCTTAAAATGTATTTACAGATCTTGTCAGCTTACTTTAAAAGAACACAAAGGTATTTGAACAGTTAAATGAATGAAAGTGTTTTAGAATTTTTTTTTCCTTTTTCAGTATGGTAAATGTTCAGACTGGCTTATTTATTTTTAACATGACAAATTCAACAGTGACCTATTCATGAAAAAGGACTTAGCTCAAGTTTAGGGACCTCTTATTCACATTACTAAAAGAATTTCTATTATGATGCATTAAGCAGGAAAAGAAAAACCTACAATTTTTCTTCATATAAAGTGGAGGCAGGAGATATTAAGCTCTAAAAGAAAACCACACTAGTAAGATGATGTGATAAAATAGTCTTTAAGTATATTTCTTCATGTAAGAAATAGAAACCTAAACTATAGAAACCAATATTTTCCATTTACCCTGAAACACTATTTTTTTTGTAAAAACATTTATTTATGAGAATGTATCAAAAATTACTCATTGACTTGTCTCTTAGTAGTTTTCTGAGCACAGGTATTTAGACTTGCCTGCAATGATGGAAATCTATAGAGAACATGAATTAAACTGTTTCTATTAGGGCATAAGTTTTTCAAAAGAATAACCAAGAGTATTTGGACATTATTGCTAATGGTACTGTTTGGAGTTGTACTTATTGTAGAAAACAAGTTTTATATAAAGATTAACTTTTAACATCATATTATCCCCCCAAGTTAAGCTGTAAAAGTTTCGTTTTAATAATACACATTGGTGGATATTAGTGGGAAAATTCCCATCTTAAACTACTTGTAGCATCATTAACAACAAACACAAGAAACATGGCAGAAACAATTACCATGACATTATATTTCCATTTATAATGCAAATTATATTTCTATGTGTTTCACTTGAGATTATGGTTTGATGAATAAGAAGCAGGGCGTAGTTGACTAAGGATGAGTCGCACCATAAGAAAGTAGCATCTAATAGTTTATTTTGAATCTGTACCTTTGGAACTTGATAAATGTTTATTAATTAGTTGATTTAAAATTTTCATTGCACTAAACTTTAATTGTCCCATATTTAGTTATAATTTCTACCTTGCTATGAATAAATTAAAGCAATTACAGACTTTTTCTCAGAATTATTTTTTCTTTTGTTTATGTAAGCTTAATGATTTCAGAACTGTGAAGTAGTTGAGTCTTCTTGGTAAGTGGAAAAAGTTAAATGTAAGAGTCAAAGCCCTGGCAATTAAGGACTGTTTATATTATAAGAATATGAAATTATTAAATACATGAAAGTTATGGTTAATATGCTTGGTTGTTGTATATCTGGTGAGACTGTAGGGTAAAATGATTCCAAAAGTAAAATCAGAAAACCTGAGCTGTAGCTGAGTAATATTTATATTACTCACTGTTCTAACCATTAATTATATTATGAAAATCAAATGAGAAAAAATACACATGCAAATTATATACTATGTATAATTAATTTGCAAATTATAAGCCATGATCTAACTGTAAAGCATTCAGTGTTCATTTTTATTTCCAAGGTATTACACAGATTGTCATTTTATTGCAATGAAAACCAAGTGACCCAAGAAGTTAGTATTCATAAAAGAGAATCTAACATATATTTGGAGAAAAGACCAGTTTTCATTGAGAAGAGGGGAAAACTTAACTAGGGGAAATTTAACTAGGAGGATCATTGTATGGTATTGTCCATTCTGTTCTAGATGAAAAGGGAGGGAACATTTTAGACTAAGTAATCTAGTTTATCCTGCATGGCCAAACACAAAATAACTGAAAGTTTATCAGTTTCTGAAGTCACAACTGTGAAATAGAAACAGGAACTAAGAAGTCAAAGAATATGTTGTGAAAAACAAACAAATAAACAATAATTTGAAATGTCAACCAAGCACCTCTTCATTTCTATAGTTACCCTTGCTGGAAATGAAAAGGAAAACCAGCAGGGGTTTCCTTGTCAGCCAGCCAGTTCAAGGGACAACCCAAAGGTTGTTAAAGAGGCTCACAGAGACCTATCCCCTCTGCTGAGTGCCATTGCTTGTGACCTAATGTTCCATTCTGTCACCATACTGAATTTCCTGTGCTCATGTGACCTCTGTCCAAGGTAGCTTCTGCTAGTTACTAGGTGTCCAAAAATATATTTGCCATCCGTACATATCCATGCCATTGTACCTGAAGTATTTGAGTGTCTGTCATAAACCTTATGTTACACTTAGTACCACAGGAAATTTTAAAAATGTGCATGACTTGGTACCCACCCTGAATCATGCATCTGTGTCTACGTGGATACGTACAAATATGTGTGTGCATATATTTACAATAATCTTCATGATTTACCACTTTATTAGTTCCAGACCTGAATTATTCATCTTTATTCTTTTCCATGGAATTAAACTTTAAATAAAAAAAATTAGCATCTACATAGTTCTTAATCACTCACAAAACACTTTCATAACCTCTTATTTGATGTGCACAACAACTCTGGAAGCAAGTTTATTCTGATTAGCCATACTTTATAGGTGAACAACCTGGAGAGTTGGAGCTGTAACTCACACTGTTGGCACTGTTACTTAAATGATATTTTACTGGAACTTACATGACATTTTTACCAGTATCTTCTCTGCGTCTTTCTTCCTACTCCTCATCTACTTCTACTATGTTCTTTATCATTTATTCTAGGTTACCTACTTGGACTTCATATCAAGTGTAGGCTACTCTCAATTTTGTGCATTTGTAAAATGAAAGGAGAGTGAATAGAAAAGGAAATGTATAACACATCTTTAAATCAATAAAAAATAAGATGTTTATTGATAGTATACCCTCGACATTCCTGATCACAAATTTTAATAAATAAAGTCAATCATTGTTTAGCTACTCATGTGAATAGTTGTAAAAAGCCCTTCAATGATTGGTTGATAAAATTGAATGCTCCTATTCCTAACTCTATTCAGATTCACTGGGTGTTGATTTTGACTGAATCTTAAATAGGTAAACTAGAGTAGAAGTGAATAGTTGTGAAAGACTTTGAACCATATCAAAAATGTTAGCTCTGCACTTTAGTATTGAATCAATTTCTGCCTCCCTCCTTCTCTCCTTTATTTCCTCCCCTCCTTGCATAAACATTTAATGAGCTCTGTTTTAGGCACTGTGCACAAAGGATACACACAAGAATACAGCACAGGTTCTGCTTCAAAAACCGTCAAGGTGCACTGGGTGATACAGCACTACAACCAAATAATGAAAGCCATATGGAAACATGAAAGGAAGACAAAACTGGATGCTAGAAACCTAGGCAAGGACCCCATCATAGAAAAACTTGAATTTCATGCTGAGGAAAACTATTTCCTACTGATGGTAGTAGAACCCCCATTGAAATTTTTAATTGAGAGTGACCTGATTATAACTTCATTTTGAAAAGGTTAAAATCAGAACTTTTGAGTCAATTTACTAGAGAGAGATTTCTCGATACTTTTGAAAATAACCATGTTACATTCCTGAGTGTTGAAGATTTCTGTATGTACTGTCTTAAAATATGCTCTCATTTTCAGGCAAGTTCATGATGGTCATTACTAAGCTTTGTTTTTTGTTTTTTTTTGTTGTTGTTTTTTTTTAAAGTGAAAAAGTGACAGGATGAGTCCAATCATTCAATTCATGATATAGCACAATCTTTCAGAAGCCTATAATACTCTGAAATCTACTTAAGGATTGCCAAAACATTGGCATCCTGTAGACCGGGCACAGGTCTCCTCTTTCTTTTCTGTTATTCTCCTTTTTATTAATGAATGTGCTGCCTCTAACTTTGGGGTCATTCTTAACTTGGTGAATTAAAGAGAGAAAACGGTTTGGGTCTTATGGGAAGTTGTTATGTAAAAGCTGGTATAATTAGTATAATCCACAAATGCTTAAGTGCATGACTAAAGCAGTTCTTTCACCTCTAAAAGAAAAATTCAGTAGGAACACAGAACACCACACATAGAGTGTTTTCTTTTTCCCTTTGCTCCTTTTTGACCCTCTTTCCAACCTTAGTCCCACTGCCCTCAGTGGCTGGTTGCTCTTTTTCCCCTGCGTCCCCCTTTATCTGCCTCAACCAATCTCCAAATGAATGCATGTCTATCCTAGCCTTGGCTTTGACACTCTGGATATATTGATTAATAGTTGCCCTAAGCTCCTTTTAGCAAATCAAATTTTCACTTTTAGCAAGGATTTCGCCTCTGATTTATTCAGCAAAGTGAAATGCACTAAATTGACTTTGACATTCAGGGAAAATGGCTGAAAAACAAAGAGCAGAGGAAAGAGATATAAATTGTATGGCAGCTGGAGTCTTCAAGCATCAGAGAAACAGTTTTCCATGGAATACAGAGTAATTTAAAAGCACTTTTTAAACACATGGAAGTGCTTTATTTTTTAAAAAGATTTTAACTGCTGAGTTTTCTTTTGAAAAGAGGTCCAACTCAGAATTTCTGGTACAATATATTGTATTTTGTAGATGACAATAACTTTGTCATCTACAAAATCCAGGTTTGTATGTATCAACATGAGTTTATGGAGGTAGGAAATATCCTAATTGCTTTGGAAGGAAAATATTGCAGTATTGCAATCATCTTATACAAACTGGAATGGATAACTTGAAAGCGCTGATATCTTGTAGTAGTGATGGCAGCAGGAATTTGTGTGTGTGTGTGTGTGTGTGTGTGTTCTAAATAATGGTGTTTTCTCATCAAATTGTCTCAGGACAATTTGAAAAAACTTTGAAACACACTTCAGTAGATAAAATTCATGTAACTCTGCTCTTTGGTATGTTTGGTCCCCCAAAGAATATCATCCTAGGCTGTGTTCTTTTATGTGAGTGAGTCAGCCTGCTTCCTTGTTAGACCAAGGTTCAGTAGATAAATAACCACCAGGTTCAAGATACAAAGTGTGGTTTTGATGTGTCAAAATAAATGGTGCTGGTGTGGATAGAGAAAAGTAGAAAGGGGGTTGAACTCACAATGGGTCCCTGGGAGATATTAAAGGTGTAGGGAATATGGGAATACTTTTTGATATTGAAATCTCATAGACTGTTGCATTGCCTCTGCAAGGGATTATCTGAATCATGAAAGAAGAGGGAACAGGCAGCTACAGCTGGAATTGGCTGTTCATTTACTTCTTCTTGTCCAACATTCTCTATTCTCTAACTGTATGTTTTTATTACTCCATTTCTTTTATGTTTCAACAAATCTATCTGGAAAGCTATACTGATAGCAAAAGTGACCCATTCTGTCCATAACAGTGTCATTTTATAAGTCAGGTAATACCTGTGTCAGACACATCCACAGCACTCTGCCCTCCTAGGTATATTATTTTATTAACATAATGCTGCTTCATCCCCAGTTCAGGCCAATTTTCAACCTTCAGAAATAACCTCAACTAGAAGAATCCAATAGAAGAACCCTCGACCTGTCAAAACCACTTTAATTGACAAGACTTTCTAAGCCATTTATGTTGCATGGTAAATTGACATAGTAGCACTATTTGTTTATAAATATCTTGATATTTCTCTTAAGAAGAGATTTTCTGTCCCCTGCCCCAAGAAAAAAAATTATGACCTTTTTTATGAAGTAGGAGCCTATAACTTTTATTTTTTATTTACTTTTGCCCGGTTTTATTTTTTCCTCTGGCAAGAGTCAGGAATGATGTACATAGTATATAAACTCTTAGAGTTTTGTTTCATCTTTTCTTCTGCACTTGGATCTCTCAGGGTACAGTTCAGAATTATTTTTACATGAATTAAAAAGTACTGGTGCATGCAGTTTAGTTAAAGAGAAAATTATAATGGATAAATTCCACCCCTTGCTAATTCTGAGCACTGTTATCAGTTCAATTTAGTTAATCCCAAAATTTTACCAGTCTCCATTAGCCACATAACTTTCCTCCTAATAAGGGAATTATATTTCCATTGACAAGAATGGGCATGAAGTCCTAACCACAAGTTTTTAATATTATAAAATCAAGAAGGGGGAAAGACCAGTTTCTTCAACTGGATTTAGATTAAGCAAGTTGATAACTGAATGTGCAGGTCAGCAGCAGAGCCTGTCCGGTTTCTGGGAATTATCTGAGCCCAATTAAATACCATCACTCTAGGAGTGTCTCCAAAGAGCAGCTAGCTCCTCTCTGTGTGAGGGAGGCTTCACACCTGCTTAACCTACATTAGGAAAGGATTAATTACCTGAAGCACCAGTCCCTCCGCCAGTCAGCACGTTTGTGGCTGGGCACATGGTGACCTGGGCTGCATAGGGAAGAAGGGAGGTGGAGCAGCTGGGAGTTCAGAGAAAGACCAGCTCCTCCCAAGGTGGTCAGCACTTTCTGAGGAAGAAAAAAATAAAAAAGTCAAGCTGCTCTTATATTGTGATTTGTCTATGTCATGACAGAACCCAGTGGCAGGGTGCCTTCCCACAGATTTGTATACCTGAAGGAGGAATACACTCTGAAAGGTTGTTTCAACTGTAAAATTTCTCATGTCAACCTTTTATAGAAAAATGTGGAGTCATTATTTTAGATTTACTTCTAGAAATTGGTGTTATTTTGAAGTAAGGGGTTCTATGATAGATTTTCCCAAAGTTTCTTTTTAAATATGCATTCACGAGCATGCCTAGAGGAAACTTTGTGACACTCCTTTTCAATATATGGAATAATAACGTGGAATAATAACAAAGATCCCCTTTCCCCCAAAATCAATTTGAAGATGATAAAGCAGTGGCAGGCCTTAGAGATCATGTACTAGAGCTTTGCATTTTAAGAGGAGGCTCTATATTGTAGTGGGCAGTGGGCCACCTTTGGAGTCAGAGACCCTGGTTCAAATTCTCAGTTTCATGTTTATCAGGTAGAGATGATAGTGCCTTTTTTCTGTAAGCTGATATGGAAGCAATCTCCGTGTGTGATTTTAAGTGTTCAACAAATGTTAAATGCCTTTACTTATATATTCTTGGATAAAGACACCTAAGAGCAGGAAAGGTGAATGACACACCCAGAGGCTAGTGAGAGACAAAGTTGAGACTAAAAGTCAGGGCTTTAGCTCACAGTGCAGCACTGTTGATCTTTATCATTGTCACTAACACTATATATCCTTATGCATAGTATTAGTAGAAAGCTATATGTTGACTTTATTCTATATTGTGTATTATATCATACTACATATGTCTGTACATATATATTTAGATGAATGATATATTTCTTGATAGAACAATAGTAAAGGTATTACATAAAATTATTTTGATATATTTAAAAATTGTATGTCTCAAATTATAAGTAATAAACCCATGTTATTCTTTGATGTAATCTGAATATTCCATCTGCACATATCAAATCATATCCTTTTCTGAAAGATTATTAGTCTGTTTATATGGATAAGAATTCTTCTATACCATGCAGGGGAATATAATAGAGATAAGCCCCTGACTTAGTTTTGAGATTGGGAAACATGGGCAGCAACCCAAAGGGTTTGGTGGATGGAAGATCTGCCAAAGATCTTGATACAGAGCTTAAGAAGGCCAGGCAAGAGAAGGATGCAAAAACATGAATTCACGAGGTTTACTTAATTTATAAGCATGTTGAACTTACTGTGTAGACATTAAGGCTGCTTTTTTAAAAAAATGTTTCTGGTAGTATCCTGAAATTTTAACATTTGGTTAAAATTAGCTTATGAATAATCCTTGGCTTTTAATTTACCTGATCAGTTATCTGAACCCTTCAACTCAGCAAGGGTCTTAACATGTCTGCATTTGCCATGAAGCTTTACCTCGAACTCCCAAGGCAATTTTATATAGTTGGATTAGAATTATTATTTAATTTGAATAATGGGGTAGGGGGCTGGGGATTGAGCCCAGGGCCTTGTGCTTGCTAAACACACACTCTACCACTTAGCCTACCATGCTAAGCTCCGTTCCCAGCCCTTGAATCAATTTTATATGGGCCGAGAATGGGTGGTATCATTGTGGTCACAACATCAATAGAATACTATTTGAGATACTTGAATATGGTAATAAGTTTTATAAATAAATAAATAAATAAATAGTAAGGTTGACATTTTCCTAAATCTGCAACATTCAGTCCCCCAACAGTATCATATTTGATATATTTTTGTAGCAAGCTAATGCCTATTCATTCATGCTCTAAACAGAAGTGTATATTGAGAACCTTCCATGTGATGGGCTTTATACTGAAGCTGCTGTACTTGGAAGACTGTCTCTCTCATTATAATTTTGCTCTATAGTTTATGTATTAGCAAAAATACCTTTGAATTTTTCTTTTAGAAATGTCGTTTTGCAGCTCATTCAGGATTCTGTGTCACTCAAGAGTCTTGAAGAGATGTTTTATTTTTATGTTGAATTGTATAGGGTCTTTTTGTTTTTTTTATTGGTTCTTTTTAGTTATACATAGCATCAGGATTCATTTTGACATAATTATAAAAGCATGGAATATAATTTGCTCTAATTTGGTCCTTAGTACTTCTTCTTTCCCTCCCTCTACTCTACTGATCTTTCTGCTCTTTACTCTTAGTTAGTTTTGTTTTGTTAGTTAGTGTCTTGTGAACATACATAGTGGTGAGATTTACTGTGGTGCATTCATACATGTACATAGGAAAGTCAGGTCAGATTCATTCCACAGTTTGGTTTGAGAGTGATCCAGGTCAAATGTCAGCCATGACCCTTGACCTAATATTTCAATATTTTGCTCTCTACAGCTCTCCATCCTATGTTCTGAATGTCAGTGAGGTTATTTGGACTAAATTGAGGGTTAACATCTGCTGGAAAGGTTGTTTTTTATTTTTTAAATGTTACTTTTACTATATATGTGTGTGGTAGTTCTGAAACTATTTGAATTCTAAATGGTGAAACATCCTCTGAAACAGAGTCCCTTTGTGAACAGAGACCTCTTTCCTACATTAGGAAGGCTAGTGGTATTTTTACTTTAAGAAAGGGTTCTTCATTTACCATGACTTAAATCTGGGTATATGGAGCTGACGACACCTATAGTTTTTCTTGAGATCGTTGAGGTCCTCCTACTTCTCCTGCCATTAACTTTTGTTCTGCAAAACACAGTTCAGAGGCTCGGGCTCCATGTTGCATCCATACTTGGCTTGTTATCCTCTTATCAAGCTCTTAGCATCCCTTTGTTTATTTGAGGCGACAGGAAGACTGTGTAAAGGCTGCTTAGTCAGGGATATCAGCCTTGTTGGCAGGGGAGTGATTGCCAGTTGAAAAACAAGGCATTATTGCTCATTTTTTCCCTCTTATTAGTTTGATTACATTTGCAAATCAAATCAATCCATCAGACATGATCAGGCCTCGTCCGCATTTTAAGGAATAGTAATCTCCGTCTAATAAGATGCAAATGTGTCACATCGGTAAGTAACCAATAAATCATCGTCTTGTCTTTGGCAATCATTAAATATCAGAACCAACAGTCAATTTTTAGTATTTTCAATTTGCGATATGCCGCTGGAATATAAAGATAGATGGACGTAATTACACAAACCAAACACTATTTCAGTTCATTCCAGACAGCAAATTTAGTGGAAGGTATAACTGGCTTGTCATCACACTACATTATTCCTAGCGGTTCATGCAAAGTTCACAGACAAGCTTCAAATGGACATTGCTTTTTTTCAACTTCTAACAACGTCCCCACAATGGCAAGCAAACTTTGATGTAAGGACTTGAACTGACTTCCGTGCGGCTGTTGAAGTCAGATGCCAGCATGACAGAAAACATATGTTCTCTCCCATCAGAAACTGCTGGCGGTGCCAGCTCCAATCTTCTATATTTTCTTTAAAAAGAAAATGAACTCAGAAATGTAAAAATAAAGAGAAAACAAAAAAACAACCAGCCCTTCAGATGATTTATACCATCCTCATCTATTTTGATGGAATAGTTTCCCACAGGGGCAGAAGTGAACCAAAACTTTATTTTTCTAAGTTTCACATTTGAGAGTTTCTGTTTGGGCAATGTATTCTTTTGCCCTAAACCATGCTCTGCGAAGGTGTGCATGTCTGCAGTGCCCTAATAAGACTAGGGAAGAACGTGTATTAATTTTTGGCACATAGTGAAATCTTGAACATAGAAGATGTTATGATTCAAAGGACAAGAAATGTAATTGTTTGGATGGGATGTCTGAGCTGAATGTCTTTTCCCTAATTATGCTTTCTTGGCAACTCAATGTCTGCTGATTAACTGTGACACTTGCCCTTTTATTTATTTATTTATTTGTAAAAATTGTCCTGTCACAAATGGAGGAGCCTTCCTCAATCTCTTTTTGGCTCTTTTTTATTATTTCAGTGTAATCAATATTTGTACTTTTCCCTCCATTTCTAATATATTCCTTTTGTCTATTTCTCTTGTAAAAAGCTCTAACATAAAAAGTTATTGTTTAAATTTTTCATTTTTTGATATGGGATCTCACTACATTACCCAGGCTGACCTTGAACTCATGATCCTCCTGCCCCAGGCTCCCAAATAGTTGGGATTATAGGTGTGTGCCACTGTGCCTGACTTTTACAATATCTTTTAAATCATTGATCTGATATTTAAAACTTTCAGTGTCTCTCTCTTTGATTTTACTTGTCACCTTAGCCTGGCCTACTTACTGATGTCACTTTTATTCTTTACCTTTCTTCCCTTCTTTAATATTAGTTGCTAAATAGGATGTGATGAACACACACACACACACACACACATACACACACACACACAAACACGACATGACATGACCTTAGTGCACCTGCTACTTATTTTGGTGGTTCTTCAAATAGTCCATGATTGATTCCAGTATAGCTGACAGATTTGTTATATTCTATATAGTTAAAATTAGAGCTTAATGGTTGGCAAAGCCAATCCTTTGATCTTCTAGGCCCTCATTTGCAAAGCAAACTCTTTGGAAGATGACTTCATAAAATCTCTCATATAAAATTGACAAAATTAAACTTTTACTGCATTATTTACTTATTTAAGTGTATTGAGTCCCTTCCTGCTACTCAGTCTGCAAGGAAATGAAATAAAAAATTGAACAGGGTACATGTGGGAGTGGTGTCGTAAAGCTTGCAGTCTGTGGGAGGATACAGACAAGCCAAAAGGCGATTATGACACAGGGTTCTAAGAGCACTGATGGAGCAGCGCAGCATACCATGGGTGCACCCTAGTGGAAACTCTCATTTTTAAATTCAGAGTAGTCTTCTTGAAGAAGGTGACTTCTCAGTTGAATTTACAGGATGGATAGTAATCTAGTGCAGATTCATTTGTAGGCAGACATCAAGTAGAAGTTTAATTTGTATTCGTTGCCTTTTTGAAAATGAGACCTATTGTATAGATTCAACAGGTTCATTTTCAGTACCACTCTCTTCATTTGTTAGCAGAACTAAAGGGCATCATTTATTGAAGAACAAAGAACCTTGTTTCAGATTTTAAGACATGATAAAAGTTGGACTAGATTCTGGTTATAGTTGTCTCGGAGATTGTGCCAGGAGATTTCAAGTGTAGTAAAGGAAATATGCACTCCGTTGAAGTGTGGTCTAATCAGTTTCTCAAATGCCCATTGGATGTACTCTACATGCCATGCATTTGGGCAAGTGCAGTGTGACATCACTTTATGAAAACAATTTTATGCTGTATCTTTTTACCTCTTCTCTTCTCCACATCCATTCAGAATTAGTAAATTTCCAGCATTCTTTTCCTTTCTGCAGAACTGTTGTGAATTTTAAAAATACAGCCCTGGTCTTTCCAGGTGATTATTTTGCCAGCCAGCCCAGGTCTCTCAAGGAATCCCATTTATAGCAGCAATTGCCAGGAACCCCTATGAGTTACAGCTGATGAAAGCCATATAGCTCATGCCTTTGAAGCTTTGCACCAGAACCTTATGCTCTCTCTAACCGATTTACATACCACCATGGTATGTTTAATTTGCTTTTTCATCAAATCAATAATGGGTCTAATTGAAAAAATTGGCAGTGCTACGTGCAACCTAACTACTGATCTCAATGTTTGCCGGCTAAAGGGAATGTTGCACAGCTCTGTATCAGACACCTGTGTTATTGGTGTACTCCTGCTACTAATGCATACAAAAACAAACATTAATACAGGTGGAGCATCTGCACCAATTGATCACTATGCTATGAGAATTAATCACCTGGCTTTCAGCTTGAAGAATAAAATTTACATCTTTAATGTATGAAATGTATTAACACACACGCTTGCACCATTGACTTGGGGTGATGTCAGCAGATGTGCATGTGCAGCCCATTCAAATGTGTTCCTCTGCACATTTGGACTTGGTTGTGTAAATCTAGGGTCAGGTTTTCATTAAAGACCTGATAGCATTTTGAGAATTTAGATGTAAGGCTTTTTGGTTAAGAATGAATAGGAAAAAAGTGGGCAATAATTCAACCTGAGGGACTAGCCCTCTGGAATCTGCCTTTAAAAACTATATGATGAAGCTTTCAAGATTGAGTTTTGTTTTCTCATCTCAAACCGGAGCGGATTATGACAACCATCACCAATGACAAAATAGATTCACTGAACTTGTATTAGGTGCCAGGTCTGGTACTGTTCTGTATATTATCTCAATTAATCTTCAAAACAAGTCTATAATTAAGGATTGCTTCTGACACCATTTTTATAGTTGAGAAAATTGAATCTTAGAGATGGTGAACAACTTGCCTAAGATTCCAAAGCTAGTAAGGCAGTGGAGGTGAGATTTAAATTTAAGTCTATTGGATTCCAAACCTTGATCTTTATCCACTCAGCTATTCCTAATTACTTGAATAAATGGGCCTATTTTAAAATTCCAACTAATTTTTTTTTCCACAAAAGGATCTCTGAAGTTCTGTTGGCAGAACAGATTTCATTGATCCATCCAATATTGTTGATGTGTAATAGTCATTGCAAGATTGGCTACATAATTAGTGAGGCCCAGTACAACATCAAAATGAAGATCCTCTTGTTAAAAAACTATTAAGGATTTCAAGACAGTGACAGCAGAGCATAAAAACAAATGTGGCTTCCTGCACAGTTTGCATATCCATGAAGCGAGGCTGGTATTGCTTTGAGAGATGGAGATTTTTGCTTGTGGATAAGTTTAGCATATAGAGGAAGCCCTCTTGTTCTAGTTTGTGGATGGTTGCGTTTGAGAAAATACTGCATCAACCAAGACAAGCTATTCTTGATACCATCTTTCTCTGCAACTAATAACTCATTTAGGAAAGAAAGATGTTTTACATCATCCTTAACCAATGGTTCCTACCTTGGGGCAGTTTTGCCTCACAGGGAAAGTATGGCTGTATACAGCCATTGTACTTGCCACAACCAAGGGGACGGTATCTAATGGGTAGAGGCCAGAGATGCTGCTAAATAGTGTACAGTGCCCAAGACAGCATCCTACCTCCTGCTCCCCAAGAATTACATCAGTAGCGTTGAAGTTGAGAGGCCTATTTTAAATCCTCATACTTGTGAGGTTTTGAGTTTATTACTCAATTTTGCAAATCTTCTAAATTAATACATAAATAAAGATGGTAATTTCCACCTCTATGGCTTCACTTGATAAGCATACCCTCACAACTTCAACAAAATCAATAAATATTTATTGGGCAGCCAAGGGTACATTTGTACCCACCCTTTGTGACCAAGCAAGAAGATTTATTTTTGGTATTTAAAAATAAAACAAAACAAATAGTGAACTCCAAAAAGTAACCATTGGCACATTTGAAATAAGTTTTCTTAGAAATTTCATAGTGGACATCTATTATGGAGCTAAGTCCATGTTTACTTAGAACAATGGCAAAGAAACCATAGAAGCACATTAAGGGAGTAATATGCATTTTAACAAATATGCAAGTATTTTTACTCATCAAACAGACACTTTCTAATTATTCAGATGTAAATAATGTTTACAAAAATTCATAAACAAATAACAAACTTTCTACATCCTCAAGTAAATACTGTGTACCTTTTAAAATACTGAATTTTTGACCAAAATCTTTTTATGAACTTACACAAATATCATCAGAATAACTCCAAATGTTAGTATTAATCTGGAAATAAATATATATCTATATATACATATATATAGGTATAGAGATATATCTATATATGTGTATGTGTTTACACATAAACACATACACACACACACACACTTTTTTTTTTTTTTTTGTAGTGGGGATTGAACCCAGGAGCACTTGACCACTGAGTCGCATCCTTTTTTGTATTTAGAGACAGGATCTCACTGAGTTGCTTAGGGCCTTGTAAGCTGCTGAGGCTGGCAATGAACTCACAATTCCCCTGCTTCAGCCTCCTGAGCTGCTGGGATTACAGGCATGTGACACCAGGCCCAGCTAATCTGGATAGTCTTAGAATTCATGAATGGGGGTGGGTATGTCACAAGCTTGACAATGAATTACGTAAAGTTTATATGAAGTCTTTCTACATTATATGTCATTACATTGCATAAACATTTGGGTAATTTACTTTCTAAACATATCGCAGGCTATGTAATGTATCTCTTATTGCATGTTCTAATTCTTAGTTTTCTAATGATCTAAGAAGAAAAACAGCAAATCAAAATAAATATATTTTTACACAGAAATTTCAATTTAAGTCAGTTTTATGATATTGCCTTTCAACTTAGTTATTCTTCATTTTTTAATAAAATCACATAAAAATTTGAACAACCCCAGCTCCCTAGAGCATTGTTAAAAAGGACAGAAATATATTTTTCCTGAGTAACCTGAAAAGATATTATATTTTGGATGATACTATGGTTGGATGTTGAATGTCCTTTAATGGTCTATGTAGCTTGGTCTCTAGGTTCCTGCTATTGGCAGACGATGGAACCTTTCAGAGGTGGGGCCTATGAGAGCTGTATGTAGCATTGAGTGTGTGCTCAGAAAGGATTGTGGAACCTGGGCCCCTCCTCCCTTGCTTGGTTCTTGAGGTGAGTAGTTTTGCTCCTGCATGAGATTCTGACATGATGTGAGTCTTCACCACAATTCCAAAGCAGGGGAACCTGTTAACCTCCAAAACTGTGAGCCAAAATTAACCTTTTTATCTTTATAAGTTAATTATCTCAGGTATTTCATTATAGTGATGGAAAGCTGACAATACTATTGTAGAGGAGCCCATCAGCCCCTTTGTTCATAAGCTATTTGAGCAGTTTTTATTTACCATTTTTACTAGCTTACCTCTTCTTCCTATATACAACAAAGCTAAGAGGGCATTGATGCTAGGGGGAATCTCATGGATAGCAATGGAAAGTAAGAATATGCATTAAAAACATACAATGTAGATCCAGCACTAAAAATCCTATCACAGGAGATGATGTAATGTAGGCCTGGCACTGCCATGTTCCCTAGTAACCTCTGAGGGCATCTCAGTGCAGCCCTGCATCTCCTGAATGATTCCAATATTATGCTGTTTCTGACTCATCAGAAAATTATGTGTATATTTAATAAACTTAGTTTAGGAATAGTAAGAAATGCACGATTTTAAGGAATTTAACCAAGGTCACTGAAATCTTAAAAAAAATATTTTGGAATTTTTATAATGAAATTTACCTTTGTGGTCTGCTTTCTTCCTTCACCCTTTCCTTTAGTTCTGAGTTATCAGTTCTATTAATGAAGAATAATAATGACTGTCATCCATGCAGTGATGTTCAGATTATAAAATCATTTCAGATAAACTTCATGTACCCTTGTATTTGATACTTTATTCTTGTGAGTTTGTTATATCTATGATTCTATATTGTTTAGATGAGGAAACTGAGACCCAAAGATTAAATGGTTTTCTTCAAATACACACAGTTGACTCTACATGTATATTTTCCCCTCAATAATATTACTCTAGTAATTGCTCTTCACATTTTACAGAAATGTGAATAAATTATTTTATTTTGCTATTTGAAACAATTAGCAAAAGGTTTTTTTTTCATTTTTAACATGGTTTGAGCATGCAAAAAAAGATTTTTATAATTTCTTTTTTCTGGTCTACACAAAAAGATATTTAAGTAACTTTACTTGTTACTGTGATGTTAAGTACAAATAGAATCCTGCCAGGTTTGGAATGGTGTTAACAGGACTCATCATCGATGGTGGGCATTATTTTCCTGGTCAATAGATAGAGGTAATCATAGTCTTGAGACTGAATCAATAGAAATGCATGAATCAATGGAAATACTATTAATAGTAATAATACAGATCAAAATGCTTTGTATTTCTTAATCCATATTTTAGTGGTAATCATCCAAGAGGCAAAAAATAAACACTCCCTTGGAATTCCAAGTGTGTATCACCAAGATAATCCTATCCTTGAGGTTCAAGGCAGTTAATTCCTCTCTCTTCTTCAGCTGTCAGAAATTAGAAGAGGCATAGAAGAAGTTTCTTGCAAATTGTATGCAAAAGAAAAAATACATTTTTGTCTTCTAACTTTTTAAAAAAATAGTAACAGAGAACTTAAAAAAATCTCAGATTAAAAAAAACACATAATGATATTCTTGAAGGCAATTTGGAAACAATACCATGACCTAAGAAATAGTGTAGTTCTCCAAATTTGGTGGATTGATATCATACCCCTATGAGAAATTTCAAAATAGTCAATTTTCTTGTCAGTGATTTGGACATGGTTCTGTGTGCATTATTTCCAGTTTTATCTCTCCAGCACACTTAACTCAGTGCTTTTCAAGGGGGCGCTCTTGCCATTTTGAGTAGGAAAGTACTTGTTTGCAGGGCATTTACCATTCTTTGGTTCTTCCACTAGAAGTTCCATTTTAAAAACTCTGCCCTACATTTCCAAATGCCGTCTACTGGAAAGAAAAGGAAACAGGAAGTGATACCCTTACTCAAAAACTATTTAAGTGCAAATAAACACTGAATTAAAACCAGTGCAAATCAAAATGAGTTTTCATGTGTGGCACATGCAGGACTAAATTTTCAATACAAAATAGGAATCTGTGGTTATGTTAGTAAACGAATGAATAGGTAGATAGAAGAAAAATTCTACAACATTTTAAAGATATTTCGTATGGGATGTCTTATTTTAAAACAGTCCTCCTGGTATTAAACAGCATAAATCTATTGGTAAAAGAGTATACAGATTTGAAAGTTTGACAAAACAAAAATTGAAAGGACAATTTGAGGTATTTGTAGTAAATGCTGTGAGTTATCCTAACCCACAGGGGAAAACAGTGGCTTGGTGAATATCATTAAAGTATACATTTCCGTACAGCTCTCCAAGATTTCCTCATTTTCCCATTTCAATGAAAACTGATCAAAAACTGCAGGAATATGTATGATATATCAACCAGCCTTGCCTGGGTGTGGCTCTCCATTGCACAACTGCCTGTTGATGTCTTGTTTCTTTGTGTGTTTTAGAGCTATAGCAACTTTTAAAAGTTATTTGTAAAAAATCAGAAAGCAGTGTATATCCTTTTATTCCTCCAAGAAAGAAAAAAAAAAAAAAAAGCCTGAGTTCTAGTGAAGTCATTACAGCAGAAGTCCCATATTTGGAAGAATGTTAGAAAATGCTTCAAGAGCCCCGTGCAGTGGCACAGACCTGTAATCCCAGCAGCTCGGGAGGCTGAAGCAGGAGGATTGCAGGTTCAAAACCAGCCTCAGCAACTTAGTGAGACCCCTGTCTCTAAATAAAAATATAAAAAGGACTGGTGATATGGCTCAGTGTTGAATGCCCATAGGTTCAATCCCCAGTAGCAGAAAAAAAATTCTTCAAGAAATCGGGGGCAGGCCTAGGATGGAGTTCAACAGTGTGTGAGCAATAGGAGGGATGTCCTTTGTAAGTTGCATAGGAAGGAGAAGAATTGAACACCAGGATTAGTAGTAGAATCAGACATCATTCTCCTGTCTGTTCCCTCTCCCTTTCCCTTCTTCCACACCCACCTCTCTTTCTTTCTCTCTCTCTCTCTCTCTCTCACACACACACACACACACACACACACACAATGTATTATTTCCAGTTCGTGAAAACTCACCAGAGAACACGTTTTAGGTTAATTCATTACAAGGGAATTTTCCTGGGTGAGGCTTCCAAAGTGTGGTCAGGATGAGAATCCCAAACCCTTAGTAGTCAAAGCCCCCAGGAACCTGTTGTGTGATCATCCTTAGGGAGAATGTACAAGAAAGTTCAGTGTAAGGGATTTAGGGATAAAAGTAAATGAACTATTTAAGAAAAAGTGAAGGTTTGATTGAGAGGTTTTAGTCTAAAAATGATTGTATATAGGGAACAAAAGAAAAGCAAAACGTGTTTGTAATCCCCATCCTGGCTTTGTCTAAGGGAGAAAGACTTAGACTCATTGTAACTCCTCTTTATATTCTTTCCTCTTATGCTCATAGAATAGCTGATCATGAAAATAACCAACAGACCCAGAAATATCTCAACAAGCTTTCTTAAAATATCATCACTTTCCAAACTTATTATTAAACTGAGGTTCACACTCTATAATGTGTAACAACACACAGGAGATGATAATGCCATTGGCTAAGAGATAACATTGAGCTCTCAATCCTTCTGTGATCCTATTGAATTTGCCTGTTAAATTCTTGGTGTAATTAAAGCAGATAGAAGCATTCATACATTTTGTTGCAAATTGATATGATCTCTTTTGTCTGTGATCTAAGTGAGATTGCCCTGTAGTTTTTAATTTAGCAGGTTAAGAAGCACAATTAAAATATCATGAAAAAGATCATAATCAGAAACCGTCTTTTGGGTTGTCCCTGCCAAGTAGATAAAGGGAACCGTGTATTTAATAATTACCTTCTTTGCTGTACATTTGTTCTATTTGTGGGCTGAAGTGTTAATAAATACCTTGCACCATTCCAGAGGGAAAGGCTTTCCACCTAATTAATAAAACTTGTAAGAATACCTACCTACAATACTGAACCGTATCTTTCTTATAAGCAGTGCCTGCCTCAAAAGAGGATCCCTGTCTCTTCAGTACATTAGTAAATGTCATCTTCTCAGTTAGAAAGAAGCATTGTAAGAAACTGCTGGTTTTCAATAGAATTAAAAAAACATTCTCTGATTTTTGTTTTTGAAAATAATTCTGTTATATTTTAAGTAGTGAAGAATCATAATCATGCTCAACAGGAATTATTCTAACAAATATACCTTAGTATATGCACCACAAAAAAGACTCATTTGGAATAGAATTGGCTTTGAATTAATTTCTATTTCTAGTAATTGTTTCAATTACTATATTTCAATTACTCAAGTGCTTTCTAGGTCTTGATCCTGGAGAAACTGAAATAGAGATTTGTATATTATACTCTCTACACCTTTACTCTTAATTATTAAATGCTATGTTACTTGCAAATATTTTTATTAACATTAAAAATTGACTTTAGCAATGAAAAATGTGAAGACATCATTATTTCAAACATAACATTGACTAATATAGACAAGTTGGTCTTGTGAGTTTGTATATTTAGAGAATATGTGAACACCTTTGTGGTATAAAGCAGAACACTCAACAAATTAAATAAGGTCCCCTGTCCATGGCCACATCTGAGCTTCACTTGGAGGTTTAAATTATGAGTTAGGTGGAACACATTTTTGTTCTAATTATAAATGTGTGATAAATGAGAAAATAGGTGTAATAATCTACAAAATCTTTCTCTGCATAAAATATGGACGTTTATACCCATTTTACTATGTATGAATTGCTAAGTCAATTGGCTTTGCTGAGATTCTTAGAATACGAAATAGCAATATCTTAATTCTAAGGGAAATATTAATAAGGGGTAAGGCTCACCAGGTTACCTCTACCTTAGGTTTGTGATGAGATAGAAATATAAAGTACACAAATTCTACATGCAGTATGCCCAGACAAAATAATTCGGATAGAAGAAATAGTATATATTTAAAATTTCTTTGTTAAATTCTGTTTTTTTTCCATTTCTAACATCACTTCAAATATTCTTATAATGAAACTGGATTTTAAAGTAATCTTTTTAGACTGATCTGTAAAGATGAATCATTAACTATTGTGGAAGGAAAAAATTTTGTATGGATTTCTTATATCTCAAATTAAGGTAATTGATCTTTCTTTGCATCAAAGGTGGGATAAGAAACTAGTGTATTTGGAATATCTCCCATTAGAAACCTACTAAATTTGCAACAGGATACTGTCATTCACTTTTTCATTTATTTTCTTTTCAAATATTTTAGTGCATTTAACTTTATATGAGGTTCTGCTAAACTGTAGTGATAGAGTTGCAAACTAAAGTAACAACAACAACAAAAATCCCTGGCCTTGTGGAGTTTGAACTCTGTGAGGGAGGGGTGTACAGAATGAGCAAAGGTTCTCAGGCCAGGAGTGTGCTGGGAGAGACACTGACTTCATAGACGAAACACAATATGGCAACAGGTGTAGATTGGGCCAAGTACTAGAGAAGAAAGCAGGAAACGAAGCATCACTCTGCTTGGGTTCATTAAGGAAATGCTAAAAGAAAAAAATATTCCAGATACATATGGGTGGTTAATAGGCATTTGCCTTGCAGAGAGGAAGGGAAAAAGCATTTCACACAAATGTAAAGAAATAATCTAAAGCACAGAGGTACAAACCAGCATGGCTTGTTTGGGGGAAAGATAAATGATGATTGGAACACAGGAAGAGCAATAGCGCCACATGGTGGTTGAACTCCAGGTCCTGTACTCCAGTGGCATGGGTGAAGATCATGCCTCCAATACCTTGAGTGAGTTTATACCTCACTTTGCTCATGTGTAAAATGGGAAAGAAAACAGTATATGCTTCATAAGGTTTCAGTGAGAATGAAATGGTTGTAACTGCTTTACTCTTCCATACCAAATCAGTTTTTTACAGGCAAGGCAGACCTGTTTCCTATTTGTTTAAAGACTCCAGTGTCTTCCCATCTCACTCAAAAGAAAAACTGGAAAAGCTTGCAAAAGGTTACAAAGCCTTTGTGACCTGCCTGCCTCATCACTCAGTCAACACCAAGGCCTGTTATTCCTTTCCAGCTGCACCAGCGTGTGTGTGTGTGTGTGTGTGTGTGTGTGTGTTGTACTCAAGATTGAACTCAGGGGTGCTTTACCACTGAGATACATTCCCAAACCTTTTCATTTTTTATTCTGAGACGGAGTCTCACTAAGGTGCTAAGGGCCTTGCTGAGCTTCTGAGGCTGGCCTTGAACTTGTGATCCTCCTGCCTTAGCCTCCCAAGTCAGTGGGATTGCAGGCATATGCTACCATACCAGGATACATGGACCTCTTTAACACTTCAACTGCAAGAAGGCTATGTTTTTAGCATGTATGTCTTTGTCCTTCCCTCTGCCTGAAATGCTCTTCCCTTGTGTCCTAGTGCACTCAGGCTGCTATAACAAAAGTAACAAAGACTGATTTATAAAAAAACAAAAATTTCTTTCTTATGATTCTGGAAGGTGAAAAATTCAAGATTAAAATATGATGGCAAATTAACTGGGCATGGTGGTGCACGCCTATAATCCTAGCAGCTCAGGAGGCTAAGGCAGGAGGATCAAGAGTTACAAAGCTAGCCTCAGCAAAAAACAAGGCACTGAGCAACTCACTGAGATCCTGTCTCTAAATAATATTAAAAAAATATAGGGCTGGGAATGTGGCTCATTGTGGTCAAGTGCCCCTGAGTTCAATCCCTGGTACCCCCCAACACACACACAAAAAATGCTGGCAACTTTGTTGTCTGGTGTGGGCTAGCTTCCTGGTTCATAGATGGAGGACTTTCACTTTGTCTTCATATGGAGGAAGCAGGTAGGCAGCTCTCTGAAGTTGCTTTTAGAAGGGCAGGCTCTACCTGCCTCACTCTCAGATCACCTCCCAGAGGCCTGCCCCACCTCTTCATACCATTACAGCAAGGGGTAGAATTTCAGCACAGTCCCTAGCACCCAGATAGATATAGACTGGTTTTCTCACTTCTTCAGGCCTCTGCTGAAAGGTCAGATGTCAGTGAGGCTTTCCTTGACCTCCTGCTTCTAATGGCAGCTCCTCCCTTCCATCCTGGGGATAATTCTATAGACATGTTGTTCAATTGCACTCCTATATCACAGCCTGTTATATTTTTATTTGTTACTCTGCCCCCATTATTGACCCCCCAAAGGACTCACACTTTGTCTTTTGTCGTATTTCTAATACTTGGTTTATAATAGGCACTTGATAAATGGAAGTGCTCAGCATGATGCCTGGCACTTAGCAAACCCTTAGTGAAATGGGTAAATTTTTATCATCATCATCATCATCATCATCATCATCATTCTTAACAAGAAATAGATACAAGTAAATTGGACTCTTACTGTGAAGGATTCTGTGGATCTTACACAGAGAAACCATCTCAGCTGGGAAATGATGATCCTTGCTCGATATAGCTTTACAGGCAGAGAGACATGAATCAGGAAAATCAAGAATTAGGAGACCATTGGTTGAGTTCAGGTAGAAGATAATGAGGGATTTAATTAAGCAGTATGACTAGAAATAATAGAAATCTCAAAGGAAGAAATGGACATAGGAACAATCACAGGTGACTCCATATTTAAATTTTTTTCTTATTCATTTTATTATTTCTTTTTATTGACATTTGTTCAGTCATTGGTTATGCTTAATACTGGATGATGCTTTAAGGGAATATATTTGGGATATTTTGTGTTGTGGGAGGAGTTGAATTTTAGATATTTTGAGATGCCTATAAAATATTTTGATGGAAATGGTTTGAAGGAAGTTGGGAATTTAGAAGTCTAATTATTGTAGAAGCATGTGCTGATGATTCAGTTTTGTTTTGTTTTGTTTTGTTTTGTTTTGCATCCATAGAGATGGGGAGAAGGTAAGGGAAAAAGAGAAAAGGCTAAGAGAAAATTATTGAAAGTACCACATTGGAAGAGTTGGCAAAAGAGAAGGATAAAGACGAGAAGTAAGATGTGTTAAAGTGTCAGAGGAAGAAAGTGTTTGGAAAAGGAAAGTGAGGGACCACACTGGACTAGATAAACAGCTTAGAAAGGTCAAAAAGGACCTGAAGGAGGTCAGGCTGTGGAAATTGGTAATTAGGGGATCGTTGGTGACCACCATGTGCTAAAGTGAGGGAAGACCCAGATTTCAGTAGATGAACGGTAAATGTAGTGGAGAAACTCCCATATGCCATTTTGTCAGGAATGTTGTTGGTGAAGGCATGCAGGGAGCCAAGAGGGAGACAGACAGGTGGGACAGAGACTTAGCTATTGAGGAGGAGCTGGTGGGGAGGGAAATTTTTTATCAAAATAGACCTGTAAAGGAATGGAATGAAAAGAAGGAGAGATTAATACCAAAAAACAAGCAGGGTGGAGAAGAAAAAACCTGGATGAAGCAAAACCAGAGAAATGTCCAGAGAAGATGGGAATGCAAATGTAGCCATGACGTTCCTTGGAAACAAGGAGCAACCTCTCTCCTTAGACACAAGTGGAAAGACAGTAGAGTTGGTGTCCTGGTACTGTTGTAAAGGGTAAGCAGGTCAAGGCCATTTATAACCAATATCTCCCATTTATCTAAATATAGGAGGTCAAATCACATTGGTGAAATGAAATGTAGTCAGCCTAGAAAGGGATTCAGGTGGAAAGATTCATATAGGCAGGTGTGTTTTAGGGCCTCCCCATATCAAAGAACATGAAAGAAATAATGGAAGCCTCATCTGGAATATACTGTAGACCAGAGCATCTAGTCTAGGAACCTTGCTTGATCGGTGAGGAAATTGAGCATTTCAGTGACTAGCTCAAGGTTAGACAGCTAGTTAGCAGCCAAGATTGCACTAAAACCAGTTTTCCTCACTCTTAACCCATACTACACTTGGTGAAGTGTCTCCAACTGTGCTTTCCAGAGTCTTAATGCCACTTAAACCAATATTGCTTCCTTCTTTATGTGTACTTCCCTCCCCTTTCACACACATCC
This sequence comes from Glaucomys volans, assembly GCA_020662805.1. Taxonomy (NCBI): domain Eukaryota; kingdom Metazoa; phylum Chordata; class Mammalia; order Rodentia; family Sciuridae; genus Glaucomys; species Glaucomys volans. The sequence continues at coordinate 981,097 of JAJEJO010050368.1, forward strand.
ACCCTGCCCCCTGCCAGTCATCAACCTCAAAACCAGCCTCATGCATCCTGCTACTTGCCTCACCTCCCCGGCATTGTCCATTATTTGATCTTGCAGGCTGAATCTGATTGACCCTCAGATGTTTTTTTCCCCCTGGATAAGCCATGTTGCAGACTGCCTGTCTGGTCATATTCATGAACCAAACCAGCATGAGGCTGATGCCATCTTAAGGACCGAGGGCATTAGCTCTGTGAAGTTGCTGCCATATCCCAAAGGCAGAGTTGAACTAGATACTCCCTGGAGTGTAGCACTTATGGTTGTCAAATGAACCTCCTAGATAGCCCTTTTACATTTAACTCGATATTTAAAAGGACCTACGGAAATGCTTAATTCACCAAAAGGGATGTTATGTCGGAAATGTATTAAGCAAAGCCTATTTGTATCAGTTCTTAGACTGCACAAGACCTTATATTCCAAAATCAGTCAATAATTATGAGCTATGAGCATTTTAGTTATATGTGAATAAAATTTTTACTTTCCCTGTCTACATTTCTGCTTGGGTTTTTAAAAAATGTTACTTCCTATGAATGATACGCAGAAGCTATCATCTAATTTGCTACAGAGTTTTTAATTTGGATTGCTGTATTCATGCTCTTGCAAGGAATAAAATACTATATACCTAGCTTCTTTTTTTTTCTCCCCACTGAAATAGATGTTAGGATAACTGAGTAGTTTCTGCCCTTTAAATAATGCACTAAATACAATGCTCATGGATACCCCTTTCTTCTCTCATTTGATTTCAAGATACAGAGAATAAATGAGATGTTCACTTGGGTTTCGCTGTCTTTTATGAAATCCAAGCTACTCTAGAGCTAACAAGCAAGACGCACAGGAGGCCACCTTCGTGGGAGCAGTTAACTTTCCCAAGCATCTCATCCCCTGTCCTCTGTCATCCCCAGGCGATGTGCCTGCATTTGTGTGTGTAGATTTATAGTTTATCTTTATCTACAGCTTCATCTGTAGGTAGCTATTATAGCTGCCTCGCCTGGATATTGTTTGGGCCTGATAGATCTGTCTGTAGTTCATCAAAGGGGAGCCGAGTGCCTAAAAGCCATCGGGTCCAGCTGAGGATGAAATACGAGCCATCAGCCTTGGTAATGGCTGTAAAATTTCATAATTACACGGCCTTTATTACATTGCATAATGATCCTGAAGCAGTATGGAACAATTAATTAAGATTTTCAACCGTGGCTCTTTCAGAAATTAAAAGGTGTTAGTAGCTGAGAAATGGGGATCTGTCTTGTCCTAAAAGCATTAGGGATGCTTAAGAAATACTTTCCCACACACTTTCAGTTTTTTGTTAAGAGGAACATTTCCTAGTTAGGGAACATACATTAGTGTACTATACGTATTAACAACTTTTCATTTCAACTTCATAACGGATGTTTTAAAAAGAACAGGAGTAAAGGAGAGTGCTGAGGATCTATATAACTCCCCAACTTCCTTTTTCCATTCTTGGAAAAATTCTATTCAGCGTCCTGCTGTAGCCATTTATCACATTTATGGTTGTTCATCTCTACACATTAAATAAATGCAGGCTCTGAGATAGGGGGTCAGTTAACTGCCTACGATAGTCTACTGACCAAGGAGTTTTTCTTATACACTCTCATATCTCGAGGCATTAAAATTCTTTCAAGATCTTTCTGGTTGTGACAGTCATCCCCAAAGGAAGACTTTACTGTTTTCATTTATTTTCTTGTGAATGTAGCATGTCACATCGAATATATGCCTTTTATTTATTTATTTTTATCATCTCGTCTTCACACCCCATAAAGTAATTAAATTTGGTACGGGTCTGTAAGAGCCACTAGGAAGTTGCTGTATTTAAAACAAGCTAAAGAAAAAAAATTATATATATAAACACATAGGTGCATTCACACACACAAATTATGAACCAATCTTGACCTTTTTTTTATGTCAAAGAAATTAGGATAAAGATGATTGGATACAATATAAATATTAATGGAAAGATAGTGAAAACAAGCCTGATATTTTTTCCAGTGATGATTCCGAGCTGTATCCCACCTTCCCTCCACATACTTCCACAGAAGCAGACATGCTTCAAGGAAGCATTATCAGTGATGTTGTCAATTTAAATGAGAGAGTGTAAAAAATAGAAACCTCCCAACCTCATTGTGATTACACAGAACTCCTGGATATTTGTTCACGTCAAGTATTATTGTTTTTAAATTGACAATCATCATATAACATTTTACGGATCTAAATATTTCATGGGAGACTAAAACTTCCCTTGGGCCTCCCCAATAATAAACTTTCAACAGAAAATTTGGAAAGGATTATGTGCTTCAAGGAGGAGCTGCTACTCAGAGTAAATTCTCTTGTTGAGGCATTTAGTCCCTTAATAGGAATTTTCTGATCTGCTGTCATTCTTGTTCACACACCGAGTGTCACTGCCTCTAAAACACTTGTCATTCTTTAATGGAAACAAAATAGTCATTGCAGCCAGAGCCGCAATGTCATTCCACTACCCCTTGCTGTGTCGGCAATAGTGAAAATGACAGAGCGGCTCTCAGTAGGGGTAATTAAAATGTAAATATTGATATTTTATTATTTGAAATTACTTTCCAGTGCGGCATTTAATATCTCTCCATCTGTGCGGCTCTGTTTAGCGGTCACTTTAGTGCAGCTCTGGGATACCAAGCAGCGGCTTGATCCCCGTTATGTCAAAATGCTTGTTGCTGCTTAATTTTGATATCTAATTAAGTGGAAAAGTACAGTCCACACTGTAATCCACGGCATCTTAACCAGCTGCTTGGGTATATTTAGAATTAATCTCCACTATGGAATCATCCTAATGTATGCAATTAAGAGTCTGCCGATGGCTAATTAGGTGTATTAGAATCAGTCGGCTCCCCCCACCCCCCTTTCATTTTGGACTGTTGCAGACGTAAGAGTCTCTGCCTCCAGAGGTAGTCTTAATGCTACTCAAATCGAGTTTAGGAAACAGTGCAACTTCTGAATAGATTCATCCATGAACAGTAACCTTTGTATTTTCCCTTGCTTATTTCCTTGACTCAACCTTATACAGGAATATCTAGTATTTTCTGGTTTTATTTGTAAGGTCTCAGGGCCCCAAGAAGGACTGGTCACAGCAGAGGAGTAAGGTGGGATGCAGAGATAAATATACTTTCCAATAGCTCAGAGCAGGAGGCTGTGAGGCAGTGCTGGGTGCTCTTGTTTTTTTAGGGAGGAGAGGAATTATAGCCTAAGCTTTTTACCACTGCTGCATCTGCCTCCTCCATTCCACTTTCAGATGGAAGAGCTTCTCAGAGAATTACCGTAGAGGCACAGGTCTGGTTTGTATATCATGTATCTGTGGTCAATTTGACGGGCAGGCTTTCTACTGATAATGATTCTGTGTGTGACTGAGAAATTTTGAGAGCTGCGTTGTCTTCTGCTTTTGTTTTTGTTTTAACTTGGCCAGTTATCCAAATCGGGGAGGGCATAGAGAGAAAGAAGGCAGGGCCACAAGGAATCGAAGGGGTTGCCTCTGTTGTCAATGAGAAGATAACTGGTAGCCTCCCAGTGGAACCTATGCCAAGCCGTAATGACTTAGCTCCGCTTAAGCCAGCAAACCCCAGCCGTGAACTTGGGAGTAAATATTCGTAAACAGATCTTCATTAGCCACAGAGAAAAATAGTGTGAGAGCCTGACTTTAAACTGAACTCTCAGAGGTAGAAATTCAGAGAAGCTGTTTTTCCATGCTGTCCAGAGCTCAAATTATGTCCAAGTCTTTAAGCATGGATAGTGAGGATTTCTAATATTATGTGAATGCGAAGTTTCCGGGTCAGCTTGTTATAATTTCTTATCTGTGACATGTATCTCATGGATAACATATTTCTTGTACATACTTTCATGAATACATATGACACTTTGTTTTTAATGGCCTGTGCCGTAAATCCTTTCACTTACATTTATGCAGACCTTCTGATTTTTTTTTTTTTTTCCTGCTTCTTCTCCTTTTAGGGCATGTGTTAGACATTGAGTTATAGTGTCTTTCTGTATTAAGAAAATCAAAAGCAGAACACCTGAAGGATTTTCTGGGTTTTTTTTTTTTTTCTGCTTTACTTGTAACTAGTAAAAGTGAAAAAAAAGGCAAAATACCAATGTTAACTCCCCAAGCACTAAGCCTCTAATAATTAGTGCTCTTGTTAGAATTTATGTTTCTATATCAAGGGGCCAATTAGCTAAATTTGAAAAGATTTGAAGATAAGTTACTTAAAATCAGTAGAGATTTTAACTGATCAGTAAAGTTAGAAGTGGTTTTCTCTTCTAGCTCCCAGACAGAATCAGTTCTTGGTCACTTCAGTGAACTTAAATAAGACAATCACAACTCTTTACTTTTTTGTGACTAGTAGCTAAAATTCTTTTTAAAAAAGGCATGAACTCACATGAAATAACCCAGGTTTTCCCAATGTCTCTGTCATTCTGTTCTTTAACGTGTCAGCTTAAACTTCAAAAACCAGGAGCAATATACCAAGGCTTTCTTGACGTGAGACGCCCTGAGCCTCATAAGCAATTGGTCTGCCTTCATTAGTCCCAGTGATGACCTCTTACCTCCCATGGCTAGGCAAATCAGATTGGGGTATATTGAGTACTTGTCTTTCCCAGGTAATTTTCTCTTTTTTAATACCTCAGCAAATTAATAGATAGGCCTACGTATCTGATCCATGCTCACTGAATCCTAATTATCCAAAGTGGATAGATTCTTGTCATATCACAATATTATATTGAGTTACATATAACAGAGATGAAGTAGCCCTGGCTAAGTTACTCTTCATAGATTTCCTTTACTTGTTGAATGTTACCAAGAGAAGCAGTTCACATTAAAAATATATTGTTATTAGGAAAAGAAAACTCATAAAATTTTATTTTTAATTTTAAATATAATTGGGTTAGGAACAGTGAAAAAATCAAGCATAAAAAAGTATAAAATAAAAAAGTACCAATAATTTGTTGTGGTTTTAGAAAATTTAACCAAAAATTACAGTAAGGACTATCTTTCCAACCATTTTGATGAGTTTCAGGGGTTACATGTAACTCTTCCTAAAGTTTGGCATCCTTTAGTAATAGTTTATTGGTTTGTGTATTGAATTATTTTTAAAAGCAACTTTTTGAGTCTAAAATTTACTTTGGCAAAATTCATCTTGTGTTTCTCCCTGTATCTCTATTTTAAGTGAAAAATTATGTTCTCCCATGAACATAATTTGTTTGCTTATAAATCTAGACTCTCTACTTAGTATGTACAATAAATGGAAAATCAAAGCTGTACCAAATTCATGTGAAATTGCTCCTAATTTATTAAAAAGTTATTTTGGGTCCTTTTTTGATTTCCTCAAGGTCCTTCCTGGTTTCTTTTAGACTTAAATAGATCCTGCTTTACTTGTCCAAAAGGCTTGCACAAGGCTTTATCTGTAACTGTGCTCATGGCTACAGCAGGTGGAAATAATTCTTTCTCAGAATTATTTGGTAAGAATGGACATACAAGCTAGTTAAACCTGAAATGTGTCTAAATGGTATTTAAATTATATTATGTATTCAGGCACTATGAAAAGTTATAGCTGAAAAGTACCATATTTGCTGTTAGTAAATATCTAATTTGCTGATTTAAAATGGGAAGTCCTCTCACTCCCTAAGTTCTGTTCAAAGGCTGTATTGTTGCAAATACTTCTGACAAGCAAGTATTTACCTAGTGAAGATCCATCGCTCTAAAATGAACTGAGAAGGCAATGCCGAATGGATGCATTTTTATTGCTGCCATCTCTGATGTTTCTGCTTCAGGAAGAGGAAAACTGATCATTATTTTTTAAGAAACAGTATTTCTCAATATGCCTTTTTTTCAAACTATGGAAAATGTTCTCTTGAACAATTTTTACTTGGGCTTTACAAAAATCAGATTTGGATTTTCCTAGGAATTTATGCAAAAAAAAATAGGCATATCATATTTTATTCCTGTTCCTGGAAAGAAGCAATGAGCATTTTTTTCATCTCTGACATGATTAGGTTAAGATTTCAGAGGCTTAACATCTTAGTTGCAGAAAATAAGTGTATATATTGTGAAGTAATTACAACTGGGATAAATTAATTACAGATATTTGTTAATCATTTTAAAAAGTCATTGTTTCATTATCATAGAATCTGTTGTGAATGCTTGTTTATAAATATAAGAGTAATAGGCAATAGAATTAAAATGTCAACTTTAATTTATAATTAAAGAGGAACTAGCTAAGAAATATAGGCAGGACTTTATCAACATTTAAGAGGCTCCCAATAAAATTCTATATGCTCGGTAGGCAGTTATGAACAAAAACCTTCACACATACTCAATGCCTTAGTAAATATTCACTGATTAATGAAAAAGCATTAGACAATTTTTTTTTGTTATGTGTTCATATCTATTTTGTAGGAGTGGGACTGATTTCCAGAATGGTCTCTTTGTTCCTAACCACCTATTATTTGAAAATCAATCAGTAAAGTGCAAAGGAGTTACCCATTTGTTCATTTAGTACATATTTACCAAGCACCAACTATGTTCCAGGCCCAGTTGCAGGTGCTGGAGCTACAATAGGGAACCAAGCAGGGGGTGTACCCTCTAAAGAGCTCATAAGACATGGTAAGAAGTATATGGACAGCTCCATCTGGCTGCTCACCATCACATCCATTCTCTGACCTCCCTTTTCACCTATGCTCAGATCTTCATGGTGCTTCTTGTTACTTTTCTGTTTTACAACTGATCCTTCATGCTACAGAATAGCAAAATGATGGTTGTAAAAATGGAAACCAGTGTGTGCATTTGTGAATGATTTCAGAAATATAAAAGAGAAAATTTGGTGGTAGGTCAATGAAGAGCTAAGAGTGAGTGGTGGTACTGTTAATTGTGTAGGGATATAGTGGAGCTGTGGGTCTTGACACTGGGATTAGGAAAATGAGCTCAATATTCAACATGCTAGGCCATCCACAGAGGAGCTACTAGGAGGGGGGATTTTTTTCAAGAAATGGAACAGGAAAGGAAGAAAAAGGACAAATAGTGAAAGACATTTTGTATTATGCCAAAGAGTTTTTGTCCTATAAAATACATGGAAGCTAAGACAGCATTTTGGTCAGTGGATAGCAGTTAGAGTTCATATTTTTAAAATGGCTTGAGTACCTATGAGTAGGATGCAAGAAGGAAAGAGGAGACACAAGCATTTTTGATAAAAGGTGTGTTAAAATTAACTTCAGAGGGATGATATTTACAACCAAGTACCAATCCCTCCTCCTTCACGTGCACACAGACACATGCACAAACACATACACTTTGATCTGTCCTTATGTGGTAGTGCCTGTTTTCTTTTCTTCATTATGGGTTAATCTATTTTTACTTAATGTGGAATCTCAGGAGGCAGGGATTATATTGTACTCATTTTGTATATTCTCATACTACTAGCACACCAGTTGTAACAGATATCCTCAGGTCAGTTCATTTGAATTTCATTACAGTAGAAACACCAGAAATCTAGTAGTTCAGGACTGGGACAGACCTTCAAGAACATCTTTTCCACCTTGTCTATATACAGGTGAGAAAGCAAGAACCAAAGAAGTTGAGTCATGCCTCAAAGTCTCACTGTTACTTGGTAACAGACATGGCAATTCATTCTAGGTCCTTTCTACTCCCAGTCCAGTGACCTGTATCTGAGGGGTTCACTCTAACCCAGACAGCTTTGTGCTGTAGAGAGTAATTCTCAGTTTGTTACTCTGAATCTGAAACTGTTGGAACTGGAAGATTCTTCAGAAGGATCTAGTTAATTTTCCACATTTGACTGATGAGGTCAAGTGGGGTCTGTATTGGCTTTCTAGGGATACTGTCACAAAGTACCACAAACTGCGTGGATCAGGCAGCAGAGATGTATCTTCTCGCAGTTCTGGAGGTTGGAAGGCCAAGGTCAAAGTATCATCAGGTTTGGTTCCTGGGAGGGCCCTAAGGGAACACTTGTTCCAGACCTCTCTCCTGGCTTCCCATACTTCAAGCATCCCCTGGCTTGTACATGATTCTTCCTTATGTTTTTATATCATCTTCTGTTTGTACATATCCATTTCTGTGTCCATATTTACCCCTTTTTACAATGATAGAGTCAGATTAGAAAAGACTCTATTTTAAAAGGTCACTAGGAGTGCTTGTGTTAGAACTTTCGCTCTTTTTTTTTGAGGGGATGTACAATTCATTAGATGGCCTAGTTAACGCCATTGGTTGTAGCCACATGGGGATTCCTTGGGAACTTCCTGAAGAGAGTAGTGTCTACATATCAGATGTCCTTGGTTTTCCTTGGCTAGTGGTTAATGCCCTATAACAGCCTCTGATACTTCTTGACTTGGTCCTACTAGTCATTAGCTCAAGCAAGTCAGATTCAAGCACAGATTTAAATGAGAAACATGACTTCAAAACAGTGCTTTTCCCTGTTCTGTATCCATCAGATCCCAAAGTAACACTGACAGTGCCATTTTATAAGAGAAAAATTTAAGAGTTCTCTATTATATCAGACTACTTTCCCTTTCCCTTGATAGACAAACAAATTTCAGACACAGCAAAGAGGAGAGCTTTCCAGGTAGAACTTACTTGTTTTCAGCTATTAGAAAACAAAGATTGTAGGAAAAGCAAGTTACTGATTTCCCACCTTTAAGGCAACTTAGCCCAAACTTGTCTCCATACTCCAGTTTTTCTTTCTTCTTGGTTTAAATGAAAGGACAGAAAAAATTAAGTTGAGGCCAGGTAAGAAGGAATTTGAGGAAAAATGAGGGAATTATTTCAGTTTCTCTATAGCCATTCAGAAGCCAGATGTAAGTAAGGGTAAGACAAGACTTGCAGAGTGCACCTGCTCACTCCTCATGGCAATCTTCTTCATTCTTGTTCATCTGCCCCATCAGTCCTTCTTCAAGGCAGGTAGGCAGTTGTTGAAAAGTCACCAACTAGTAGGGAAAACAACAAAAAACTCCTGTCATCAGATTGAGGTATTCTTGTTTTGCTATATGAAATATTTCTCCTTAGTTACTGTTATAGTTTTAATTTTTATAGCAAGCTAGATGGGGAAATAAGGAAAAATTGCTAAAGAAACTCCACCTTGCCAGGAGGACATGTTTCCAATTTCTGTGCCACAAGTTAGCTAATAGTTAACTCATTAGGCTGTTTATATAATCACCGTGAGTGGTCAGTGTCAAGTGCACCTGTACCCACAATTAACAGTGTCATACTGACACACATCACCTGTGAAATTCCATTCTCTTCTCCTTCTGTAGTTTATCACAACTACCCAGATCATTGGCTCCATGTTATTAAGACAGTCCATTCTGCCTCACATAAATGTGTGTTTGTGTGTGTGTGTATATACAGTAATATTTTAATTTAAGTTCTGTCTTTCAGAAACCATAAATGAAAAGTGGGTTTATTTGTCCTGTGGAGCCACATTTTAACATAATGGTTTCATAAAGCCTCTGATAGTATAAAAACAAAGCCACAAAAAATACTTCTTACAATGTCCAAATGATCAGATTAGACAGAAAGGGAGCTCTTCCCATTTTTGTCAGTTATGTTCACATACCAGTTGTGATTGAATGTAAATTATTGAAATGTGGATTATGATCATACCAGAAGAATAAAAATTCAGTGAGTGGTATTATAGGCATTGTTATCTAATGCTAAAAAGTCTAACATAGAAGAAAGAAAAATTTTTAATAAAGTGCATCTGATAGCACCACATGGATGTTCCAGCTTTCACTTGGTCAGTTAACCCTCTGTAGCTGATCCTCTCAACCTCGTGATCAGTTTGGTCAGTTCCAGTTTGTGAAATACACAAACATGCATGTGCACGCACACACACACACACACACACACACACACAAATCACACCCGGGCCACGTGTGTCTGAATCATATATGAAAAGAGCAACTGGCTTAAAAATAGAGTAAGTTTATATTTAACAAGGGTTGCACTCGTGGGCTTTTATTGGTAGCTAAGATCAAATCATAGTGCCAGCATTGTCCTTTTCTTCCCTAGTTCATGGAAATATTAGGTTTATTGTATGATGGAGCAAGAAACTTGCCAATGCTACATTGCTCAGTCATCTCTAAAAAAAACTTTGTTCACGCTCTCAGTGAGTCATCGCGGCACAATTACAATTCTAGCACGATATGTTATTTGTTGAGAAGCATCAATTTTTTGTGGAACAGAGAAAGTACAGTTCAAAAACTGTGAGCAGGCAAATCGATGCCATGATTAACTGATATTAACAGACACTCTGAAGATTTAAAATGCTTGCTCTGTATTTCAGGAAAGCAGCTGAGAAGAAAATGCCTAGCAGGGGTTAAACCCAAATGCCTACACTGCAGCCTATTTCTGTCAACACTCCGTTCAGGAAATAAACATTTATGCTTTCTGAAATGAAAGTGTATTTTTGAAGACTAGCCGTCAGATATTTTTTGCCCTTCACACTTTCAGATGCTTAGCCTTTTTTGTAAGTTGACTGCAAAGTGCATCAGTTTGCCAGTCTGAAAAAAAAAAAAATGTGCTTGACGAGTGCCCATGGCACCAATGTCAACCTCTGAAGTTCCCGGCAGAAGAAGGCAAGAGAGTTGGCACAAAACATGCTTTCTTCAAGCCTGTTACCTCAGGGGTACCTGCCTCTTGAGAAGCTTTTCAGTCCTTCCAAATGATGTTATTCCCAACTGTCATCTGGTTTATTTGGAGCACACTGTGTTGCAGATAAACATGCTATTTAACTGTGGGTCAAGGTAGAGAGTCATTCTGCTAAGCAGAATGCCCGAGATACATTAAATGGCACTGATTCCTGGACAGAGACGAAGAGAGATCAGAGTTGTCAGTGATATATATGGAACAGGTTATAGCCAGAGAAGAAAAAAAAAATGTGCCATGGTATCAGTGTATTTTAAAGAGCTGTAATACGACTGAACATTTAAAACTATAACCTGTCACACACCAAGGATTAAGATCCCCGGATGTACAAAACATGAAGTTCAAATGACACAACTGCAAAGCATATTTTGTTTCACTTGGGAAAGAGGTATCTCTCCAAAGACAGCTAAATGGAATAGATGATGAGGACCTCTAACTTGTAGCCTGATAGCCTAAAACACCATTAAACACCTGGTAAAAACACAAACTGGTAATGATCATTAGGATACAAGTATGCAAGACAAGAGAGCCATCAGGTATTAGAAGATTCCTTAGACTCACTTTATTAAAACATTCATTCTCATTTAGATCTTGGTCATTTAGGTTTTTATACTTTGCTCAGGTCTGTAAAAAGATATTATTTCATCTATATGTATTCAAGGATGTGAAGTATAGTTAGCAATCCTAAAATCAGGTAAGAGAATTAAAATAAAATCTCTGTTACATATTTGCCCTCTTTAGTGACCAGATGAATGTGACTGTCTCCTAATGAGGCTGTGTAACTGCTTCTCAGGCATTTGGGCAAGAAAGCTCTTTGTGCCTCCTTTGCCTTTCAGATCGCAGAGTTGTTGTATAAAGGGTTAAAATGTGAGATAGCTATTTATAGACCATGAAGAGGTAGAAGTCCAGACTTTTATTTTATTTTGCAAAGCATGGCTCTTCCTTTTTCCTGTGCTTTTGCCAAAATTACACTTCCTTGAACCCACTGAGAGATGAGGATATTGAGCAAGCAAACTTGTCATATCTCTTATGCTATAACCATCTCCCCATGCTTCCCAACCAAAAAATTTTTAAAGTGCCGTTTCTTTACCTTTTTTTCTTCTCTTCATTTCATAGAGAAATTAAGTGAAAAGTTAGGTTTGCTGGAGGTATAACACATCCAAACACACAAGTCATCAGCATAGGAAAAGTAAATTGCAGGATCAACATAAAAAAAATGAAATTTGATTGCTTTTTACTTAATTAAACCCCAAAGAAATGTGTGAAACATTGTTGTGGCTGAAAAATTGTTAATTTGTAAATCACAGGGACAAAGGGGCCCCAATGCAACTTTAAAGTTTCCGTGCACGTAAATGTCGATAGCGTGCCTTCTCCATCATCAGCACTAAATTCACATTGATGCCTCTTTTCTTCTCTGTATTGATCCTTCCATGAGAACGTAGATTTGTATCTGTTAATTAATGCGTCCTGAAACAGCGTTTGTATTAATCAGGCAGATAAGAAAAATTGGATGCCTGCACCCCCCTGACAACCGTAAAAGTGCTGGCCCTGATAAAATCGTGGATGGACCTCAATAAAAAAGTTCCTCCTTCCACTCAATAAACTAATCATCCTGCTTTTAATTATTCGGCAGAAAGATGTGTGGAGATTGGAGAATGTGTAAATCTATTTACTAACAGCAGTGTCTGGGAGGGAGAATTGGGCTGTCACAGGAAGGTGCTGCGGGCTACGCTCTCTGTCCATCTGCTGCTGCAGAAAACTGCTGCTTAGGAGCATGAAAGGAGGAAGAAAACCAAGGGAAATTGAAAAACCCTTTCCTTTTTGCTCCTAACTTCCCAGATGATAATTTGTTTTTGTTGCTGTTGATTTAATTTACAAAAATATCAATACTTAGTCTCTTTTCTGGAGTTAGATATTTGGATCTGCACTGCACCTTTTTTTTTTTTTTTTTTTTTTTCTTGGTTAGAGGAGATAGAAAAAAGAAAGAAAAATAGTGTGGGTTTTTTGTTTTAATTTTGTTTTGTGAGTATAACATTTCCCAAATCAAAAGCACCTGAAACAAGCCTATCATCTTAGATCATTGCTTTTTCTCCTGTGATTCTTTGTTTAAAATGTTATCAGTTATTGTATCTTTAGTTCTAAGAGGATTTTTATTAATTTAACCTTAAATTGCAATGACAGAGAAAAAGAGATGGGGATAAGAAAACTTGCAGAGCCAGACCCAAACGAGCCCCATCCTATAACATGTAAGCACCTTGTCAGTGAAAGCAATGGTTTTCACACTTGCATAAAGACTCCCTTAAGAAAAAGTGGACTAATCCTCTTCAATGATTTTATTAAGCACTTACAGTTAGGGTTTTCACCAATAGGTCAGGAAATCATTCCCTTTTCTTTATTGTGCTGTAGCTTTTGACATCATATGGAACAGGAGCAATTTGATATGAATAAAAATGACAGCAACAATGACCCGAAGCAGAAGCCTAAAAAAGGTTGGGCATAAGTGGATATTTTTAATTTGTGTACTATTTGGGTAATAACATCTATAAAAGGAGTAAAAAAAGATTTCTGATGTTGTGTTGTTAAAAATACCTCACCCTTTAGTGGAATTACTAATGTCAAGACCACATAATATGGTGCTATTATCCTCAAAAAACCATGGGGGTAGCTGGTCATCCTTGGAATTCGTAGACACACCCTTGCAGTGAAATTTTACTTTTTTAAGACTCTTGGAAAAAGCATCTGATGGTCAGGTATCATTAAGACTTCCTTTTAGAATATAGAGCAAGATCTTCTGAGATACAGCTATACATATATATTCTCCAGAGTATGCCTAATTGTACTACTTCATCTTTTTTATTGATCAACATTTTTATTTTAATTTTTTAAATTTGTTTTTTCAAGATTAGAAGAGACTTTGTACTTGTGTGAATGAAATCCAGTTTTCCAGTGAAGAACTGAAGCAGTCAATCATATATTTCAGATAAAAATAATATATACTACAGTAACAGTTATCAAATACATGTTATAAATGAGTATCTGGATGGATGTTATATTTCCCACATGCAAAAATTAAGGTACAAGCTAATTGACCTGCTCAAGGTGAAACAGCTACTACCAAAGTGGAGCCAGTATTTCCATTCTGGATCTTTCTTTCATTTCCTTTCTATCAAACCCTATTATTTTTATATTTAGCTTTTAAAATAACTGAACTTTAGTAAAAATTGTGACTTTTTTTACTTGGTGAGGAAGCCAAGCTGTGAAGTATTCTGCTTCATTTTATATCACTAACCACCAGTTTAAAAATAAATGTATATTAAATATCCAATGAAGAAGGCTCGTCTGGTTGTAGCTCATTATGCACTATTGTGTGGCTATTACAGAGAAATGTTTTCAAGTTGTAGTCTGCTGTGTGGCCTACATTGTTTTCCTTTTTGTTGTTGTTTGGGGGTTTTTGTTTATTTTGACTTTTATATTGTTAATATTAGTTTTTAAAAATTTTGTAGCTGAAAATCTGACTTCTGTAATACATTCCTAAAAACTTCCCCAGTAATAAAGCATAAGGATTATATGGTGTTTTCTTCATAAATAAAAGAAAAAAAATGTATACCTCTATTATATTTCCCTCAGCTGAGTCTGTAAAACCTATAAAAACACCAGCCAATTGCAGATGTTTTGTGACTTTTACTTTGCTGTTCACAAAGTGATCAGGGGAAAATTTTAAGAGCTTCTAATCAAAGCTCAGCATCATTGTGAGCTCCAATGCAGAAGCTGACTACCATATGAAACTAATGTTGCATTATGGAATTATGGCTTTAAAGTAACTTGATCTGCCTATCTTTCCATGCAGGCTTCTCCACGCTGTCCCTGGCGGACCAGATGAGCCTTCTGCAGAGTGCTTGGATGGAAATTTTGATCCTTGGTGTCGTATACCGATCTCTTTCATTTGAGGACGAACTTGTCTATGCAGACGATTATATAATGGACGAAGACCAGTCCAAATTAGCAGGCCTTCTTGACCTAAATAATGCTATCCTGCAGCTGGTAAAGAAATACAAGAGCATGAAGCTGGAGAAGGAAGAATTTGTCACCCTCAAAGCTATAGCTCTTGCTAATTCAGGTTGGCATATTGACATGGTCATTGCTACATTTTTTAATATGTCAGTTTTACCCCTTCCCTTAACTTCATCAGGGATTTGTTAGACCTAGTTTGTCAATTCTGTATGAGTCAGCAAAATTATAATCAGTGTAGCTTCTGAGTGAAAAGTTAAAAATGAGAAAAATACACTTAAAGAGAATCATTTTCATTTTCCTTGCTCACTGAAAGCTGCGAAACTTTTACCACCTAATATTTTTACTAATTTGAATCATAGCAGAGCAAAATCTCTGGTGTGAGCAGCATAAGTAGACACTCTGGGGACAAAATTAGCTCCATTTTTTTTTTTATGCACAAGTTCATGTTAATGAGTTATGGAGCCACACAAACCACTTTCTCTCAAATATACAAACTTTGCAATCGGGATTCAATATTTATTTTTGCTTCTAATTTTGGTTATCATACAAAACTCCATTTCTGACATTCTGGAATCCTCTAGAAGTCAAATTCTGCTAAGGAGTATGTCCCTCAAAGGTGCCACCTAGGCAGTAAGTGTTAAGAATTATGAGAATAAATGTTCCTTCCATTTAAACTGAAATGTGCTAAAATAGGGAGCAACCTCTGATAAGTAAAAATCGTTGGTGCTTTGTTGTTTTTTCCTTTGTGCCTCTTCTAATGCTTTATTGTGGTCTTAAGTCTCTTTTAGCATTTGCATAAAGTTCAGGATAGATCCCTCCTTAATGACGTGCTGATCATTAGATACCTGCATGTCAATAACATGCTCTGATGCTATGTACCATTGACAGTCACACCGTGCCCCTCCATCTGCTTTTGTTTTGACCCTATCTTTGAACTTTATCTTGGTTGCCGGCCAGTAGTTTTCCCTTTAATTACAAGAAGGAAACTGTCAATAAAATCTGTTAAATGGGATGCAATGAGTGGCTTGAATGGGCGGATGGCTATTTGTTCAAATTCTGCAGCATTCAAGGTATTGACAGTTTGTTTTCTGGGGCCATATGTGACGATCAATCTCAGGCTGGGCTCAGCCGCGCTGAAAAATGAAAAACCAGATTGCTTTTGCTTACTTGTGGATGACGACTTTGTGATTTGGCGCGGTCCTAGTGAGATGAGACCTTCTGCCCAAATTGCCCCCATGAGAGCTAGGGACGCGTGACTGTTTTTAGAAATAATTTTTAATTGATTTTGTAATTAACAGTTCATCTACAATATTGATGCATGAATCCTTGGACTGATAGGAGGGAAATTGTTTTCAACAATGAAGTTGTACTTTCCTATTTGTCTTCATAATGGAATTTAGCATCTCACAGTTTTAACTGGGAATATAACCCCTTTCCTTACCACGCACCTCACCCCCTCTTCTTCCACTCCTCTGTGGAACTATAAAATATGATACTTTACAACAAATAGTTTATTGCCCTAAACCCTCAGGAACCCCTTGCCTTACTTACTAGAAGATCAAAGTGGGAGATGGGATAGAAATTTTCTGTGAATTTATTAGTTTGTACAACTTCACATTATAGATTCTCTCATATTTAGGTAGAAGATTTTACAGCATTGTTTTGGGGAGGTATTTTTATTTGGTAATCATGAAACAATTCTAATTTAAAACATTTACTTGGTCAATTGTTTTTAAAATAGAGTGTTTTTTACATCTTTTATGTTTCAAATTGCTTTTTAAAATTATTAGCTAATTGTGAATGCTGAGCAATGCGAAAGCTTTATCATCAAAATTGCTAAAAGTTTATCATTTGAGATGTTAAATGTGTACTTTATGGCTAAGAATTATAATTGAGAGTACCTTAATTAGTAGCAGCATTTCTGTCTCTGTTACTTAGAAATATAGTCATTAATATTGTTGATATATAAATGTTCTAATCCTACATACTCTGCTGTTGGGGGAAGAAGTGACCTACTTTACAGCAGTGACTGGTGATTAGACTTTATTTAAAGAACTAGTTAGTTTATTTTTCTTGTTTAAAGCCAGAAATAGTTACCAAGCTTTTCTGTTTCTCCTATTATCATAGTTGCTTTGCAGAAAATTTCTGCATGGCATAAATTTTTTCTGCAGGTGATTCTAGCCCTTCTTTTCCCCCTCTTAATACCAAGAAAAAATAATTGAACCAAACTTCATACTAAAGAAGTCATTAAGGACTTAAAAACTATTTTTAGTCTCTACATTGTCCCACCTTTCCTGTGTTGTCAATTTTTTCTCATCATCCAACCCACAAGCCCCACCATTTTAGTCTAGGGAAAAACCACTCAGAAAGTCATTTTCTTTGATGCTGTCAATGAAAGACTATTTTATTTCAATTTTTGACCATTATTTGGAAAATAGTCATAAAATTATAGGTTCATCTTGGTTAGAACCAAGCTAAGTATCTTGAACTGCTTGTAAACACATCAGTATGAAAATACTTTAATACTTTTCATAAATACCCTAAAAAACTCCTAGAGTTGCTTATAGTATTTAGGAATTTCAGATGAACATAAATGACATTTTGCAAAGAAAAATCTAGTGTTCTTTATGTAGATATTTTAGCTTTCCCTGTATAGCTGTGTGTTCATTACCAATATCCAGTTTACCTGGAGTTCATCTTATTTTAAAAATGTGTCTTTATTCAGAAATTATCAATGTTGTACTTCTGCTTGGGAAATAAGGCAGTCAGCCTCCTTTAATGACTATAATACTTTTTTGTGGTGGTGTTTCTGTCATATGTGAAATCAGGGAAACATGAGACCAGAACATCATGGGTAGTATATTGCCTATCTTTAGGTGCATGGTCAGAATAACACCATGATGATTGAATACTGCAATTCTCACAAGTATTTGAAAACCCTAAGTAATCATTCCAATTACTTTGGAACATAAGAAATTTACAGGCTCACTTAAGCTGTCTTTTCTCTTATTTTCGAATACTAGCACTGAGCAATTAATTATTGCACCCCTCATGCAGCACTATGGGACCAAATTTAAAAAGAAAAATCTAGGTCACAATTTTAACATGGTAATTTGTAGGTTCCTATCTTCACATGCGTACACCTAGAGGCTAGACTGATCTCTAGAATTCTTTCCATTTTGGGGACTTCTATGATTCTGTGATTAATTTTATCTCTGTATTGGAGAATATTGTGAAATATTGCTGTAGGCATTTGGGTAAGGTTATGCTATGGGATACTATTCTCCTGATTGGTTCTATTGATTCATTTATCTAAGAATTTGTTTGAAACTTTTATTACTGGTCCCCCTGTAATATGCTCATTTTCACATATGGGAAGATTAAAGGAGTCTAAAATTATGAATCACTTTAGGTCTGATCATTCCCTTTTGTTCAAGTCACAAGACCTTTATGCTCCATAGTTGCCCCTTACATTTCAACCTTTGTCACCCTTGTTCTGTCCCCAATCTGAAGCCAGATGAGTTCATTCCTTTCAAGAATAAGTAGTTTTTAAAGTCAGGGATTTTTTTTTTAAGCGTATGATTAATATTTTGGTCATCAACTTAAACTCCTCCATAATTATAACAACTTCATAACAGTGTTTCTGTTGCTGTTCTAAAAGACAAATGGTTTATGTGCAGAATTATGCAATTTCAAGGAATGGAAAGTTTATGATTGCTGTAGGAGACAGGAATGGAGACCATGGTTAATTAGGATCTTTGGATCCTGTAAATTTGACTTAGTGTTTTTCCAGGCTTTTTTCATTATTATTCCCTTAGGGAAAACTTTAGATAAGATTTTCCTCATAAACCGCAATGAGATAACAATACCAAAAATAACCCGCATTTCTGTTTATGTAGTATATATTTATGCTTTTCACCTAAAAGAGATTTTTTTCCTACTCTGTAATTCTAAATTTCATCTCCTTTGAGACTACACGTGGTTTAGTCACTTAAATGTTTTCTTATCTATAAAGTTAGTTAGGCAAATTAAACAATGTCTCATTCCTGTAGTGACTTAAAAGTTTTAGGTCAGTTACTTTTAAGTGAAGGTGGTGAGTTAGTGTCTCTCTCTCTCTCTATATATATATATATATGTGTGTGTGTGTGTGTATTTCTGTTGCTGTGCTTCTCTATCTATATAGAGACAGAGAGAAAATGAATAAATGTGTATGCTGAATTTGTAATGTAGAAATAATAGCATCTCCATAAATGTAAACAGTATTAAAATGAGAAAAAAAACTACTAAAGTATCTGCTGGGTTCTCAGCTGACTTTACTAATAGTTACTATTAGTTACTATTAGTTATTAATAGTATTTCCAGAATAATAATCAACAGTATTAATAGTAATTCTGGAAATGATTTTAGCTACTGTCTAAGATATTATCCTTTTACAGAATCTTTATTTAGCCATTTCTTTTTTTAAGTCTCTTTTAGGTAAACTTATTTAATTCCTACAATAGACCCATGCTGTAGACATATCTAAAATCATTTGACAGATATCTGAAGTGAGCTGATAAAGAAGTATAGTCTCTATGAAGCAGAGAATTGGACCTTCCATCCCTTGCTATCAATAAGCTATTTGTATTCCATAAATAATTATGCATTATATTTTTAAAAGACTCAGTGTAAAATACTTGAGCCATTGCAATTTCATATTCAAGAACCTAAATATTTTAAATTTAGTTTGGAATTTTGTGACTCCTCCTTTTATTTTGCTGTCTTCTTGAAGTTATAGTACAGTTGTTCCTCAGTATCTGGGAGAAATTGTTTCAAGGACATCCCTACCCACCCATGGACTCCAAAATCCAGAGATTCAAGTGGCTTATACAAAATGGAAGCACTTGCATATAACCTCCACACACCTTCTGTGTATTGTCTCTAGATTACTTATAATAACTAACAACACAAATGCTAAATAAAGAATTATTATATTGTGTACGGAATAATGGCAAGAAAAAATCTGTACATGTTCAGAACAAACACCATTTATCCTTTTGAATATTTCTATCCATGATTAGGTGACTCTACAGAGCTATAATCCTCAGATAGGGAGAGCTGACTCCTATAAAACCACCCAAGAAAATGACAAACAGAATTTAAGAGGAAACACTTACCAAGTGATTTTTAATGTCTCCTGGTAAATGAGCATCCTTAGGTCTTTTATGGTAGGTAGATCTTTGTTCTTAACTTTTGCCCATACCAAACAGGAGATAAGAAATCAAAATTATAATTTTCTACCTTCTAGTTTCTTGTTTAACTGAAATCTACCATGTCTTCTTAGAGTAATTATATTTCAGATGATATATTTGGAAAGTATTTTTAATGCAACCATTCATTTTCATATATATTATGATATTGCAATATTTTAGGCAAAACAAAAAAGGTAATTCTTAAATGTACTTTGTTATACTTAGTTATCACTGTGCCTTGGCCTGGTATAAGAAATATTTGCTGCAAATATATCTATATTTTCAACCTGAGAAGTAGCATGCAACATACTCTGGAATTGCTTTACTTTGAGGTTTTCAGTGACTATAACATCAGTTTTATTTATGATCTAAGACAACGGAGCAATTTGTTATAAAACTTAATTAGCTTGATGCAGATCATCTATGATGTTATGGAAGGTTGAAATGTTTATCAACCAAGTTGGCATCAACATTCACTTATTAACTAGAAGTATCTTTAACACTTCTACTAAATGGAGTTAGAAAGCTCCTAGAAAAGTTTAAGAGGGGTAGGAAGGCCTTAAGCAATTGTAGGGAAATAGAAAAGACCTAGCAGAGAAATCCCATTATGCAAGGTAAACGTAACAATGATAACAGTAATCTGGGATTTGTGTGAGAAGCCTGGAGGTAAGAAACTATAACCATGGAGTTTTACTGTGGTTCAGCATTTCCTGTAAATATAGGAAGAGTAATTTGTGTGGTTTGTGTACATATAGCAGAAGCTGACTTTTTAGCCAGAGCAAGAAATAAGGAAAACAGGCCTCCTGAAAAAATAAATAGGCCTTAATGGAAAGCTGTGTAATTGAAAGTTCTGATCTTCTCACTATAGTTGGGAACAAAATCAGAATTATCTTTACCATTTCCACATTAGAGTCATAACTTCTCTGGGTTGTAAAAGACCTAAAATATTTCTTTTTATTCGGCCTCCTCCTTGGTATATGAACAGCTTCTGTGGTATGTTTGTATGTGTTTCTACAGTCTTTATGGATTTCCTACAAAGAAACTGCTTTCTAGAAGAGACCATCCCATCAGAAGTTTCTCATTCCCTTTCCTTTTATCTCTATCACCATTTTAATGCCAAAGAAGACACACACAAAAAATGCATGATTCAATTTGTTTATTAGCTTCCCATGCTACTCTAACAAATGGCTACCACTTGAGGGCTTTAAACCATACGTGGTTATTCTCTTATAGTTCTGGAGATCAGATGTCCAAAATCAGCTTTACTAGGTCTAAGACAGGTATAGAAGGGCTGCCCTCTCTGTGGAGACTCCCGGGGAGAGGTTGTTCCCGTGCCTTCTCCAGCCTATAGAGTCATATTCCTTGAGTTTCTGGGCTCGTGGCAGTTTCCTCCATCTTTGAAGCTGTTACTATAGCATTTCAACTCAGCGGTCACACTGCTTTCTTCCTAGCTCTTTTGCTTTCGTTGAGGACCTGGGGTAATCTTCCTGTATCAATACCCAATTTAATCACATCTGTAAAGTTCATTTTGCCTTGTATGCTAAAATTCACAGGTTCCACAGAAAGTAGGACCAGGAAATCTTTGGAGCCATTTTTCAGCCTATTATAACGAATATAAAGTCCAAGAAATAAAATTTTGCAAGGTATCCCTCCAGGTATCCTATCCCAATTCGATCTCCTTCCTTCCACAATAGTAACTTTCTACTTTTTAGACAAAAAAAAGTACCAAAGGTAAAGTATGGATTAAAAATAGAGAGAATGGATTCTAGGAAGATAGAAGTGGTGGCATCAAACATTTTAATCTCTCTCTCATAAAAAATAACCACTTTTATGGAAAGTCCTATCCTGACTTTGATAGCCATCACTCCCTTGTGCTTCATTATCACCTTATTACTAAATGTAAACATGCCTTTAGCTATTATAGTGTAGTCTTGTCCCTTAAAACATATA
The DNA here is from genome assembly GCA_020662805.1 of Glaucomys volans. Taxonomy (NCBI): domain Eukaryota; kingdom Metazoa; phylum Chordata; class Mammalia; order Rodentia; family Sciuridae; genus Glaucomys; species Glaucomys volans. The sequence continues at coordinate 1,003,012 of JAJEJO010050368.1, forward strand.
TGGATGGGTGTAGCTCAGTGGTAGAAGGCTTGCCTAGCACATGCAAGGCACTGGATTCAGTCCTCAGCAACACATAAAAATAAATAAAGATATTGTGTCCATCTACAACTAAAAATATTTTTAAAAATATATGTGTATACACACACTTTTTTTTTGTTTTTGTTTTTGTTTGTTGTTTTTTTAATGCAGTATTGAGAATTGAACCCAGGGACACTCTACCACTGAGCTATATCCCCAATTTTTATTTTTTTATTTTGAAACAGAGTCTCACTAAATTGACTAGGCTGGTTTAGAACTTGCAATCCTCCTGCCTCAGCCTCCAGAGTAGTTAGGATTACAGGTAGGGGCCACTATGCCTGACTTTAAAAAATAAATATGGGGCTGGGGTTGTGGCTTAGTGGTACAGTGCTTGTCTGGCATGTGTGAGGCACTAGGTTCAATTCTCAGCACACATATAAATAAATGAATAAAATAAAAGTCCATCAACAACTAAAAAAATTAAACAAATAAATAAATATGGATGGATTTTCAGGTCTCTATCTAAATCTACAATTTTTTCCTTCATTTTTGTTTTATCAATTAAAGAAGCCATAGAATTTGGCAGTCTGGATTTTGAAGATTTCAGTTCATTGTTTCTCTGCTCTTTGCATTTTGTACAAATTGGTGAGTGGATCCAGAGACTAAATCAGACTCAAATTCTATCCTCATGGCATCTGAAGCTGCTGTGTTGTTCATTGGGAAGCACATCATGTCTTATTATGGGATGTTAGCTGCTGTGGATGCTCATTACCTGAATTCATTAATCACTGGGGATTGCAAAATGGTGATTTGTAATTTTGTAACCTTTTTTCATTCAGTTACCATGACATAGTTTGTATAGGAGGAGGAGTATAAATGTTTAATTCTTTTTCCTTCTTTACCAGTTTGCAGAATTAAAAAAAAATTGGTGCCCTTTCTTTCTAATATCATTATAAACACATATCCAATATGTTTAATGGATTTCAATCAAGTGTAATTATAACCCTTTTTGAAGTTCAGGTTGTTCCATTTTTGGTTTAGTGGAAACCCTTTCAGGTTGGCTTCTGGAATCTTTTCGAATGACCTGGTGGTTGTAGATAGTATTCACACTATTTGACATGACAAGATAAGATGTTTCATACTCATTTTAAATATGTCTTAAACACAGCCTAGAATCAGATTATTCCCTGGGTGCTAGACATACATTGTGGGTGACCCATTCTTGCTAGGTCCCTTCAGAGAACAAAGTAGGAACACAGATGCATGAAGTGTGTGTGTTTGTGTGTGTGTGTCTGCGTGTATGCACACACATGCATCTTGGGGATATCTCATCACTCTTTCTGCTATAAATATCCATAAGTTTCTAGTTTTGCTATCTAATTGTTCTGTTTTGCTGTCATTTTATTTGCACATTTGGAGAAACTAAAAACTTTTGCTGCCACTACTACCAGTTTCCTAGAATCCAGTCTACCTAGTTTTCACCAAAACTTTGTGTCAGATAGCTTTTTCTCTAAATGTGGAGGCAACTATATGTTAGTCAAGAGCCCATTTGCCATGTAGTCAGCCAGTGTTCCTCAGGACCCTGGTTGTTTGCTACCCCTAGGTTTACTCTGTTGGACTCTTCATGTAGTGTCAAAATTTTGATACATGAATTCTCTATTAGAAAACGGACCTTTGTTCACTTCTGTGTCCTTTCCAGACTATTCTGTTTCATTCCTTTAATGATTGGACAGAGTCACAGTGACGTGCCCTCTTTTTCATATAGTCAGTGCACAAACACCAAAGACAGTCAACATCTGTGCTCCACAGAAAAGGTTACTCTGCTGGTTTAGATCATATACTAAACCTGACTCTGTATGCACTTGGTGAGTTTCTAGCATTCAGGTCCATATTCAACATTAGATTTGGCATCTTTTTGTAAAGTATTGTCAAGCATGAGCTATACTTGCTGAAGTCAATTCCCAAACAGGACTTAGACATTTTGGAGTAGCTACACCCATGCCCACAAAAATAAATATTTTAACATAGACAAGGAAAGTGTTTTACTCCAGGTAAGACATAAAATTTTCTTTCGTAATGACTCTAAGATTCATTGAATCTTGCCACTGCATATATAAAGCTATTTAGTATGTTTCCAGAGTAAAGGATCTGAACTAGGCACATTTCTTTAGGATTCCATTCACAGAATAAAACATTGAAAGTTATGAAAGGATGCTATTTTATTATTAGGATCACTTGCACTCTGGTTATTTTTGAAGTCTTGTTTCTTTTAGAAAGCACTTGTTTGTTTTATTGTTCAGTTTAGTAGATCTCAATAGTGGCTTGGCAGAATTGCCTAGATCTTTTTAAAAATATCGATGTCCTGGATCCAGTCCCAGTCTTTTGATTGATTAGGTCTGGGCCTGGGCCTAGGCATCCAAGTTCCTTAACAGCTTTACCAATGTTTTGAGTGTGCACCCTCACTTTGTCTAGTTAGTTCATAAACCAGTTATCTTTGCTATTAAGTTTAGCTGGTTTGTATTAGCACAAATACTGGTACTATTTCCTTTGAAGCATAGTTAAAAGGGAACCAGCACTAACAACCAAAGCTAAATAATTACATAAATTAATGCCAGTTCTGTTAAGCCTGGCATCTACATGTAAATTTAGCCAAAAGAACAAAACAGATTAAAGCCACAGAGCCAGAACTTGAACTAGGATCTCTAATGGAGATTAATATTTTCTTCAGCAGTCTGCCAGCTGAATCATGGTCTAATTAAATAGTTCAGATTTAGTGAGTTTGCATTTAAAGTATTAGCAGATCCGAGAGTGGGTAAAGCTAAAATGAGTTAGAATCTTTTCTGTAAATGGGAAGTTAAATTATCATAGTAATTTGATTAAATCATTTTTAAATCTCTCAAGCTAAATCACAGCCTTTAAAGAATAGTTTGAAGTCTTAATTGCTGTTTGTGAGCATATCTCTCTGCTATTTGTTCTCGCCTCATTTCCTGTGACATCCTCTAATATATCTCCTGCTGAGCAGAGTAGTGGGAAAGGCAAGGCTTAGGGTGAGGGCTGAGGTGATTGTCGCTGACTTTAAGCATTTTAACATTCGCCCATTTGGAAAGGGGAGTCTCTCCTGGATCATTCCAGTACTTAGACCCAGGACCTAAGAAAGGAATTTGGAAAGATTTGGGAATGAACATATGAGAAAGAGATTTCTAATACTTAGTCTGTCCCTTGTAAAGTAGAATATTCTACATAGACCTGGAAATGTTCTTGCTAGGAATGTTGTAGAGAACATTGCTGATGAAGATGGAAGTCTCATTGAAATGAGCTCAGGGGTTGATTGCTTCTCATTTTTTACAAAAGGAAATGGTAACATTAGTGTTATACATTCCAGTAACAGAATTTTATTCCAAGAAAACCAAGTTTAAGGTGAACTCTGACACTTGGTATCAGAGCCACCTGACTTGTTGGGCTATTAGGAGCTGAAATGAGGCAGTATCACCCAAAATGGGTGATAAATTTATGACTTTTATTCTTTCTTTGTTTATAGGTGGAAAATACTTACCTTTTTAATTTTGTTTTGTCTGTAATTTCCCCATCCATCTATTCTCCTGTGGTTTCCACATAAAGGGCTAACCTGCAGTCTCAGGACAGGTTAGGCAAGTCAACCTAATCTCCATTTCCTTATGCACAAGGGGTTTACTGCTGTCTTTTATGTACTCAGAGACTCACCAGTAGGGTATGTCTATGCCCTGTCCCAACTTTTCTTTCCAGCAGCACGTAAAAGTGCAAAAATAGAGAAAAAGAAAAATATATGAGAGCACATTTTGTTTTCACACCTCCATAATATTGTGTCCATCGCTAACTTTACCAACACTTAGCAACTTCAGAACCCATGCATGCTTGCTTTGAAGAGGACACTGTGGGAGGTGGATGAAATTGCCATGTGGAGAGGAGTCAGATTGGAGAAAAGTCTAGGTGTACTGTAGGTGATGCCTCAGACCTGGTTCAGTGCTCTCCACACTTTGAAGAATTCTTTTTTTGTCTGTTTGATGTTTTTTTTAACTCTGTCAAGCAGAAATTAAATCTCGAGCAGTAAATACTTATAACAACTATATTCCAGATTATTAAAGTTCTTTTAAAGAAATGTATCATTAATTGTTGAATGTAAATAGTGGCCAATTCACCAAGGATGAGGTAAAACGATTCAAAATGACAACACCAAAGGAAAAAACAACAAACAAAACACACGGAAGTTGAAAAAAACATGTTACTGGTTATAGCCATCTTTTTAAAAAATCACGTTGCCTATTTTTTATTATATGTTTAGCCACTTGATTTTAAATTATGTTTCCTCTCTCTTTTCATTCCTATTTTTGTGTATATTTGAATTGTAGGAAAGATTGGGCTAACTACGTATATCTTAGAGCTCAGTGTTCTCTGAGAACTAGAATTATTAAACATGAAGAATCCCCCAAAGACTCCATTATGTGTAATTAACAGATAAACTGTCATCAGAATCAATAAAACGTGCTAAATGATTCAAACTTGTATATAATTAAGTGTCTGTTTTAGCGCTGGAGCTGTAACTTTTATTTTTCCCCCCACATCTCACATTTCTCACAAGAATAATTGTGGCAACCTTGTTAACCCTTTCTTTGCCCGATTGAATTTGATTTTCAAATTAGTTCAGGGGCAAAGTTCACCTTTACAAATGTGAAAAACTATTTCACAACTCAGTAACCTAAAGACACCATTTGTTTTTCAGCAGGGAGATAGAGTATGTAAGGATGCTTTAATGAACTGTTACTAGTACATTAGAAATCCTGAAAGGATAAAGAATTTATTGTGATTTCAATATAGTGCTAGATTCAATGTATTCACATGGAGTTGTTAATTAAGATCTTAGTCATCAACTTTTTTCCCCTCTGGGAAATATAGGCTTTTTACGGACAGGATTGGGATTTTAAACAACTTTATCTCAGATGGCACTTAGAATAATACTTTTAATAGATGACCTCCCATCATTTCCTATTGAATGAATGAATAGCTGAATAAGACAATGAATAAAATAGCCAAGATTGTAATCTGTTAATAGAAAGTTATGTTTTACTCAGCCTTAGGAGGTAAAAAAAAAAAAAAAAAAAAAACATGCTTTAAGTAATAATCTTTTATAATCATCCCCATGTTTCATTCTAGTGTAGGAAATTACTCTAGTAAAATTTAGAAAAAACCCCACATTTTTAGATATGTAAAACTCTGAATAAATCACTGCTTTGAGTTTGGAGAAATTCAAGAATACATTTTGCGAGTATTTTGTTGAGATTTTTTGCATCTGTGTTCATCAGGGATATTGGTATATATTTTTCTTTGGGTCCTTGTCTGGTTTTAGTGTCTGCTTAACTTTTTTAAAACTTTAAGCTACAGACGCTTATTATTCATGTGATTATTTGTATGTTTTGCTTCCTCGCAGACTCCATGCACATAGAAGATGTGGAAGCCGTTCAGAAGCTTCAGGATGTCTTACATGAGGCCCTGCAGGATTATGAGGCTGGCCAGCATATGGAAGACCCTCGCAGAGCTGGCAAGATGCTTATGACGCTGCCACTCCTGAGGCAGACCTCCACCAAGGCTGTGCAGCATTTCTACAACATCAAACTGGAAGGCAAAGTCCCCATGCACAAACTTTTTTTGGAAATGCTGGAGGCCAAGGTCTGACTAAAAGCTTCCTGGGCCTTCCCATCCTGCACGTTGAAAAAGGGAAAATAAACCAGAGAGTGATGTCGAAGAAACTTAGAATTTAGTTAAACATCAGAAATCAACACAGACTGCACTGATATTTTAGCAGCAAGACTATGAAGCAGCTTTCAGATTCCTCCATACCTTCTGGATGCATTTCTTTCTACTTTATCTCTCATTTCCTCTCTCTTTTTTTTTCTTTCTTTTTTTTTTTCCTTTTCATATCTCTATTTTTTTCTCCCTCCCTTCTTCCCCCTTGCCCTCATTTTTTGACTTCCTTCACTACTGATCCTTTCTTTCATTTCCTTCCTTCCTTTTCTTCCCCTCCTTCCTCTCTTCTCATCCTCTCATTTTATTCTAAAATTTAAATCGCTCTAATTAATAAGGAAATTTTCCTGCCTTCCTCCCTTCCTCTCCTCTCCTTTCCTTCCTTCTGCTGCTGAACTTTTAAAAGAGGTCTCTAACTGAAGAGAGATGGAAGCCAGCCCTGCCAAAGGATGGAGATCCATAATATGGATACCAGTGAACTTATTGTGAACCATAATGTCCCCAATGACTAAGGAATCAAAGAGAGAGAACCAACATACCTAAAAGTACAGTGCAACATAAGCGAATTGACTGAGTGCAGTATTAGATTTCATGGGAGCAGCCTCTAATTAGACAACTGAAGCAACGCGGCATCGGCTGCTTCTTATCATTGCTTTTCCATCTAGATCAGTTACAGCCATTTGATTCCTTAATTGTTTTTTCAAGTCTTCCAGGTATTTGTTAGTTTAGCTACTATGTAACTTTTTCAGGGAATAGTTTAAGCTTTATTCATTCATGCAATACTAAAGAGGAATAAGAATACTGCAATTTTGTGCTGGCTTTGAACAATTATGAACAATAATGAAGGACAAATGAATCCTGAAGGAAGATTTTTAAAAAAATGTTTTGTTTCTTCTTACAAATGGAGATTTTTTTGTACCAGCTTTACCACTTTTCAGCCATTTATTAATATGGGAATTTAACTTACTCAAGCAATAGTTGAAGGGAAGGTGCATATTATCACGGATGCAATTTATGTTGTGTGCCAGTCTGGTCCCAAACATCAATTTCTTAACATGAGCTCCAGTTTACCTAAATGTTCACTGACACCAAGGATTAGATTACACCTACCGTGACTCTGAGCAGTCACATATATAAGCACTGCACATGGAATACAGATCCGTAGAATTGTCACGATCACACCTCTCTACCTGGGAGGTACAGTTGCCATAGGATTTCTAGCTGCCCTGGTGGTTAGGAATGAGATACTGCCTGTTTGCAAAGTTACAGACCTTGTCTCAGAAGGAGCTGTGAGCCAGTATTTGTTTAAGTGGCAATAAGGCAAATGCCAGAATTAAAAATATATATATGCATATATATATATCACAAAAAAATCATCAAAGACAGCAGATGCCTGACCAAATTCTAAAACCCAATCCATATGAGTTTATTCATTTAGGAATGTTCATTTAAATTAATCTGCAGTTTTTACCAAGAGCTAAGCCAATATGTGTGCTTTTCAACCAGTATTGTCACAGCATGAAAGTCAGTCAGGTTCCAGACTGTTAAGAGGTGTAATCTAATGAAGAAATCAATTAGATGCCCCCGAAATCCACAGTCGCTGAATAACCAATAAACAGTAACCTCCATCAAATGCTATACCAATGGACCAGTGTTAGTAGCTGCTCCCTGTACTATGTGAACAGTCTTATTCTATGTACACAGATGTAATTAAAATTGTAATCCTAACAAACAAAAGAAATGTAGTTCAGCTTTTCAATGTTTCATGTTTGCTGTGCTTTTCTGAATTTTATGTTGCATTTCAAAGACTGTCGTCTTGTTCTTGTGGTGTTAGGATTCTTGTGGTGTGTGCTTTTAGACACAGGGTAGAATTAGAGACAATATTGGATGTACAATTCCTCAGGAGACTACAGTAGTATATTCTATTCCTTACCAGTAATAAGGTTCTTCCTAATAATAACTAAGAGATTGAAACTCCAAACAAGTATTCATTATGAACAGATAACACATCAAAATCATAATAATATTTTCAAAACAAGGAATAATTTCTCTAATGGTTTATTATAGAATACCAATGTATAGCTTAGAAATAAAACTTTGAATATTTCAAGAATATAGATAAGTCTAATTTTTAAATGCTGTATATATATGGCTTTCACTCAATCATCTCTCAGATGTTGTTATTAACTCGCTCTGTGTTGTTGCGAAACTTTTTGGTGCGGACTCGTTTCCAAAACTATTGCTACTTTGTGTGCTTTAAACAAAATACCTTGGGTTGATATTTCATCAACCCAGTGCTAGGAATACTGTGTATCTATCATTAGCTATATGGGACTATATTGTAGATTGTGGTTTCTCAGTAGAGAAGTGACTGTAGTGTGATTCTAGATAAATCATCATTAGCAATTCATTCAGATGGTCAATAACTTGAAATTTATAGCTGTGATAGGAGTTCAGAAATTGGCACATCCCTTTAAAAATGACAACAGAAAATACAACTCCTGGGAAAAAAGGTGCTGATTCTATAAGCTTATTTATATATGTAAGTGTTTAAAAAGATTATTTTCCAGAAAGTTTGTGCAGGGTTTAAGTTGCTACTATTCAATTACACTATATATAAATAAAATATATACAACATATACATCGTTTTCACTGTATCACATTCAAGTACTTGGGCTTCAGAAGTAAGAGCCAACCAACTGAAAACATGAGATGGAGATACATTAAAAGAGTGAGATACAATGTTTAGTTTTCAGTTTGTCTCTCAGCATCACAAAAGAACAAGTATTTCACAAATAGAAAAAAAAATTAAAAATTAAAATGTAGATCTAAAAGAACTGCACGGGCTTTAGGGTAAATACTCATCTTAAATCTCGCTTGAGGAAGTTTTTTCAAGTTTAAAGCAAGACCATTTACTTAATGTGAAGTTTTGGAAAGTTTTTAAAGGTGTACGTTTTAGCCATATGATTTCAATTTTTAGTTTGCTTCTTTTAGGTTTCTTCTTATTTAAAGCAATATGATTGTGTGACTCCTTGTAGTTACACTCGTGTTTCAATCAGATCAGATTGTTGTATTTATTCCACTATTTTGCATTTAAATGATAACATAAAAGATATAAAAAATTTAAAACTGCTATTTTTCTTATAGAAGAGAAAATGGGTGTTGGTGATTGTATTTTAATTATTTAAGCGTCTCTGTTTACCTGCCTAGGAAAACATTTTATGGCAGTCTTATGTGCAAAGATCGTAAAAGGACAAAAAATTTAAACTGCTTATAATAATCCAGGAGTTGCATTATAGCCAGTAGTAAAAATAATGATAATAATAATAATAATAATAAAACCATGTCTATAGCTGTAGATGGGCTTCACATCTGTAAAGCAATCAATTGTATATTTTTGTGATGTGTACCATACTGTGTGCTCCAGCAAATGTCCATTTGTGTAAATGTATTTATTTTATATTGTATATATTGTTAAATGCAAAAAGGAGATATGATTCTGTAACTCCAATCAGTTCAGATGTGTAACTCAAATTATTATGCCTTTCAGGATGATGGTAGAGCAATATTAAACAAGCTTCCACTTTTGACTGCTCTTTTGTATTTTGTTTCTTTTTTCCCCTCACTAAAGAACCAAATCGATAAACACTGCCCTTTGTTGCTTCCATTCAAAGAGTTTCTCTGAGTACCTGTTCCTGAAAAATAAAGTAGGAGTTTAAATAAGAGCTATATAAAGGCTTGTCAGAATGAATTCTAATGTGCCATGAGACACTTTGCATACTCTTAAATATGCAAAATGTCTCTTGGCACCCTAGAATTCATTCTGACAAGCCTTTATATAGCTCTTATTTAATCTTAAAGCATCACCACATCATCCTGCATTACTCGAAATCATTGCCTCTATGTCAATGTCATAACAGAAAACTTTCCCCCTATTTTAAGATCATATTAAAACCTGCTAGAGATACCTATTATTTCCCTCTATCAACAATTAAATCAAGCACTGACGCTTGCAAGGAGCTCGTCAGCCAGCTGCAGGCTTTGTGGAGCAATGCTGGAGTTACTGACCAGCTTTCCTGAATGGGAAGCCTGCAGAGGAGCTTATAGATTGGTGCGAATTGAGGGAGGGGGGCAGCTGTCTTCAGATTGGAGAGGGGTAAACAGCACTGCTGACAGCAAATGGCTTCCCCTTGCCTTTTACACTCAGAGAGGTTACAGCCCTGGCTGCTCAGGGTCAAGTTGCAGCTTCCACTGGAGCCTCCTGAAGTCATCACCGAAGTGCTAATATGTGCTTTCTTGGCTTCTCTGCAATCTTGAGAGCGTTTTGTCATTGTGTTTGCCCACCGTATTTCTCACCTTTCAGAGGTGGCTGGTTCTCTAGAGGAACGAGCTGATGACACAAAGGCTCCTCTGCTGCCTGGGTTAGAGGAGCATGAGATTACCTAAATCACTCTGATGGGCTCCCTAGCCAGCTAGCTCAGTTTTGTCTTTTCCTATTGTAATGTTCTTTGGGTGGCAACTGCTCAGTATAGAATCTGATGTGTTTTACTTTTGATATTCTGAGTATTTGGGTGGAACTGAAACACTGTAAAAAGAAAAATCACATCTGTAATCTGATGAGACCCACATTTAGAAATACATCTCACACACACACACACACACACACACACACACATTTAAGGACTCAAATATAAAAATTCCCTTTTTATAATTTAGAATTATTATAGGACAACTTTTCTGATACTGACATTACGAATGCCTCAGGTATAAAAAAATAGCAAAGGAAGATTGAAACATTTTAGCACGTTTCATTTTTCGACATATAAACAAGTAGCTCTGACAAATGGGTTACTTATTGTTTTATGAAATTATTCTCACGAGTTATTTATAAGTGGGTTTTTAAAGCCAGTGGTTCCCAAGCTTATTTACATAATGAAATAATCTGGGCATTGTCAAAAATCCCTGACGCTCAATGTCCTACCCACAAGGATTGTGGTTTCATTGGTCTGAGAGGTGGACTTTGGAATGTTTAGAAAAGTTCTCCAAGTGATTCTAATGAATAAGACAAAATGGGAAACGGTTGCTTTACCTTTTATACTTTCCTGGAGCCAGAAGTGTTTTTCTTAAAATTGAAGAATTTTTATACATTGGCTCTGGATTTTTGTTAGAATTTCTTTTAAATCAAGACCAAAAGATAAATTTTTTTTTTAATAATTCACAAAGCCAATAAAATCTTTCAATGTTTTGAGCTTCCCTCTCTCCACTGCTACCTCTGCCCTCCTCTTCTCCATTCTTCCCCAAAACACATTTCATTTGATGACTCTTAATGTAGCTTTAGCTACATTTTCTGATTATATTTCTGTATAAAAATGGAGAGACCCATTCAAAAGTTCGTGTGCAGAATATCTCACAAACGTTTTTTGTTACTTAAACCTGCTCATTTAGGTTTTTAATACACTTTAAATTTAACTTGAATGTGGTTCAAAATACCTGTTTTTTCCCTAGAAAAATAAAGAAAAATAAAATTAGAAATTTTGATTTCCTGGAGTAACTTCTCTTAGCTATATTTTCCAAGTTGTTGATTTAGGTAAGAGATAAAAATGAGAATGGAGATAGAATATTTCATTCTTGGAAGTGCAAAAACTTCAGGTACACTATGGTTATTTAAAAATTCAATCTGTGATTAACCTGTGAAAGAAAAAAAAAGATACACTTAAAGTTTTCATTTCATCCACAATGGTTTACAAAGTGAATGAATATGTCCATACTCCAATAGGTAGGGATTGTTGATGTTGATGTGTCTGGCCCTTTCCAGTCTCTTAAGTCCAGCTTCCCATGCCCTTTGGTAGTATGGAGAAAACAAAACGAAACAAGTAGTGGTAGATTGATTGTGTACTGCATCTTATTATAAAACAAAATAGAAAAGAAAGGAATTTCAAAATATAATCCTCCTTTCCCAGGAGTATTTATCTTGTTCTCCATGAAGTTAAAGGTCTGAAATAATGTGCCCATCAGGGGCTCAATGTTGCATGTCCATGCCAGTTGGTCCAAGGGCTTGTTATGATGGTAATGACCTCCTGAAACGTGAGCTTGGATTGCAACAATACAATTGCTACGAGCTCACCCGCTGGGAGAAATATTTTATTATTGTCAAATATCCTCCATAGAGATTTGTTTTGCCTGTTCCTGTTTAAATTAAATTCAAAGCAGAACTGCATTACTATTTCTCTGGAGTATATTTCAGATAAACAACTGGTCTCAAAATTTAGGATTCCTGACTAGTTCAAATTTGTTTATTACCAGAAAAATTACAATAGGTGACACCGTAGCTGCGGGAATATTATGATTGCAGCCACACGAGGGATTTACATACTGAGTCCATGGCCTAAAAGCAAGAAGAACTCCCTTTTTCATTACAGATGCCAGCCAGATTAATTAACTGTTTCATCAATTGTGCAACCTTAACAAAAGGGGGAGGGTGTCAATAAACTAATGAATTGCCATAACATGTCAGAATTTGGGGCATGGAAAAAGACTTTGTTCCAAGTCAGAAGTGTAAAAAACTGTTACCATCATAAAAATGATGGTGGCCTGTGCGTTCCATAAAGGGCCAAACTTTGTGGAACTGGTTTTAGAAAATGCAAACAAATTTGGGGGAGATGTCACTAGGAGAGCCTAACAGGAAAACGTTTCAGACTGGCAGGAACGTTAAACCACACTATTCACAGTTCAATCTGCCAAATTTCACAATTTTCTTGGGAACTGTAGAACTGTTTATTTAAACAAACAAAACTAGAGAAAACTAAAGTCAAAAGAGCAATTACCAAAGTGAGGTTTGTAGCATGTAAAAGTTGGCTTTTTCCATTAACATATGTAATTTCATATCACAAATAAAAAATACTAAAGGTTAATGTGAAAGATTACTATGCAGATACTTTTATAAAAATCTCTGAGATTTTTTTATCTCTGAAAGAGTTTTGTCTCGTTTTTCCTTTTGTGAACAAAATTGAATGGAAGAGTCCTAATTTATCAACTTCATTCATGTTTAGAACAAAAGAAGCTATTGATAGCCTATAAATTTTTCAGTGTAAGTGTAGGAAAATAAACTCTTCCTCCATGGAAACAAACAGGCAGTTGACAGTAATTTCTGGGATGGAGAATGAGTAAATAGATGTTTAGATATGAGGATATTTGTACACAGAAAATTCTGTGGCACATGACTGGTTTTGATTTAGTAAGGTTTGGTGATGCTCCAACAAATAGAGGCAAGTGATAAAGAGAAACAGTGCACTGTACTAGTTACACATGAGAGTGTATAAAAAGAATGAGAAATGTGACTCGAGTATGGGTTCAAATCCCAGCTCTGCCACTAAGCAGTTGTGTGATGTTACTACTAGATAAGTTCATCCTGCTTAGATAAATTTTGGCAAATATAGTATCAAAGGATTGCTATAGGACAAAATTAAATGACTTAAGAAATAACTTTTGCTTAATAAAGTAAAATACATTAAAAATTCATTTTAAAAAAAATTTCCCAACAGAGGCTAAATAAGAATCTAAGATAATCAAACTGAATTTGGGATGAAAAGTCCTTCAAGCAGGGAGAAATGTAGATATTTGGGGTCCAGATAAGTGGTGGGGTGCTTTGGCAAGGTTTCTTGAGTGGAGAGCTCTGAAGTACTGCAGAGTCGGGGCTGCCTGGGCCATGGGCAGTGCAGGCTTGGCCAGAGACCAAACGTGGTTCTAACTGCATGCTGGATATTATGCTAACTTCTTTGAGTGCATTTATATAAAATTCAATATTCCCAGGAATTGTATGAGATAGTAGAATTCATATTTCCATTTTACAGATGAAGAAAAATGAGTCTCAGAGATGTTAATTTGCTTAAGGAGCACCAAGTTAGCATATGACTCATCTGAATGTGAATTCAGTTTGTCTCATTCCTGAGCCTAGTATCTTGGACCACCCACTCTGAATTGAGCAGTTTCTTGACACTAAATGACAGATCTTAAGGGTTTTTCTTATTTGTATGTATGGAACACAGCATTGAGTTGATTGTCTTGATAGAAAGAGATCCTGTGTAATCCCCCTTCACACCTTTATTTCCTCTCTACCATGTCTCCTTGCAAATCTTTGAAATGTATATAATGTCAGTTTGTGAGTGTAAGACTTAATACACAGAAATAGTGCTATGTGGTCTATTTTATTTTGTTTCTTATTTTTTACTGTACTATAAGATCTATCCATGTTTTGGGAGGAATTTTTGCCATGTAGTAAGCCACTGAAAGCATATGTCACATTGTAGCAGATCTCCTTACAACAAACATTAAGGTTGCCTTCGATTTCTTACTACAATAAACAATGCTACAGTGAACATCTCTGAATGTTTTTACTTATGGACAAATGTAATTATTTCCTGGAATGTATATTCAGAAGGGTAGTTTCTTGGTCATTGGCTGTTTATATAATTATTTTCGCTGCAGAAATTATCATAGTATTTGATTAGTTTGAACTCCTATGAGTATATTTGGGTTTCATTTTTTCCTCGGTAGTGTATAATTTTATCTTGCTCTTAAATTATTCCTAATTTGACTATTTTAAAAATGGTCTAATAACTTTGCTTTATTCTTCTCTGGGCATCTTTTCTAGTTCTTGCTTGGGCTGTCCTTTCTGTCAATTATCTATTTATAACCTTTGCTCTTTTTTCTATGGGTTTTCTTTGGGTTTCCTATGATTTTCTTACTCATTTGCAAGAATTCTTTGTATATTCCAGATATTGATCCTTGTCAGTTTCAGTTTTTGCAAATGTGTTCTCCTTGTCTGTCATCCATCTGGTAATTTTGACCTTTGTTGACTAGAAATTATTAACTTTGATAAAATCAAACTCATCCATTTTATCCTTACTGCTTCAGTGTTTAAGATGTTTCCTTTCAATTTTTTGCCACAAGTTATACAATTTGAATTTCACATTTATGTTTCTTTAATCCAGTTGGAATATTTTTAGCATGCATAAGATTCAACTTTATTTCTCAACCTCTTTATTCCCTACCAATTTATGATATCACATCTATATCACACCAAACTACCACCTATGAAGAAGTCTGTGTCGCTGGGTGCCGTGATGCATGCCTGTAATCCTAGCCACTTGGGAGGATGAGGCAGGAAGATGGCAAGTTGGAGGTCAGCCTGTGCAACTGAAGGAAACCCTATCTTGAAATAAAAAGCAAAAAGGACCAGGATGTTTCTCATTGTTAAAATGCCCCTGAGTTCAATTCCTGATACAGGGATAAAAAAAAAAAAGTCTATTTCTTGGCTCTTTAGTCTGCTTTTAGGACAATTCATAATACTGCCATAAAGCCTTATTTTATTACCATAGTTTTATAGTTTGTCTTACTATCTCAGTGTGTCTTCTTCTCATGCCCACAGACTTTGCCTTATTTTTCAAATTTTTAGTTACTTGGGAAATTTTATTCTTCATCATAAATTTCAAAATCTTTTATTCAAGTCCTCAAAATGATCCTTCTATAAATTTTATTGGAATTTTAATGTACAAATCAATTTGGAGTAAATTAACATGCTTATAAATCAAATTCAATGAATGTATTCTCTCTCCATTTCTTCTTGTATTATTTCTTCAATAGACAGAGTTTCAAATCATCTCCATAAAGTCTTGTGCTTTACTTGAATTAGTTCATACCTTGTAGATTGATAACTATGGCAAGTTTCAACTTACTTTTTGTTTTATTTTGTTTTTAAGCAGATTAATGCAGTTTCATTTTGCATATTGATCTTGCACTTGATAGCTTTGCTGAACTTCTCTATTAGTTCTTATCATTTATTTGGGGTCCTGAATTTTTCTTTTAAATGATCTATATTTACATTCCATCTGAATTCAGATTGAAAACTGACCTGTTCATTTTTGAGTCCATCCCCTCTCCTTGTCCTAAGTTCACTCTTTTTTATTGTAGGTAGTTAGGAGCAATTGGGTCATTCCTTTAGCATTTGGATGCTAAACCATTGTTCCCAAGTCCATGCATTTGTTAGATTCCTTTTTTTCTTCCAAGTTATTGAAAGTAAAACTTTTACAAGTGAGTTGCCAGTAACAATATGAATTGCCATTTTTCCAGTATTTAAGAACTTTATGTTTTTCAGCTTTCTGTAAAAGTTTCCCCAATATCTTTGTTCCAAATCCGCTTCCAAATATTCTAGCTTTTGTTATGACAGCAACTCCATTTCTAAGTGCTGACCTCTTTCTGAAAGTCAGTTTTTGCTGTACAACAGCCATGACACAGATCTTTTGGAGTTGGTTGGAGTGGCTAGACAGGGCTTGACTCAGTGGCTCTGCTTCCACATGTGGGTCTGATTGGCTCAGGTCTGCTCACATATCTCACTCTGGGTTCCAGACTGCGGGGACAGAGCTATGCAGAAGACCTTTCATCCTGCTGATGGCAAAGGTGCTAGGAAGCAAGTCCCCAGGCACACATTTGAAGCCTCTACTTGTCTTATGTTTATTCACCTCCCACTGCCCCAGAAAAGTCATATAATCAAGTCCAAAGTCAAAGAGCAGGGCATTATATTATTCAGTTTTGTGAGATGAATTGCACACTTACATGATGGCATCTAGATATAAGGAGAAATAAGAAGATGGAGACATTGATCCAAGACACCACAAACGCTTTGGTAATTTCTTTAGATTTTTGATTTTTTAATGAATGCATTCAAATATCACAAATTTTTCCTTGGTACTTTATTAATATTTCACCAAATATGGCATCCAGTGCTCTTATTAGCATCAGTTCCAAATATTCCACAATTTTTCTTATAACGTTTTCCATAATCAAGTTTTATTTAGTACCAAGATATGTCTATGTATGTTTGCAGATCTATATCTTAAAATGTTTGCTGTTGCTGATTTCTGATTACATTTTTGTTATATTCAGATAACATAGTCTGCATGTTTTAATAAAATTTAGTAAAATTTTCTTTGGGGCCAAGACAATACAAATTTTTGAGAATACTCAGACTGGCAAGTAAAATATCTACTTTTAATACATTACAATTTTATTGAAATATTTGTAGGTGCTTGGTTTTTTCTGCTTGACATGTTTTTGAGAGAAATGTGTTAGAATCTCCAATTATAATCATTGATTTATTTCTGTTTCTGTAAGTTGGTGTTTCATGCATTGGGGGTCTATGTCATCAGTTAGTATATGCTCATTATGATCCTGACAGTTTAGTTGGACATTCTGTTTCACAGTTAATAATGTCCACCTTTAAAATATTTTAAGCATAGAAAAGTACATAAAACACAGATATCCCTTAATGAATTCTCATGAAGTCAACACCATGAAAGTATCAACCTTGTCAAGAACCCGAACATGGTTAGCTTCACAAACATCTTGCCTCTGCCTGTACCTCAAAACAAAGGTAACCATGACCCACTTTCTCTCCTAAGCATGTATTCTAAATGGCATAGTAGATGACAGTTTGCTTTTTTAAACTTATACAAATCAAAATATACAGTGTATAATATTTTATGACCATCTGCTTTTGAGGAGCATCACTTATGAGAAATTCATCCCTATCGTGATTTACAACGGTTTGCTAATCCTTGGATGGACACTTGGGCTGTACAGAGAATTTGCTAGGACACATAATGTTTGAATGAGTTGTTTCATACATCATCTTGCCTAAATGTATGCATATTTATTAGCATGTTCTTAAGGGCAGTATTGTAATATCATAGATTCTACACAGATTAAGTTTCAATAGATAACCTAGAACTATTTTCTCTCTCTTTTATTTTTAGACTGCATTTTGATTCATTGTACAGCAATGGGGTACAACTTTTCATTTCTATGGTTGTGCATGATGTAGATTCATACCATTCATATAATCATACATGTCCATAAGATAATGATGTCTGTCTCATTCCACCATTTTTCATACTCCCACCCCCTCCTTCCTCTCATTTCCCTCTACGTAATCCAAAGTTCCTCCATTCTTGTCTCACCCCCCAATCCATCAACTTGATTATATATCGTCATTTACTTATCAGGGAAAACATTCCACCTTTGTTTTTTGGGATTGGCTTATTTCACTTATCATGATAGTCTCCAATTCCATCCATTTATCTGCAAATACTATAATATCATTATTCTTTATGGCTGAATAATATTCCATTGTGTATATATACCACAGTTTCTTTAACCATTCATCTGTTGAAGGACATCTAGGTTGGTTCCACAGTCTCGCTATTGTGAATTGAGCTGCTATAAACATTGATGTGGCTGTGTTACTGTAGTATGCTAATTTTAAATCCTTTGGGTATAAACCAAGGAGTGGGATAACTGGGTCAAAAAGTGGGTCCATTCCAAGTTGTTTGAGGAATCTCCACACTGCTTTTCAGAGTGGCTGCACCAATTTGCAACTTCACCAACAATGTAAAAGTGTGCCTTTTTACCCACAGCCATATCAATATCTATTACTGTTTGTGTTCTTGATAATAGCCATTCTAATTGGAGTAAGATGAAATCTTAGAGTTGTTTTAATTTGCATTTCTCCAATTACTAGAGATGTTGAACACTTTCTCATATATTTATTAATCGCCTATATATCATTTTCTGTAAAGTGTCCGTCCAGTTCCTTGGCCCATTTATTGATTGGGTTCTTTGTATTTTTGGTATAAAGTTTTTTAAGTTCTTTATAAATTTTGGAGATTAGTGCTCTATCTGAAGTGGGTGTGGAAAAGATTTTCTCCCACTCTGTAGGCTCTATTTTCACATTATTGATTGTATCCTTTGCTGAGAAAAAGTTTTATAGTTTTGAGTCCATCCCATTTATTGATTCTTGCTTTGATTTCTTGTGCTTTGGAAGTCTGGTTAAGGAAATCTGATCCGAAGCCAACATGATGAAGATTTGGGTCTATTTGTCTTAGGTGAAGGGTCTCTGGTCTAATTCCTAAGTCTTTGATCCATTTTGAGTTGAGTTTTGTGCAGGGGAAAGATAGAGGTTTAATTTCATTTTGCTACATATGGATTTCCAGTTTTCCCAGCACTATTTGTTGAACATGCTATCTTTTCTCCATTGTAGGTTTTTGGCTCCTTTTGGGGAAACTGTATTTTTGTGGGTTTGTCTTTGTGTCTTCTATTCTGTATCATTGGTCTGCCTGTCTATTTTGGTGCCAGTACCATGCCATTTTTGTTACTATTGCTCTATAGTATAGTTTAAGGTCTGGTATTGTGATACCTCCTGCTTCACTCTTTCTGCTCAGGATTGCTTTGGCTATTCGAGGTCTCTTATTCTTCCAGATGAAGTTCATGATTGCTTTCTTTATTTCTATGAGGAATGTCATTGGAATTTTAATTGGAATTGCATTGAATCTATATAGTGCCTTTGGTAGAATGGCCATTTTGACAATATTAATTCTGCCTATCCAAGTCATGGGAGATCTTTCCATCTTCTAAGGTTTTCTTCAATTTCTTTTTTTAGTGTTCTATAGTTTTCATTGTAGAGATCTTTCACCTTTTTCGTTAGATTGATTCCCAAGTATTTTATTTTTTTGAGGCTATTGTGAATGGAGTGGTTTTCCTAATTTCACTTTCAGAGGACTCATCACTTATGAATAGAAATGCATTAGATTTATGCATATTGATTTTATATCCTGCTACTTTGCTGAATTCATTTATTGGTTCTAGAAGTTTTCTAGTGGAATTTTTTGGATCCTCTAAATATAGAATCATGTCATTGGCAAATAATGACAGCTTGAGTTCTTCTTTTCCTATTCGAATCCCTTTAATTTCTTTGGTCTGTCTAATTGCTCTGGCTAGTGTTTCAAGGATGATGTTGAACAGAAGTGTTGAAAGAGGGCATCCCTGTCTTTTTCTACTTTTTAGAGGAAATGCTTTCAGTTTTTCTCCACTTAGAATGATGTTAGCATAGGTAGCCTTTACAATGCTGAGGTTTGTTCTGACTATTCCAATTTTTTCGAGTTTTAAGCATGAAGGGGTGCCGTATTTTATCAAATGCTTCCTAAGCATCTATTGAAATAATCATAATTCTTAACTTTAAGTCTATTGATGTGATGAATTACATTTATTGATTTCCGAATGTTGAGCATCCTTAGGATAAACCCCACTTAATAGTGGTGCACTATCTTTTAAATATGTTTTTGTATGCAATTTGCCAGAATTTTTTTAAGGATTTCTGCATCTATGTTCATCAGTGGTATTGGTCTAAAATTCTCTTTCCTTGATGCATCTTTGTCTGGTTTTGGTATCAGAGTGATAATAGTTTCATAGAATAAGTTTGGAAGGGTTCCCTTCTTTTCTATTTCATGGAATACTTTGAGGAATATTGATATTACCTTGAAATTGATATGTTTAAATTGTGTATGCCCTCCTGGTTCAGTTCGGGAGGCTCATATGTCTCTAGAAATTTGTCGATGTCTTCAGGATTTTCTATTTTGTTGAGGTATAGATTTTCAAAGTAGTTTCTAATTATGTATTTCAGTGGTGTCTGTCATGATCTTTCCTTTTTCATCATGAATTCTAGTAATTTGAGTTTTTTCTCTCCTCTTCATTAGTGTCACTAAGGGTTTATCAATTTTATTTACTTTTTCAAAGAATCAACTTTTTGTTTTGTCAATTTTTTGAATTGTTTCTTTTGTTTCAATTTCGTTGATTTCAGTTCTAATTTCAATTATTTCCTGTCTTCTACTACTTTTAGCTTTGATCTGTTCTTCTTTTTCTAGAGCTTTGAGATGAAATGTTAGGTCATTTAGTTGTTGCCTTTTTATTTTTTTAATGTATAAGCTCAATGCAATGAACTTTACTCTTAGTACTGCTTTCAGAGTGTCCCAGAGATTTTGATGTTGTGTCATTGTTCTCATTTACCTCTAAGAATTTATTTCCTCCCTTCTTCTGTTATCATTGCATCGTTCAATAGCATATTATTTAATCTCCAGGTGTAGGAGTAGTTTTTGTTTTGTTATTTTATCATTGATTTCTAATTGCATTCAATTATGGTCTGATAGAATACAATACCTTTCCTTTGAGGAGAAGATAGATATCAGCAGCACCCAATACAAACAATATGCAGCCCAACACCAGAAACCCCCTATAAAGACATTCACAATTTGCAATAAATGGATAGGATGAGTTCTGTATAGTTAGTACTTTTAATTCTCTGTTCTAAAAAAAAAATCTTTCCCTTCTTTGAGGTTATGAAAATACTTTCAAATATATTTTCTAAAAGTTTTATTGTTCTACCTTTCTCTTTTAAATTATCAAATGACCTGGCATCGATTTTTGTACATCGTGGAGTGGAGGTTAAGTTTTCTATCTTTTTGTTTTCCTTATGGACATCGAATTGTCTGCACACTCTTTGTGGAATAGACTGACCTATCTTTACAGCTTTATGGCATCGTCTTTTTTCCCTTTGGTTCCCCTCTTCTGTTCTATTGACCCATTTGTCAATCTTTGTGTCTATCCTGCACATTCTTATTTCCAAAATACTTGGAATAAGGCTAATATCTAGCAGAGCAATTCCTTTAGTGTCTTTTAAAATATCTTAGTTTTAGCATTTCTGTATAAAACAGCGGATCATCTTGTCTATTTACACATATACACATATGCCTGTTAATATTTTAATTGGGATAGCAGTGATTCTATAGATCAATTTGTGGAAAATTTACCTATTTGTTAGATTGAGACTTCCTATTCACAAGAATATTACATCTCTCAATTTTATTTATGTCTTCTTGAAATTTTTAATACTTTTATAAAACAACACCTTAAAAATACCAAGTTCCTGTAACATAAATATTTTAAATAGTATAGCACAAAGAGCACATTTGCAATATTTATGTCTGATATACTATTTATTAATAGTATTCTTTGTTTTTTAAAAAAATATTATGTTCTGTCTTTTGCTAATATATAAAATTAAAATTGATTTTGTATATTGATTTTGCATCCACCACCCTTGATAAACTTACCTATTAATTTTAATAATTTATCTGCAGTTTCTTCTGAATTTCTTTTACATTTGCAAACATATTGTTTATTCACAATTATTGCTTGTCTTCCCTTGCACTTTCATCTTTGTGCATGGTCAAGTCCTCCATGTTGAATGCAAGTGGTGAGGGTGAGCAGCTTTGCCTTATTCTCCACCTCAAAGGAAAACCCATCATCTTTTACCAGTCTAAGTGGACACCACTTAGTAGAGTATGAAAGTTTCCCTCTTTTCCACTGATTGCTAATTATTTTAATAATGCGTGGACTTTGAATTTTATGAAATAGCTTTCCTTGTATCTACCAAGATATGCTGATTTGTCCCCTTCATTTTGGTAATGTGGCAACTTCCTTTGGTTGCTATTTTAATGTAAAATTAATTTTGCCTTTCTGAAATGCATCTAACTTGATCATGGTATATTAATCAAATATTGCTGGATTTGGTTTGCTTATATTTTGTTCAAAAAATTTTTCGTCTCTGCTTACAAATAAGAAAATCCTATAATCTATTTTTTATAATATGATTATTAAGATGTTGATATAAAGGTCAACATAAAACAAGGTGGGAGAATGTTAACTCTAGCTTTGTTTCTCTGGAGCAATTGTATGAGATTGGTGCTATTTTGCCTAGGAAATGGTGTGGGCCAGACATTTTCTCTAGGTAAAGTTATTTACACTAAGGTTATATTTTTGAAACAAGAGCACCATTCAAAGTTTTTATCCCTTTTTTATCAAGTTGATTAACATGCACTTTCCATATTTTTGTGACAATACTTAAAATATACTCTTATCAGTTTTCAAGAATACAATACATTGTTATTAACTACAATCGCCATGTTGCACAGATCTCTTGAACTTATTTCTCCCATTTCACTGAAATTTTGTATCTTTGACTAACAGTCCTCTTTTCTTTTATCCCTCAGCTCTTGTAACTACCAATCTTTTTCTCTATTTCTGAATTTAACACATAAGATTTCACATTTCAGATCATGTGGTATTTGTTTCTCTGTGCCTGGCTTATTTCTCTTAACATACCTTCCAGCAGCATCTGTGTTTTCCCAAATGACAGAATTTTTGTTCCTTTTTAAAGGATAAATAGTATTCCAGTGTATATAGATGACATTGTTTTTGTGTGTTAATCCACTGAAGGACATTTAGGTTGATTCTGTCTTGAATATTTTGCAAAATACTTCAGTGAACACAGGAGTAAAGATGTCTCCCTAACACTGATTTAATTTGCTTTGAATATATAACCAGTGGTAATATTGCTGGATCATATGGTAATTCTATTTTTAATTTTTTGAACAAGCTCCATACTCCTTTGCATAATGGTTGTACTAATTTACATTATCATCAATAGTTTGTAAGACTTCCTTTTTCTTCACATCCTTGCCAATACTTGTTATCTTTCATCTTTTTCATGTCAGTCATTCTGACAGATGTGAGCTGATACCTCCTTGTAATTTTAATTTGCATTTCACTGAAGATCAGTGATGTGGAGCATTTTTTCATATGCCACTAAGCCCTTTTATATCTTCTTTTGAGAAATATCTAATAAGATTGCCAGTTTTTAATTTGGTTATTTGTTTTCTTACTATCAAGTTTGAGTTTCTTCTATATTTTTTAATATTGTTATGATTTGGATAGGAGGTGTCCCCCAAAAGCTTGTTTGTGAGACAATGCAGGAATGTTCAGAGGTAATATGAGAGCTGTAACTTAATCAGTGGATTAATCCATTTGATGGATTAATTATTTCAAAGGACTGCTGTACTGGCAGTGACTACAGGCAGGTAGTCTGTGGCCAGAGGAAGAAGGGGCTGTGCCTTTAGGGTTCATATTTTGTCCCTGTCAAGCAAAT
Source organism: Glaucomys volans (assembly GCA_020662805.1). Taxonomy (NCBI): domain Eukaryota; kingdom Metazoa; phylum Chordata; class Mammalia; order Rodentia; family Sciuridae; genus Glaucomys; species Glaucomys volans. The sequence goes on from JAJEJO010050368.1 coordinate 1,026,677, forward strand.
TGCTCTCTCTCTCTCTGCTTCCTGCTTGTCATGAACTGAGCAGCTTTCCTCCACCACAGCCTTTGCCATGTTGTTCTACCTCATCATGTGCCCAGAATAATGAAGTCAGCCCACCACGAATTAAACCTCTGAAACCATGTGCCTGAATAATTTCTCCTCCAAGTTCTTCTTGTTGAGTATGTTGGTCATAGTGACACAAAACTGACGGACACAGGTATTGTTATACCAGATGTAAGGTTTGCAAATATTTTCTCCAATTATGTAAGTTGTACCTCCACTCTTTTGATTCATTCCCTTTGCTTTGCACAAGCTTTATAGTTTAATGGAATCCCATTTTCTATTTCTGCTTTCCTTGCTTGTGCTTTGGTGTCCATATCCAAAAAGCTATTGCCAGAGCAGTGTCATGGAGCTTTCCCCGAGTTTCCATCTGATATGTTTGTAGTTTCTGGCCTTACATTTAAGTACTTATTTCATTTTGAGTTCATTTTTATATTGTATAAGGTAATGGTCTACTATCATTTTTCAGTATGTGGATTGCTAGTTATCCCAACATCATTTATTAAAGAAACTATCCTTTCCCCATTACATTTTCTTTGTAGCATTGTTAAAAATGAATGAGAATGCACAGATTTATTTATGGTTCCTCTCTTTGGTTCCATTGGTCTCAGTATTTATTTTTATGCTAGTATTATGCTGTTTTGAAATAGCTTTGTAGTATACTTTGAAGTCAAGTGGTTTGATGTCTCCATATTTGCTCTTTTGACTCAAGGTTACTTTGCTTATCCAGAATCTTTTGTGTTTCTGTGTGAATGTCAGGATTGTTTTTTCCATTTCTGTGAAAAAGGCCCCTGGAACTATGACGGAGTTTGCATTAGACCTATAGATTGCTTTGGGTGGTAGACCATTTTAATAATATTAATTCTTTCAATCCGTGAACATGGGATATGTTTAATTTATTTTTGTGTTCTTCAATTTCTTTCATGGATGTTTTATAATTTTCAGAGTATGGGTCTTTCATCTTGGGTTAAACATATACTTAATTTTATTTATTTGTTTTTTTATTTTTGATAACTGAATTGATTATTTTCTTTCTCTTTGGTATGATTTTTACTTAGTGCCCAGAAATATTGCCGAATATTATATGTTGATTTTATATTCTATGACTTTATTAATTCATTTATTAGTCTTAATATTTCTCTGGAAGAGTAATGAGCATTTCTATATATAAGATCATGTCATTTGCAACAACATAATCTAATATAACCTCTTCATCTTATGGTGCTTAGCTTAATCACATCTGCAAAGACCCTGTTTGCAAATAGGTTCACATTTATGGGACCTGTTATTGTTGGGGACTATTATTCAACTTTCTACTACTATAGCCTACTACTCCCCTTTGTTAGTTAGGTTATTGCATCTGTGACCAAAAGACCAGACGAGAACAACTTAAGAGGAGGAAATGTTTCTTTTGAGGTTGCAGTTTCAAAGGTTCAGTCCTTAGTCAGCCTACCTCATTACTCTGGGCCCAAGGTGAGTAGAGCATCATAGCTGAAGGGCATGGCAAAGGAAAACTGCTCACCTCCTTGTAGCAAGAAAGCAGAGGGAGAGAAGGAGGAGCCAGGGGACAATATGTAATTCTCAATGGCATGACCCCAACCCCAGTAACTCACCTCCTCTAACCATTACCCACCAGGCTACAGTTATCATACAGTAGAGTAGTCTTTTGAAATTATTCATTCATCAAATGTATTAATCCACTGATTAGGTTACAGTTCACATAATGTAATCATCTCTTGTATTAACATAGGAGCTTTTGGGGACATCTCATAACCAAACATCTCATTCACTTATAACATTTGATATTTGTATGCCTTCCTTTTATTTCTTAATCAGTTTCTCCAAGGCTTTTAAATTTCAAAAGTTTTTCAAAGAACAAACTTGGATTTTTTGTTTTGTTTCTCCTCTGTGACGTGATTGCTGAAATGATGATTTCTCTTCTTACTCTAACCTTCATTATAAACTTCTTAGTTTCATTTTAACTTCTCAAGTTAGACGCTTACTCATTAGTTTTCATCTTTCCTTGTCTAGTAAATGCTATGAATGTTTGTCTGTGTCAGCTTTGGCTGCAGTCTCACCATGCCCCTTACCTGATTTAGTTTTTCTCCAGAGCAATCATCACCATCAACATTTCAATTTATTATGCTTTACTTACTTATTTTGATTATTGTCTGTTTCCCTTCATAGAAGTTGAGCTCCATGAAACAGGATTTTGTCAGTTTTTCTCCTTCCTGTCCATGACCTGTGTGCATCATGATGCCTTTTATTGCAGATTACAAAATTAAGAGTTCATAATGTACTTGGCACTGTGGGAACTGGGTAGGATATGAAAAATAGGCATGCTCCCTGCTTCTGGGTTAGAGGAAGGACAGACATTTAGTGAAAGATTAAAACTATAGTGAGTCTTTGCAAAAAGGAAATATGGGTGGTGAAGAGTGTGAAATGCAAGCCCTAACTCAGCTTCTGTAGGCTGAGAAAAGCATTTCTGAATAAAAAATAGTAAAAGTAAGAATAACTAGCTGTTAGCTTCCCTGAAGAGAGGGTGGAAGGGGGAATAAATTGGTAGAGGAGATCTTAGACAAAGCTATCCACCAAACACATGCTGAATGACAACAATTAGAGGTCAATTGTTTCTCTCCCTGTTGTTTCATATTTGATAGCAAATGAGCCATTTGGGTGCCATGGGTGTTTGCCTTCTGGTTGGTTCTTTCAACTCCCAGTAGCATCAACACACTCCCAATGTAACTGCCTTGACTTAAACTGCCATTTTTAATACAATATGTTTCAAAAGAAATAACGAACATGGAACAATAAAGATAAAATCTCATAAGGCAGCGTTCATTTTTAGAGTATTTACTAAATTCTAGTTCTCTGCTTTTACCTAGTCACAAAAATCCCTCATTTAAAAAAAGGTTTAAGACCATATTTTGTGCTTCCTCACACAAAATTTATATAGCATTTCTGTCCATCGAGCATTCCCTGGCCTGTGTCAGAGCTGGGTACCATCTGGACTTGCAACTGTTTTCCTTACGCCAGATGCTTTTTATGGAAGGGGAATTTGTTCTCCTCCTTTTTGCCTACACCCCTCCCTTCAGTGGAAGGACCATATTAATTTACTTCAGGTTTAAAAGTAGAGACGTTTTATGAAAGTAATGCTGCCAACATCTAACCTTCTGTATGTATATACACCCTGCAAACTACCCAATGGAATGGGAGATTAAATTACTTATTCCAGACTAACATTAATAAAGTTGTGTAGGAAGTTCAAAGAGACGTAACTGATAAATTCAATTTTTCACATGAAATTCACATTTTTTAAGCAAAGAAAGCAGGAGAGACTGAGACTTACATCTTCATCTGGCTGACTCACAAGTCTGTTTTATCCATCATCCCAAGTTGCTTCTTAAGAAGAATAAGTGAATAAAGCAAGATAAAAAGAAGGGAAACTAGAAAAACAGGAAGGAAATAAGTTTCTTTCATGTTAAACTTTAATTGAACAAGTGCAGTAATTAAGTTGCTTTTTGCATATGTTATTCCTTACCAGCTTGGTTTTGAAACTAGTAGTTTATTTCTGAGTATAACATTGCTAGATTTTAGAAGTTATTTTTATTTACTTTTTAAATATTAAAGTGGAATAACATTATGTTTTCTCTAAACCAAATCATACACACCCCTGTCTGTGTCCATGGGATGTGAAGAAAACACATCAGGAAAAGTGAAAAGAAAACATCAGGCCAGTGTCAGATTATAGCCAGTTATGGGTTGAACAGGAAGAAGAGCCAAACCTCAATTTCTCCTCCTTTTAACCTTACTTCCTGGAAATAAGAGGCATCTCCCACTGTGAACTTGGTCTCACTCTTATTTTTTACAGACAATAAAATAAAATGAATAAAAGGAGACTGGTGAATTCCACAGAGATCTGTGGATTGATGAGTGAGTACACAGCTGTGCACACTGGCCCTATGGGGTCTGAGAGTCCAGGAAGGGATCCTACACACATGTATTTGGAGCTCCGAGAGGTCAAAAGAAAACAATAACCTTTACTAGTGGTGCTCAGGAAAGGTCTCATAGATGCTTCAAGTTGACACCACAGTAGAGAAAATCAGGGATCTGAGAACAACCCCTTAGTAAACCTTGTCTGTAATGAGGCACCAGACAGGGAATACATTCAATTTGGGGACTTCAAATAGTAAAAAGGATCAGAGAACCTGGAAGATACTAAGGACATATCATAAAAAGGAATGAATGACAAATAAGAAATAGTTGAAGAAAGGTTGACCAACAGTGGTTGGAAAGGATGAGAATTAACTTCAAAGAATTTTATCTGGAAGGGAGTATTGGATGGGGACCTAGAATACCAGGAACTTCACTGATGATTCTACCTGTGGCTTTGCTCAAGTCTGCTTTTCAACACTTAGTGCTACCATCTATCCAATGAGGAGATTGCATTAAATTATATATGAGGTCTCTCACAGCTGTAAAATCATGGAATTCTAGATATGTGAAGATGTGTACATATAAGAAAGTTGACGAGATTCCATTCACAGTAGTCAAAGTAGGTGATCAGGAAAAGCAATGGGTTTAAATAAAAGGAAAAGAAAGTGTGCAATTAAACATAATGCTCATCTCTTCAGATTTCTATTAGGTCTCTTTAGATACCATAAAATTATGACTGACAAACCATTCACTAGGGATAATGTTTTGTTTTGTTTTGTTTTTTTAAATTTGGTGCTTCTGATGGGTCAAATGCTATATTTAACCCTCCACATGTTGTTTCATTTAATACTCAAGACCTATGTTACAGGTGCAGTGATTGTTCCCATTCTGACAAGGAGGGAACTGAAGGTTGCAGAGATTAAATAATTTTCTTCCAGTCACATATGAACTAAGAGGTAGTGAGGAGTGGACCTCAGTCGGTCCACTGTGAAGCCTTACTCTCATTCTTGACAGCCTCCTCCAGTCAGACCATTAATGGGCCAGTTCCATTTGTGAGATCCCAACTTTGATTTTGTGATCATGGAATGGCTGATAAAACTTTGAGTATAACTTTTGTTTTTTCAGATGTTACTGACCAAGGAACAAATATCTAGTGTTTACAGAAATAAAAGTTCTATTACATTTCCTCATGTCAGGGAATACAGAGGGTTTATGTGCTTCTCTGGGAAGAAAAGGAAATACAGCTGTTTTGCAGGTAATAACAGTTTATTTTATGTCCTATTTTCTTTAACAGTGATTGCTCTTACTTGGAAACTCTCCTGGCATTTTGTAGGCAATAAAAACCTAAAAAGAATGCTCTTTGCAGAGAATTTCACAAGCCTGGCCCCCAGTTTGTAATCTATGGCAGAAGGCATCTGTAACTTAACTTCAAAGTGGTTTATCAATACATGCAACAGAAAAGTAGGATCCAGGGCCACTCTCCTGGTATGACTGGTCAACTCTCACCACTGGAGCTTCCAACACCACTGTGAGTAAAAAGGACTACGTCCATTTGAGAAAACGCTGAGGAAAATGTTTCTTATGAAGCAAGAACAGAAATGAAAACTACTACAAGGTAAAAAAAAAAAAAAGTTATTCAATGTTAATACTATTTAATTGTTCTCCAATTAAGTATCCTCGTCCAGGCTCAGGGCTTGTCTAGAGCAGTTCATGAAGTCCACAGAAGGAGTCCTCCTTGCTTGCTCTCCTTTGCTTGCCCCTGCTTCCTTAATCTCTATAAGGTCCTATTCTGAGTGGCCCTCTGTGGACATGGTCTTGTTTTCTGAACTCTCTTGTTTCTCCTTTGGGTCTCATTATGTCTTGCTTACTATTGATGAATGAATCAGTATTTGTAGGCAGGGGTATCACTAAATTATTTGTCTTTTTAATTTTGGAAAAATAAAGTACCTATTTTAAAATCACTGCACAGCCCTAAGAATCATGGTAAGTGCTTTATTTAGCAGAGCTCTGAGTCTTCCAGCAGCCTTCTAACATGGATGTTCAAGAAGGGAAATAGGGGCTTAAAGTGGCAAAGGTTTTGCTGATATTAAACAGGAGATTATGACAGTAAAACCTGTACTCTGCCTGATGTCCTGTTTTTCTTTCCAAAGCCTTTTTTGTCATGGCCATTGGGGATTTTACTAATATTGTAGGCTTCCCAGGAGTTAGGCAGATCCATTCTCAAGAGCAAGGACGGACTGCCCAGCAGATGTGTTTCCAGTCAACAGAATTAACTCAGAAATCTCTATCCACCTGCTTATTCTCACTGCCTGCAAGTATCAAACAGCATAAGAATCATACCCCATCATACTTGCTTATAATTTTATAATGCAGTACTTTGTTATAGCACAATGAGGGCTTAGTCCCAGTTATGTTTGCTTCTCTTAGTCGCTATTGAAATTCAGGAAAAGTAGCAATACTACCTCTAGGACAGAGAAGCACAGTGGGAATTAAGGTAATTTTATATTATTATTTTATCCCATTACCCTGGACTTTAAAAACAAACTTTATGAATGGAAATGGTTGATGTTTGTTCTTCCTTCTCTATTTTTTAATTAATTTTTTTTTTGAGTGCTGGGGATCAAACCCTGGGTATTGTTCATGCTAAACCCAATGTTTGTTTGCTCCCTTTTAGTGGCAATGGCCATTCAGGAAGAAGTGGATTAAGAAAATCTACTACAATTTATTGCTATCGAGGTCAGGATGTCCACAGGGCAATAGGTAAACTGAGTATGATGCAATTTGGAATGCTACTTTTGATTAAATTGATAAGACTTATCAATTTAATGGTTCATGATTCTGAGAACAGGATCTCCTGAGTGAGGAAGGTACTATGCATGTGTATTTCAGCATTGGAAAGCTCAGTTGGAGGATCAGATTTTCAAGACCAACACCCTGGAACACTTGTCAGTCCATGAGCATCAACAATGGGCATAAATTGTAGTGTCTGTTCACTGATTGGAACAAGTGTCACCTAAAGTACCCACAGGACAAGCACCAGGAGTCCCAAGCCATTGCCACATGGTGAGCTAGAATTGGGTACCTGTGTACAAGCCAAGGACAGTCTTCAGAATCATTTACCTAGATACAAGTCACTGGGAGAGAAATACCATTGTCAAAGCATTTACAGCCTTTGACAGACAGCTGGAGGTAAACTGATCTTTTTATCTGTTTTGCACAAATGGAATGAAGAATGGGACTGCAGAGGAGATCCAAGATGGCGGATTAGAGGAAGGCTGCATTCCTACTTGCTCCGTGGATTCCTACTTGCTCGGGATTCAAAAGCAGGAATATGACTCTCAACGAGATTTTATATTCAAAGCATATATAAGGGGTCCCCAGGTGCCGCTCCAGAACCAACTCAGCCGGGCTGGGCTCGGCCCGCCGCGGGCAGCGACGATCCGGGAGCCGGACAGCTACGATCCGGGAGCGCCTGACCCTGCAGCTGCTTCGGAGCCACCGACCTGGGTCTGCGCCAGCCAACAAGTGAGTGCGGGTCCCCAGTAGCGCTGTGGAGTCACTGGCCGCGGCTCCGGCACAGACCGGCGGCCTCCCAGGCAGAGACGGAGCATCTCAGGCTACCTGGGCATTCAGAGGCGTCCGGGAAACTCTGAGATCGCGGACTCTGGTGGGGAGATGGAACTACCCCACGCCATTTTGGCGGCTTAACTGGCGGAGAAGGCTCATTACCAGCTTCCTGGGGCCTTCGGCTGCGTCAGGGGAGCTTCAACCGGGAAACTCTGGGAACGCAGTCTCTGGCGGGAAGTGGGAACTATTCAGTGCCACTCCCCCCAGCTTCCCTGGCGGAGAGCGCCCATCTTGGGCTTCCCAGGCCCTCTAGCCGCACCTGGAGAGGTTGGCCCGAACCCCGGCGGGGAGGTGGAACTGCTCTGAGTTTGGCGGCTTCCCTGGCAGTGGGGGTCCATTTCCAGCTTCCTGGGGCTGCCAGCAGTGTCAGCAGTGTCTGGAGTGATCGGGCAGGGAGCTTGGGGCCTTTGGCAATAGCTTACAGTGTCCCCAGGAGAGAGCAACCACCTGCCACTGCCTGAACCCCCAGCGAGGAGTTCAGGTCAGCCTGGGCTCTCAAGCCCAGTGTCTCCATGAACTCTGAGCACAGTTCTGTGACACCACCCCAACTTGAACTAGTGCCCAGGCCCACACCCAGGCCCGGAGTCTACCACCTTGCTGTATCTAATTGTCTATCAACACTAGGCTGCCTCTGCCCAGAAGCATTGATCATTCCCAACCTGGAGGCAGTGGGACAGCACCTTTCTTGGGTCACCGCTTGATCAAACACCCCTCAAGCAACAGAGGGAAAGATACACGAGCACCATGAGAAAACACGGGAAGAAAGTGTCCCAATTAAACCTAGATGACATATCAAGAGAACCCAAAGACAGCATGGTAGAAGGAATGACAGAAATGGAGTTCAGAATGTTCATAATTAAAGTGATCCGAGAAGAGAATGATGTGACGAGAGAGCAGATTCAGGCTATGAATAATCAGTTAATAGAGCAATTGCAGGAAGCAAAAAATTACTTCAATAAAGAGATAGAAATTCTGAGGAAAAAACAAACAGAAATTCTTGAAGGAAACAAGGAAATGAAGGAAACAATAAACCAAGTTAAAAACTCAATAGAAAGCATAATTAACAGAATAGATCACTTGGAAGACAGAACCTCAGACAATGAAGACAAAATATTTAATCTTGAAAACAAAGTCGAACAAACAGAGAAGATGGTTAGGAATCATGAACGAACCCTCCAAGAAATATGGGACATCATGAAAAGACCAAATTTAAGAGTAATCGGGATTGAGGAAGGCGCAGAGATACAAACCAAGGGTATGAATAATCTATTCAAGGAAATATTATCAGAAAATTTCCCTAATATGATGAATGAGATGGAAAATCAATTACAAGAAGCTTACCGGACACCAAATGCACAGAATTACAACAGATCCACACCAAGGCACATTATAATGAAAATGCCTAACATACAAAACAAAGATAGAATTTTAAAGGTGGCGAGAGAAAAGAATCAGATTACCTACAGGGGGAAACCAATACGTATATCAGCAGATTTATCAGCCCAGACCCTAAAAGCAAGAAGGGCCTGGAACAACATATTTCAAGCTCTGAAAGAAAACGGATGCCAACCAAGAATCTTATACCCAGCAAAACTTACCTTCAGATTTGATGATGAAATAAAATCCTTCCATGATAAACAAAAGCTTAAAGAATTCACAAAGAGAAAGCCTGCCCTACAGAACATTCTCAACAAAATATTCGAAGAGGAAGAAACGAAAAATAACAATCTCAGTCATCATGGGGAGGAACTACCCTAAAGAAAGAGTCCATCAAAGGAGAAACAAAGTTAAGCTAAAAACCCTAAAAAAGCTAAAATGACAGGAAATACAAGTCATATCTCAATAATAACCCTGAATGTAAATGGCCTAAACTCATCAATCAAAAGACATAGACTGGCAGACTGGATTAAAAAGAAAGACCCAACAATATGCTGCCTTCAAGAGACTCATCTCATAGAAAAACATGCCCACAGACTAAAGGTGAAAGGTTGGGAAAAAGCATACCATGCACACGGACTGAGTAAAAAAGCTGGGGTTTCCATCCTCATTTCAGACAAAGCAGACTTCAAAACAAAGATAGTCAGAAGGGATAAAGAAGGACATTTCATATTGCTTAAAGGTAGCATAAATCAACAGGACATAACAATCATAAATATTTATGCACCAAACAATGGCGCATCCATGTATGTCAATCAGATCCTTCTCAATTTCAGGAATCAAATAGACCAAAACACAGTAATACTCGGAGACTTTAACACTCCTCTCTCACCATTGGACAGATCTTCCAAACAAAAATTGAATAAAGAAACTATAGGACTCAATGACACAATCGCTAATCTGGACTTAACGGACATATATAGAATATTCCATCCATCAAAAAGCGAATACACTTTCTTCTCAGCAGCGCATGGGTCCTTCTCTAAAATAGACCATATGTTATGCCACAAAGCTACTCTTAACAAATACAAAAACATACAGATACTACCTTGTATACTATCAGATCATAATGGAATGAAACTAGATATCAACGAGAAAGTTAGAAACAGAAACTACTCCAAGACCTGGAGATTAAATAATATGCTATTGAATGATACATGGATAACAGAAGACATTAGGGGGGAAATTAAAAGATTCTTAGAGGCCAACGAGAATAAAGATACAACATATCGAAATCTCTAGGACAGAGGAACAGATCATCACCAAAAGTAGTAGAAGACAGGAAATAATCAAAATCAGAGCTGAAATCAACGAAATTGAAACAAAAAAACAATTCAAAAAATCGACAAAACAAAAAGTTGGTTCTTTGAAAAAATAAACAAAATTGATAAACCCTTAGCCACGCTAACAAAGAGAAGGAGAGAGAAACTCCAAATTACTAAAATTCGCGATGGAAATGGAAATATTACAACAGACACAATTGAAATACAAAACATAATAAGAAGCTACTTTGAAAATTTATACTCCAACAAAATAGAAAACCTGGAAGACATCAACAGGTTCCTAGAGGCATATGAGCCACCCAAACTGAATCTGGAGGACATACACAACTTAAATAGATCAATTTCAAGCAATGAAATAGAGGAAGTCATCAAAAGCCTACCAACAAAGAAAAGTCCAGGACCAGATGGATTCACAGCCGAGTTCTACAAGACCTTCAAAGAAGAGCTCATTCCAATACTCCTCAAAGTATTTCATGAAATAGAGGAGGAGGGAACCCTTCCAAACTCATTCTATGAAGCTAATATCACCCTGATACCAAAACCAGAGAAGGACACATCAAGGAAAGAAAATTTCAGACCCATATCTCTAATGAACTTTGATGCAAAAATTCTTAACAAAATTTTAGCGAATCGCATACAAAAACATATTAAAAAGATAGTGCACCATGATCAAGTGGGTTTCATCCCAGGGATGCAAGGTTGGTTCAACATCCGGAAATCAATCAATGTAATTCACCACATCAACAGACTTAAGGTCAAGAACCACATGATTATTTCAATAGATGCAGAGAAAGCATTTGATAAAATACAGCACCCCTTCATGCTCAAAACACTAGAAAATATAGGGATAGTGGGGACATTCCTTAACATTGTAAAGGCCATTTATGCCAAGCCCACAGCTAACATCATTCTAAATGGAGAAAAATTGAAAGCATTCCCCCTGAGAACTGGAACAAGGCAGGGATGCCCTCTTTCGCCACTACTATTCAACATTGTTCTTGAAACTCTAGCCAGAGCAATTAGACAGACCAAAGAAATTAGAGGAATACGAATAGGAAAAGAAGAGATCAAACTATCCCTATTTGCTGATGACATGATTCTCTATCTAGAAGATCCTAAGAATTCCACCAGAAAACTACTTGAACTCATTAATGAATTTAGCAAAGTAGCAGGATATAAAATTAATGCTCATAAATCTAATGCATTTTTATTTGTAAGTGATGCATCCTCTGAGAGAGAAATTAGGAAAACTACCCCATTCACACTAACCTCAAAAAAAATAAAATACTTGGGAATCAATCTAACAAAAGATGTGAAAGACCTCTACACTGAGAACTACAGAACACTAAAGAAAGAAGTTAAAGAGCATCTGAGAAGATGGAAAGACCTCCCATGTTCTTGGATAGGCAGAATTAATATTGTCAAAATGGCCATACTTCCAAAAATGCTATACAAATTCAATGCAATTCCAATTAAAATCCCAATGATGGACCTTATAGAAATAGAGCAAGCAATCATGAAATTCATATGGAGGAATAAGAGACCCAGAATTGCTAAAGCAATCCTTAGCAAGAAGAGCGAAGCAGGGGGTTTCACAATACCAGACCTCCAACTATACTACAGAGCAATAGTGACAAAAACAGCATGGTATTGGTACCAAAATAGGCAGGTAGATCAATGGTACAGAATAGAGGACACAGAGACAAACCCAAATAAGTACAGGTATCTCATACTTGACAAAGGAGGCAAAAACATGCAATGGAGAAAAGACAGCCTCTTCAACAAATGGTGCTGGGAAAACTGGAAATCCATATGCAGCAAAATGAAACTAAACCCATATCTCTCACCCTGTACAAAACTCAACTCAAAGTGGATCAAGGACCTAGAAATCAGACCAGAGACTCTGCACCTAATAGAAGAGAAAATAGGTCCAAATCTTCATCATGTTGGCCTAGGACCAGATTTCCTTAACATGACTCCCAAAGCGCAAGAAATAAAAGCACGAATCAATGATTGGGATAGAGTGAAACTAAAAAGCTTCTTCTCAGCAAAGGAAACAATCAGCAATGTGAAGAGAGAGCCTTCAGAGTGGGAGAAAATCTTTGCCACACACACTTCGGACAGAGCACTAATCTCCAGAATCTACCAAGTACTCAAAAATCTTTACACCACGAACACCAATAACCCAATCAATAAATGGGCCAAGGAAATGAACAGACACTTTACAGAGGAAGATCTACAAGCAATCAACAGATTTATGAAAAAATGTTCAACATCACTCGTTATAAGAGAAATGCAAATCAAAACCACCTTAAGATTTCATCTTACCCCAATTAGAATGTCTTTTATCAAGAACACAGGCAACAACAGGTGTTGGCGAGGATGTGGGGAAAAGGGTACACTCATACATTGCTGGTGGGAGTGCAAGTTGGTGCAGCCACTCTGGAAAGCAGTGTGGAGATTCCTTAGAAAACTTGGAATGGATCCACCATTTGACCCTGCTATCCCACTCCTTGGCCTATACCCAAAGGACTTAAAATCAGATTGCCTCAGTGATGCAGCCACATCAATGTTCATAGCTGCTCAATTCACAATAGCTAGATTATGGAATCAACCTAGATGCCCTTCAGTAGATGAATGGATAAAGAAACTGTGGTATATATACACAATGGAATATTACTCAGCCATAAAGAAGAATAAAATTATGGTATTTGTAGGTAAATGGATGATGTTGGAAACTCTTATGCTAAGTGAGATCAGCCAATCCCAAAAATCCAAAAACCGAATGGTCTCTCTGATATATGAATGATGATGCATAATGTGGGGGGGAAAGATGGCAAGAATGGAGGAAAGATAGCTAGCATAGAGGGAAGGGAGGGGTGGGGGTGGGTGGGGGGTAAAATTAATAACAATGTGTGACAGATACCATTGCCCTGTGTACATGCATGAATGCACAGATGGTGTGACTCTACTTTGTGTACAACCAGTGAAACAATAGCTGTACTCCATTTGTGTTCAATGAATCAATAAGTAAATAAAAGAATAAAAAAAAAAATGGGACTGCAGTAAGATTTAAAAATATGGGCAATGATGTTGAGTGGCAAGCTAGAAATTTGGCACTTCATGTAAGAATTTCAGAATGGGATAGATTTCTTACTCTTAGCATATGTGGAATATTAATATTGTTGACAACCTACATAAGAAGAGTTCTTTCCTTGCTCAGGCATTTTGTGCTAAAGAACTTTTTGCATTTTCCCACATAGAAGGGTCATTCATATGATCAAGAAGTGACTTTGAAAAATTAAATAACCAATCATCATAAAGGATCTCCAAACCATCAGCAATGTTACTAGAGGTTTGATGTCTTCTTTGTTTCTGTTTCCCTCTACTCTGGGGTTGGTGCTTTGTGGGATTACCCTAAAAATATAACTCTTATATTATCTTAATATTTCTAACATGTTTTCTCCTGCAGGCCAGATGGTTCTGATCCTTTCAGCCTCTAAGTTACTGAGTTTTACCAGTATATTCCTGGGGAATAGTTGACATATACATATAATACTAGGTAAGTTAAATGTGACTACAAAAAGACTTGAAGAAAGGCCAACCTGTGTGATGTGAGATACATCTTATATAGCTTATACAGTACTTATCTATTGGTCTCTCTGTGGATCACTTACAAACATCAAAGAGTTGGATGGGAAAAGATAACTGCCTTCTGCTAACTGCATCTGCTATGAGAAGTACTGTGATAGAGATGTGGGGTGTTTACTTACCATGATTAGGATGACTGACAATATTCCCTTTCTGCAAGGATGCTGAAAGGGAAAAAGGAAGAACAGCTTGCCTAACATCACTCAGTTTGTAAGTAGAATAATCAAGTACTGAACAAAATATTTGCAACTCCAAGTTCTACCTCTTCTTTCTCCTCTCCTCTCCTATTCCCCACTGCACCAGAATGCATCAAATACTGCACCTACTTTATATTTATTTGTTCTATTTGGTCTTGATAATGCATTTCACATGTTCCTTCTTGGCCCACAATACTTGATGTTACTGAATGTGTAGGGCAAATAAAGATGAGTGATAGCTCAGAAATTTAGAGTATGGCTGTTTAAATCTGACCTGCTACTGAAAGATAGCTAATTTACAGAATAAATCTATAATTATTATCTATTTAAAATATAAAACTTAGAAACCAAAAAGACCTTAGTTGCCTCATTTCATTTCACAAACCAAGCAACTGAGCCTCACAGTGACACAGCTAGTTATAATTCACTAACCAATCACTTATCAAATGGAGTAGCAGAAATTTTATTTTAGCATTATGCAAGTAGTGATTTGCAGAAAAGATGTTGTCATTTGGATTTTTTGCACTATTTTTAAAATCATGTTTGCTAACATAAATATGTGTCTTCAGAACAAATGAATTACTGGTATGGTCTTCTTGTCTGGGATTATGAGTTTCCTAAATGTTGGATGGAATCAAACTATAGGAAAAACAAAACTAAGGGGAACTAATCTTTGCAGATTAATTTGGTTCTTCCACCCCAGTTTATGAGGCAGCAATCTTGCCATGCTTATTGATTATCAGACAAGACTACTAATCCCCTTAAGGTCATTAAGTGTACTTAATTAAAGAGCAGTTAGCAAGCTTCTCTTTACTAAAGTAATGTGGCTGTTAAAAGTGATTTGTACTTTACCAATACGGTAGCTATTAATCTGAAGGTCAATTTGTCATTTATATTTTCCCAAACAAATATATTTGGTAGGTCAAGCGAGTGCTGATATTTGTCAGGCATCTTCTTTATATATAGTATCTATAACTGTCAATTAAAAAAGAAAATGTCCAGTTGCCCTATCCCTGTAATAGAACAGTCATTTCTATCTTTTGGGACTTCATACCAATTATTGTTTACTTAACATTCTGATGCTTTCTCTGCTTTTTCCAGTGTTGATTTGAAAAATGAAACATTTCTCTGTAACCTGCTGTGTTCCACAAAGAATTTGAACAAGAATAAAAGAAACAGATGAATTTACATTATGGAGTAGTTTCCCGAGATTGATTTAAAAATAAAAAGTGAGTTACAAAATTCATAGTTGAAAATCATAGGTTGCTGCATTTATTATATATAATTCCAGGATTTATGAATATGCAGATGATTGCATTTGTTGACTGGCCTTCATACCATTCTTCATTTGGTATGATTCCCCCTTCAATATCATCACACATGGTTATCTTAGGGCTATACCTGTGGTATGGTAAATGTTCAATGACACTGTATCGAACATTCATGTAGATGATTAGATATTTAGTAGTTCCTAAGGAAAAGGAAGAATAATCACATAAAACAGTGCTGGCTTTCATAAATGTCATAGTTTGTTCCTGTTGGACAGGACTGACATAACATGCATAACTGAAATCTTATGTAAAGGGCCAGAGATGTTTCCTGCACCCAGAGAAGGGATCGAAAACCTGGATGTAAGAACTGGGTTATCTTTTAGACCAGTCTCTCTCTTTCTTCTAGGCTTCATTTATATTTCTCAATGGGAAAATGGATTCATTAAGGCAGTTATCTCTTTTGAGGACATATAAGAAAACATTCAGGTCCCTGGAGGAAAGAAAACAACAACAACAACTGGATTTTATTAACAGAGATTATTTTCAGTCTGTTTCTCCAAATTACAGTTCGAAAGGTTAGATCATGATAAATGGGGAGAGAAGAGACTGTTGTGATTTTGCAAGGTAAGCAGCAGGGGAAAATATATCTA
Source organism: Glaucomys volans (assembly GCA_020662805.1). Taxonomy (NCBI): domain Eukaryota; kingdom Metazoa; phylum Chordata; class Mammalia; order Rodentia; family Sciuridae; genus Glaucomys; species Glaucomys volans. The sequence goes on from JAJEJO010050368.1 coordinate 1,042,786, forward strand.
AGCATCATGTCGTTGAGTGACAGTTAGAGAGATTCTTGACCCTTTCTGACTCCAGATCATTTCACAACCACAACAACCATTTCCCAGTAGAATCTACATCTAGAGCTGAACCAAATGTGCAAAGCCTATTTGGCTGGGGGATTTGGCATAGACTCGAACCAATGAATGGCACTCTGATCTTCCCTTTGGCTCTAGATAATCAGTGTTACAGCTCTGAAATTGTTCAGTGGTTCCAACTTTGGAACTAGGATACAGGATAGAGACAAATGTCTTATTTTAGGGTGATTACTTGTTTCCCAAACATAATAAATCTAGCGTGCATATTTAAGATACAGTATGATGGTACCAAGATAACAATTTGAACTATGGCCCAGATCAAGAGGTTCCTAAAAGGCTCAGTAGGAGATTGAAACTTGGAATTAGATCAGATTTATAAGGCCTAAGAACTAGAGGTGTGGTGTGACAAGGGAGGATAACAGCAAGTAACATTCATTAAGCTCGTTGGTCCTATTGGGTTCATGATTAACTCTCTTATCCTGCAACCACCTGTGAGACGGAGTCCAGTTTCCAAGTTAGGAGATTGAGGCTTAGCAATATTACGCCTCATGAATTGACTCCAGAATGAAGTGTTTCTCCTCTATATGAATACTGTAAGAAGAGAGAACAGATAAATGAGCATTTAGAAGGGGCAGAAGAATCATTCCCTAAGCACCCCTGCCACCAATACTCAAATATTGAAGGACCATTTACTTATTTATTTATTTATTTATACATAACAGTAGAATATACTTTGACATATTATATATATATGGGGTACAACTTCCCATTTTTCTGTTTATACATGATGTAGAGATACATTGGTTGTGTATTGATATATGAACATAGGAAAGTAATGTCTGATTTATTCTACTAGCTTTCCTACTCCTATTCCCCCTCCTGTCTCTTCATTCCCTTTTGCCTAATCCAAAGTACTTTTATTCTTCCCTAAATCCCCAACCCCTGACTGTGAGCTAGCATCCACATGTCAGAAAGAACATTTGGCTTTTGGTTTTATGGGATTTCCTTATTTCATTTAGCATGATAGTCTCCAGTTCCATCCATTTACCAGCATATATCATAACTTCATTTCTCTTTATGACTAACATTCCATTGTGTATATAGATCACATTTTCTTTGTCCATCCATCTGTTGAAGGGCACTTAGGCTGGTTCCATAGTTTAGCTATTATGAGCTGAGCTGCTAAAACATTCATGTGGCTGTGTCACTGTAGTATGCTGGTTTTAAGTCCATTGGGTGTAAACGAAGGAGTGAGATAACTGGATCAAGTGGTGGTTTAATTCCAAGTTTTCTAAGGAATCCTCATGGTACTCTCCAGAGTGGTTGCACCAATTTGCAGTCCCACCAACAATGTATTAGTGTACCTTTTCCCCCACATCCTCAAAATAGTTATTGTTACTTATATTCTCATTGTTGACTAATGGTACAGAACAGAAGACACAGAGACAAACCCACATATATATAGTTATCTCATACCAGACAAAAGCACCAAAAATATACATTGGAGAAAAGATAGCTTCTTCAATAAATGGTGCTGGGAAAACTGTAAGTCCATGTGTAGCAAAATGAAATTAAATCCCTATCTCTCACCCTGCGTGGATCTTAACTAAAGTGAACTTGAGACCAGTAGACCCGAGACCCTGTGTTTGCAAGAAGGACAAAAAAAGGCCAAATCTCTACCATGTTGGCTTAGGAACTGACTTCCTTAACAAGACTCCTACAGTGCAAGAAGTAAAATCAAGAATAAACAAATGGGATGAATCAACCTGAAACACTTCTTCACAGCATAGGAGACAATCAAGAATGTGAAGAGAGAGCCTACAGAATGGTAGGAAATCTTTGCCACCAGCGCCTCAGCTAGAACATTAATCTCCAGGATACATAAAGAACTCAAAAAATGAAACCCATATAACCCAATCAATAAATGGGCAAAGGAACTAAACAGACCCTTCAAGGAAGAAGAAATAAAATCAGTCAACAAATATATGAAAAAATGTTCAACATCTCTAGAGGTTAGAGAAATGCAAATTAAAACTACACTAAGAAAACCATTTATTAGTGATCATGATTCTAATGTCAAGGTGAGTGATGGGAAAGACGAATGGTAGTGGTACAGGTTTCTTAAACTTTCTCTGATCCAATAAAAGGGTTGATTCCTGTAGTAAAGTTCACCAAATTCCAGAGAAAAGCAACTGAACAGGCTTATGGTATTAGGACAGTGTGGTTATGCAGTAAAAGCTTACTGTATTATTCAACATTTTTATTGGACTGAGAATTGATGCATTTGGAGTTGAAAAATCCACAACTTAACCAAACTAACAAAGTTCCCAACTTTCACTCTGATTTGTTTTCTTAGCTGTTTTTCTGTGTGTTTCTTTAACTTCCTTATGTGCGTTTGTGTTTGGCAATGTCATAGCCATATCCAGGACATCTCTTTAATATTCCTTCAGTGACTATTACATTTGATTTAAAAATACATTAATTTAGATATTTTCAAGCTGCTTACCAGTTAGCAGTATTTTTAATGTCCTATTTATCTAATACAGTTGCTTGTGCTGTTTTTATAATCAGATAAGGGTCATTAAACCATTTTTGAGATTAAATAGCACAAAACCATTTTTTTCTGTTTATGTGCCCCATTAATATTGGAGCTTATGCTTACTATGGCTTAATGTTTCCATTTTAAAATATCATTTATGTTAATATGCAAAGGCTCTATTATCTAATTGTGAGGATTATTTTCATTACCTTCCAGCATAATCTCTGCAAATATTGGCCTCCATATTTCTTTGAACTGACAGATTTTTAACCTTGGGCCTTTCTTAGGACATTGTTCAAAATGCTCTTATTTATGCTTGCTTATTTGATTTTTTATATTTGGTGTTTTATTTTTTCAAATGTAACAACTACACACTAATTACAAATACTTAGCTTCTTGTTTGGGGACATCTATTATCTAGACCATTCATAACAGAAAACTCACTCAACCTTCTTCTTGGAACAAGACAGAGACAGCTAGTCACACAGAGACAGATTGAGATAGAACAAGTAAATAATAAAGATTATTAGAGGAGATTTAATAAAGCTAATAAGAGGAGATTTTCTCCTCTTAAATAGTCTTTCTTTTGATTTGCAATCACTTGGATTCCATTGCTCTAAAACAGGAAAACAAGAGTCAACTGACGTTCAGTGCTCTGTATTATGCATGTTACAATGACCCAAAGCCCCTTCCATTATTGTTTATCCTAAAATTTCTGGAAAGCTGCTATTTCAATTATTCTCTTCTATTATTGGTAGACAAACACTGTATCCCAAAAGTTCCTATTATTAGTTGACACAGTCATTGTAAATATCACACAACATCACTTTCAGTGATAGAAGAGAAGATCTTTCCATACAATGACTAACAAAGTATCTCTTTGTCCAACTTGTTGATCATCAGAAGAGGGGTTGTTTGTACACAGTGCACCACTCCTCAGACGTGGACTCCTTAGGTAGTTCTGCTGGCTTGAATGGGTCAGTGACAAGGGCACCTATCACTTTTTCCAGTGCGCTCTGCTCTGGCCCACTTTGGACCCCAGCATCATCAGTGCTCAGACCTCTAGCTATTAGTAGTACCTGGATATAGTGATATTAGTTATGTCTTCATATCAGGAGACAGATTCATGTCAAGTATAACTGAGAATGCAAATGTTGGGACAAGAGCTCTGGATTTGGATTAAAAAATGTAGTTCAAATCTCTGTTACCTCATTGACTACTGAGGTCCCTTAATCTCTCCAACCCCAGTATTGTTTCTTAACAGTGGTGGTCAACATCACCCATTTTCCAAGGTCATTATGAAAATTAACTAGATAAATGTACACTGATATGATTTTTAAATTGTAAGATATCCTATAAAGTTTAGATGGCCCCAAACTTACAGTAATAATAAATGTAAATGTAAACATCTTAGTAGCATCTACTATGTGCTGTTCCAAATGTTTTATTATGTTATATCTCATTTAATTGTCCTAATTCCTGACCTGAGTGGTGGATACTGTGAATATTCCTGTTTTAAAGATGGGTAAACTGAGAGATTAATTGACGTGTTGTATAACCACATTGCTAGTAAATGAATGAACTGGAATTTGTTTCCAGATATCATGTTCATGACCACTGGACTATGTTGCCTGGTGAATAACAAAATAATGATGAAGATGATAATGATCATTATATCCAAATCATATATTATATCCATACCTTCTTTATGGATCAGAAAGTATGACTTTTATCTGATTATCCTTTCCCTTAATCATTGACCCAGCTCTTGAATAAATTTTTTTGGTAAAGTAAGAGATTGACTCAGTGTGCAGAAATTTAAAATACATGTCCCAATACAGTAGGTCAACAATCTCATTTCCTTTCCTGGTGACAGTGTTGTTAAGAAGAGCTAAATTTAAATAGTAATATAATATTTTCACTTGATATGAAATATTAATGATGATTTTTCAACTCTATTTTCAAGGAAATTATTGGTCACATCTGTGTCTACAATATATTCTGCTACCTCCTTTATTTTAGCTGTCTTCAATTTGGATAGAATGCATTAAGCTTGTATTTGTCTCTTCTCAGGTATTCATGACACTTGAAAGATTGTTTAGTCACACTGGAACTTATTGTCCCCGGCATGTAGTTTACCAAATCGAGTTATAATACATGCTTAAAGATGTGAGACCTTCCTAGTCATAATATTAAACTATCCCTAATGCCACAAATCTTCTCATTGAGTCACTGTTCCTCTGTACTTCAGTCAGCTCTGGGTCTTCTCAGCCATTTTAGATTTTAATTGGATTTAAAATTCCTCTTCTTTATTCAACCCCCATGAGCAGTATTTCATTCCTGGGTCTCCCAAAGCGTCATGCCATCATGGAGAAGGCTGTCCACGATGCCACCTGCTGAAGTGATTACAGTTCTGTATGGCCTCCGGACTTCAGTCATAATCTCAAGAACATCCTGGTTCTGAATTCAATACCTTCATTTATTTACATTGGCCAAGTCTCAGCACTTACACAATTCTTTTGGAGACATGGGAAACGCTTTCTATGCTTCTGAAGATCTGTAGAAGAGGAGGTCAGAGAGTTTGCCTCCTGTCTCCTCTACCTGCCCCTGTGCCTGTCTAAATCCCCTGACTTCCACTGTTCCTCTTGCATTCCAGCAGAGAATCTCATTTACTTCATGGTACTTCATCTAGGTGCTCTCAAGGCCTTTCTACTCTTAGGTCATCAGACTTATCTGGGGATTCTTTTGACCCCTTTTATTCTGTCCCTCTCCTCTCCTAGGAAAAGGATCATATTTTTTTCAGACTTGGCATTTGGAGATGGGAGAAGTACAGTACAAATTGGTTCTGTATGATTGCACATTCTTAGAAATCTTTCCTTGTAGGAAAGGTGTTTTCACCTGGACTAGCATTTTGATGTGAAAGTCAAGATGATGATGGTTTTGTCCAATGACCGCAGTGCAGGTATATCCTTTAGGTGCTCCTGAAAGGAGAGGGTCCAGGTAGATGGAGAATTTGGGGCTGGGGGGAGAAGGCTGTTGGCATCATCTCACCACGTCTATTTAAATGCACTTTTTTTCTTTTCTTTTCTTTTCTTTTTTACTTTTTCCTTTCCTTCCTTTCCTTTCCTTTCCTTTCCTTTCCTTTCTTTTCCTTTCCTCCTTTCCTCCTTTCCTCCCCTTTCCTTTCCTTTCCTTTCCTTTCCTTTCTTTTCCTTTCCTTTCCTTTCCTTTCCTTTCCTTTCCTTTCCTTTCCTTTCCTTTCCTTTCCTTTCCTTTCCTTTCCTTTCCCTTCCTTTCCTTTCCTCTCCTTTCCCTTTTCCTCTTAGAGAGGAATGTTAGAGCTGTGTGGTGTGTTTTGTGTTGCTGAAGAGGACATGGTTGCAGTTTCAATTCTCTGACCAATGGAAGTCCTGCTTTAGCCATATTGTCTGATCATGTGGTGCAGGGCCCTTGATCATCCCCCCACTCCAGATCTCTGTTTTTCTCTCTGGACTATATTCTTGCATTCCAATTAATTTTTAATAAGTTATTTACATTTATTTTTGTTAGCAACTTAATGTTTAATTACAAAATTCACTGAATTAATAGCATTTAATTAATAAGAATATATAAATTAGGGCTCAAATAGCTAAACAATGTACTCATTGTTTCTTTTCATCTTATTTATTTTCCAAATATTTACTAATGTGCCCATATGATTCTGTATGTGATCATTGTTCTGGGCAATAGAGAAATAGGAATGAGCAAAGTAAATAACAATCTTCACTTTATTATATAGAGTTTGTAGCCTATCTTGGAAGATGATTATTAGGTACTAACAATAAAAGATGGTAAGTGCTTTGAAGGTGGAATAAAAGAGATTGCCCATATTATGGCCATAATTTTCTAAATTAGCTATGTGGCATAAAAATAGAAGAAGGAAGTAAAGCTTATATATCTGGGATCAAACTAAATTTGCATCATTCCATCACCATTTGTGTATGTGTGATTCAGAAGTAGGAATGGGGATCAGAATGTTAAGGCAAAATCAGCATTACCTACAAAGTATTCCAACTGACTAAATATAAATTGAATACTCCCTAAGGCATTAAAGAGATAATCACTGACTAAAGAGGCATATGAAGAAAGTAAAGCTTCTTTTATTATATAATGTGATATAGAGTATAGGTGAATAGATATACTTTATCGTTTTATTTCAACATTAAGCAGTATGGATATATAGCCTGCGATTGATGAGTTTGACAAAAAGATTTCAAAATGACATTCAATATATTCATTTGCAAAAGTCCTGACTTCACTAGGATTTGCTATTTAAAAAACAAAGACAGCATGTAAATAAAACTCACTCATACTCAACTAAAAGTTTTTGTTAGGATAATTGTACCCTTGTAGCAAATAGAAATATATAGGAAAGAGATAGTTTATGATATTTTATGGTAGTATTTGAAAACTAATGTTTTCAAAGCAATCACCAGAAATTTGGTTGGCTTTCTTTCAGGCAGCCAGCAATAAGACACATTCCTCAGGAGTCCTGGTCCCCAATTGTATTTCTTTTTATAACACTTGTTTCTTTTCCCCTCCAGGACATTTTTAAAAAAATAAAGATTTTTCTTTTACCAGAATTGTGCCTATAATGTGAAGCCCTATCTCTATGAACAATGCCTGCCCTACGTCTACCCAGATGAATATGCAATTTGCAGGTTGCTGATTAAAATGAAAGTCTGCATGTGTATATGAATGTCTGGTCACATTTTAAAAGGGAATCTCAAATGCTGACACAATGTCTTCCCCATTTCTATACAACCCAACAGCTTGAGTTCTTGTATACCCACTATGCCTCATGCCATATCTTTTAAACAAAGAATGAACCTGCGTATGAAAAGCAGCCAGGAAGACTTTGGCTTCATGGCGCTGCATGAAACAAATGCCCCTTGAGAGCCTCTTTCTGCTTCTCCACTCCTCTGCTTCAGAACACTTGGCCCTTGGTATTTGAGTGACGTTGCAGCACATGCTCATGGGATTTCCACTGGCACTGAAGAGAAGCCCAGTTTTAGATCATAATAGACCAGCTACTGGTGAAGAACACAGAATGTTATCAGTAGGCTTTTACACTAGCACTTTGGAAAGGGAGGCAGGGGACAGGGAGCAAAGAAGAAACTGAGTAGAAGAAGATGCTATACCCTGTGGGTTTCCTAAGTTAAGCTGGAAGACTGTAGAAACACTTATGCTTAACTATATGAAGAGATGGGAGTGGAGCTGATTCATTTGTCATGTCTTGATAATCAGAATTACTCATTTGACCAAACTATTTTTTGTTCTTATGAAGTGGCACTAGAAAAAAAAATCACATATATTTAATGTTTGGTGGCCACTGAGTAAGGTGCAGGATATTAAAAAAAAGAAGAAGAAATACACAGAAAACTATGATTTCTCATCTAGTACTTAGCCACTGGTCAATGGCAGCCATTGGTAAGAATTACTATTCTTTCAAGAAGTGGCAGGTTGAGAATGAGAGAGCTACAGGTGTGTCAAAAGAGGTCATTTTGTGTACTTACATCTCAAAGTGTAATCAGAGAGGTAATTGCAAAATCCTTACCTGCTTTGGGTAAATTATGAGAAAGTTCACTATTTTCTTAGGATGCATCAAAGCTGTACATATGATTAAAAACACCCTGCCTCCTAGTTTTGAAACCAACCCGCACCAGGTGCTCCGTGTAGGTCACTAATGCACCTTCTCACAGAGTCATAGCAATAACAACAGTAGTTGAAATGATCCAAAGTCAAAATTTCTTCCTTTATCCAGAAGAGATGGGAGTGAGGCTGATTCATTTGTCTTGTCTCGGTTATCAGACTCATTTGAACAAACTATTTTTTTGTACTTGTGAAGTGGAACTAGAAAAAAAATTAATCGCCTATATTTAATGTTTGATGGTCACTGAGTGAGGTGCAGAATATTAAAAAAATAATAAATACATAGAAAACTATGATTTATCATCTAGTACTTAGCTGCTGGTCATGTCGTGGATGCTCAATAAAGTTTATTAATTGAAGGATGTCTACCAGAGTAATAACAACCTGTTGATAAGTCTAAACAAGAGAGCCCTGGAAAGGCAGCCCCTGCTATCACAGCTCTCTTGTTTAGCTGATGAAGCTTTGAGGTGAAATCACTGCACTTCCGGGCACTGAGTCATTAGTCAGCCTCTCAGTTAGCACATGCCCACTGTTGTCTTTCAGGACCCAGCCAGCTACTGCTGCCCCTTCTAGAAAGTCAGGGGAGCATTGCACAAAGGGGAAACGAATTAATTTTACAAATAATAACAAATACTAATAAGGTAAATGAGATCATGGGAACAAATTACGAAATGCATTGCACATTTTTCCCTTACCACACAAATTGGTTTTTATAAATTAGGACATTAATGTATATATAACTCCAGTTGCTGCTTATACCATTAATTTATTATCCCTTCCTGAGACAAATGATAGCTATTTAGATTCTATTAAAAGGATTAGTTGAATTTTGAGCTTGTTAAATGTCCAGATTCCTCCAGTGCATGGCTCTCTATTTTCAAGTCAATATTTACATCCTGAGATAGATTGAAAAGATGATTTTACTTTTGTTTTTAAAATTAGGGTATCCATAAATTTAGAGTTAACATAGTAAAATAGTTAGGAAAAGATCATTGTCTGGGTGTGGAGTTTAGGCTTCATTTGCTGTGGGACCCTGAGGAAGTCTACTTCACCATAAGTTACTCTTAATGCAAAGACTGCAAGATTTCATCATTTGTATATAAAACTGGCCAGTCTTTTTTTTTTTTTTTTTTTTTTTTCTCCTTTTACAGAAATCAAGCAGGTTTCAGGACTGCTCAAGACAGAAGAACAAGAATCCAGTGAGAAACACATTTTTCCACTAAATAGTCATTGAAGATCTGTGTTCTAGCAGCTGTGAGAAGAATTAAAAATATATTAATGAATATAACAGGTCTCTTGAGAAGTTTTGGAGGTCCTACTTGACAGTCCACTGTGGAGCAAAACAAGATAGGTATGATATGTGTAAGTAAGTTATTTATACCAGATAGAATTTTTAAAAATTTATTCTTTACTTATGCTCAACTTTTAACAGAAAATTAAAGTAACACACACATATAGACACACACACACACACACACACACACACACACACATACACATAACTTTACAAAATTAAAAGTGATACAGTTGAAAAGAAAGAGATACATGTATAGTAAAGTTTTAACAAACAATGCCAAGGATAAAATCCTACCCAGAACTGTATATCATTTGCAGCTGAAGTTACTAGAGATGGTCTAATTGGTCTGTAAGCTTCCCAGAGGCCAAGGTAAAGAAGACAACAGAATCATTTCTAGGAATAAAGGTCTCGATGATGAAGACACTATTTCAGAGATGCCATCCATAATCACCATTTATTGAGCACTCACATTTTTCAGTGAATTCTCTTGATAACTGAAGAAAGTAGGACCCAGATGTTAAGTAACTTGAACAAGCACCCACATTTAGTAAATGGCAGAGCTAAGATTAGAACTCAGGGTTGTTGGACTTCAAAACCTGAATCTCAACTAACCCACTATCCTGGCCTCTTCTCCAAAGCTTGCTGTTCCACAAAACCCATGGAGGAAATCAGATCATGAAGTCATGGTGAAGTGACATCCTAGAGGCATTTCTGAATGCTGTGGAAACACAGAGGAGGAAGTATTGCAGCTTGTGTATGTGAGAGGAGGCAGAGAATTTATAGAAACACTGGCATATATGCACTTACAAACTAAATAATTTATATGTTTTTAGAAAACAGATTTTACAATCACTCATATTCCTTTCTGGTTGTTTTCTTCTAGACAAGAAGTCATACCACCATATATATCATCCTTGTTTTCCTTCCTAAATCTTTTAATGATTCTAGAAGATATGATGTTAGTTATTGAGATTGGCTCACAAATCTCATGTTAAAAATAGTTTATTATGCTCAGAAAATATTTACACATTTGCCAAAATTTGGTTGCCACTTGTTATATTTCTTTAATCAACAGGACAAAGATAAATGTGTTATTTCAGAGCTGTGTTTGAAGGTTGGTAATCAGTAAAATGGTATTTTTTATGAGTTGCATAAATGCTTTGTGGTGTTACTGAAATATCTTAATTGCTTTTATGAATGTATTTAATGAGTTCCATTTAAAATGTGATGTTATTTACCTTATGGGACTAAATGACTCACTCCATCCAGACACTGTACAAACCCAAGGGAACACTGCTTTTTGCCTGCGGTGCAGGGTGAACCAGAAAGCTCTGATTCCAACTGTTAGTCACTCTGCTCTGCCTGTGTGAGCTGTGTGCTGTGCCCACAGGAGTTCTGGGCTGGGGACTCTCTGTCCAGGAGCCTCTGGTCTGGTATCCAGGCTTAATTGAATAACAGCAGGGGCTTCAGCTGGAAGAGATGAGCTGGCCAGTCAAGATGGCTACAAGGTCAAGAAATAGCCTCAGAGGAAGCAGCCTCAGTTGAAGTCACAAAGCCAGTGGAAGATCAGTGTTGGAAGATAGCAAGTTGCTGAGAAGAGATTTGCTTTATTATGGAATGAGATGGAAGGCAAAGGGGGCATCCACCGTGCTAGAATCCTGATAATCGGTGTAGCTCCAAGCCAAAGCTTTTATTATTTTTAATCATTATTTCCAAATTTTTCCTCCATGATTTTATAGTTCTTTCATTATACTTGTGTCTAAGCCACAATGATAGCTAATTCTAATAGCACCTACTGTATGCTAGACACTGTACTTACTAAACATTTTACATGCATTATCTCATAGAGTCCTCCTAGCACTCCATGAGATAGATATTGCTATTATTATTCGTCTAGTTTTACACACAAAGAAACAATTGTTATGCAGCTATTGACTGCAGGACACAGCTTTGAGTCCAGCACTTAGCTACCAGTTGTCTTGTCGTGTATTTACTTATTTACATATTTTTGAGTCATATTTACTGAATTACAATTTAGATAGTTAAAACTTCCTCTGTTTAAATGTATAGTTCAGCAAGTTTGGGCAAAGATACACAACCATATAACCATCATCTCCATCAAGACGTAGATGAGAATATTTCTTCAACCCCCAGAAGTTCTCTCAAGTTCCTTTGCAGTTAATTCCTTCCTCTTACACACAGCCCCTAATAACCAAATGGATTTTTCTTTCTATAGTCCTGCATTCTTCATCATGTCATTATCATGAAATAATGCAGTTTTGGTCTTTTATGTCCGAATTCTTTCATTTAGCATGTTTTTTTGGATTCATCACAGTACATGTTTTAACTGTTTATGCCTTTTGAGTGCCGAGTAGTATCTCACTTTAGGAAGTTGCCACAATTTATTTATCCATTTATCATTGGATAGACATTTGTTTTTTTTTTTTTTTTCCATTCTGGGTTACTATGAGTCAAGCAGCTATTAACATATGCTTGTAGTTCTTTGTGTGACATATTTTCATGTTTTGAGTTAACACCTAGGATTGGGACTGCTAAATGGTATGACGTGTGCTTAACTTTATTGGAAGCTGCCAAACTGTTTTTCAAAAACAATTGTTGCAATGGTCTGAGTTCCAGCTGATCTGCTTCATCACTAGCAGTGCATACTGTCTCAATTTTAGCCTATTATATGTGTATAGTGATATTGGGACGAATTGTATTATTTGACTCCATGGAAATGTTACAGGCCAGGCTATATGGGCAATGACTAAACAGACTCCATTTTACCCTGAGACTCCATGTTATGTAGGAAATGATTCTCTTGTGGGAACACTCCACCTCTGTACCCATCAACAATTGCTTAGCGTGACATGTTTAGCAACACAAAATGCAATCCTTATATAATGAAAAGCTGTTCTCTTTTTGATTCCTGTTTTTCCTAAACAATGTACCCTGTCAACAATGATGTCAACAGTGATTGTCTAGATGTTAGTAACCATTCTTTAATCTGTGCCTAAGTAAGGTCATTTTGACCCACTTCCCCTTTTGCTTATGATTTTAGATCTCACGATGTTAGTTGATAGTTTTGAATCATAGCAACAGACACTTATGATGTACTGACTTATGGTATAAAACCCCCTGAAATCCTATGGTCAGGGCTGTTCTCCCAATAGCCATTTTTGGGGCATTATATGAGACAGTCAGCTGGCCGTTAATAAAGACTTTCAAATTTGGACTGCTTAGTGGTGATCAGTCTATTCTTAAGTTTCACATCACAACAGTATCTTTGTGGTTTTGTTTTATGGTTTATTAATGGAAAAGGATGTAACATATTTTCATGTTTTTATTTTCTATATGCATATTTTCTGAAATATTAAGTTCTTTTGTCCAGCTAAAAAAACGAATCATTGGTCTTATTGAGTGAAACAATTCTTTATGTATTCTAATATAATATATTCCTCAGTTAATAATATATACCTCAGTTAACGGAATATAATATAAACCTTTTCAATTGTCCTGTTATTCATTTATTCTATCCTCAAAATATTCAATATGCATTTGTTGAGTATTCCTTATTAGACATTTTAGTGGATTGGATAGAGTTTCCCCAAATTTATGTCCACTTGGAACCTCAAAATGTGACCTTGTTTGGGAACAGTTTTTTTTTTTTTTTTTGGATGTAATTTATTTGGGATCTTGAAAGGACATCATCCTGGATTTAGGTTAGTCCCTAACCTAAATGGCACCTAACTGGTGCCTTTTAAGTAAAGGACAGGACATAGAATCCATGTGAAGACAGGCAGAGATTGGAATTTTGCTGCCACAAGCTGAGGACACCAGGAATCATCAGAAACTGGCTAAAAAGGATTTTCCCTTGGAGGGAGTGTGGCCCTGCTGACACCTTAATTTCAGTCTTTCTGCTTTCAGAACTGTGAAAATGAATCTCTGTTGTCCTGAGTCACCAAGTTCAAGGTAATTTGTTGCAGCAGACTTAGAAAATAAACACAGACACTCTTCTAGGAAACGGGGGCTACTAAAATGAGTAAATAGTATTTATCTTAAGAAGTTTAGAGTAATGACACAAAATAAACTGATAATTGGTAGCTATTTACTAAAAATAGCATTGGCAAATTTTTTTCAGAATTAGCAATATTTGAACTTTTTATTTTATTTATTTATTTTTTGAGATAGGTCTTACTTATTGCTCAGGTTGACCTTGAACTCTTGACCTCAAGTGTTTCTCCTGTATCAGCCTCCTGAGTAGCTGGGACTGCAGATGTGTGCCCCTCTACCTAGCTTGAACTTATCTTTAATAGAATGATTAGACTTTGCTTGTCAGATGTAGGGTGGGAGGAAGGGGGCAGAGAGACAAAGTTGGCAGAGAAGAGATAGCAAATAGAGCCATGAAAGCCTTTGTGGGGATTTTGTGTTTTGTGCAAAACATAGAAGGGACAGGGCAGGGTGTATGTCTGAAAAGTGAAGATGATCTGCACAAACTTGTATGTCATGCTAGAGTCTTTGTTTTATTGTGTATGCAATGCAGAAGAAGCCAAGATCTCAAAGCTGGAAAACAGTGCCATTGAACCTCAGCAGGGGGCTGAGGACATAGCTCATTTGGTAGAGTGCTTGCCTCACAAGGTCCTGGGTTCAATACCCAGAACTGCACAAAAAAAAAAAAAAAAAAAAAAGATAGTGGACTTCAGCAGGGTAGTGATTAACACCACATGTGCTATAACCAAATCCCAACTCAGCTTCTTCAGTATGAAATCTTGAGCATCTTTCCTATTGTCAATCTTTCCTTTGTCAACTGGAGGTGATAATAGTAACTATGAAAGGATTGATGTAAAGAATAAATAAGTTAAACAGGTATGATTCTTAGGGTCTGACAAATATTAGACACTGACTTGAACCTTAGTTGTTATTAGCAGGCATACATTTTATTAACAGAAAGTCCATTCTGGCAGGAGTGTGGAAATAAGGCAGGGGCAACTCTTGTAAGGTAGTAATCAATTGTTTAAGCAAAAGTCTGAACAATGTATGAGGGGGAGAGGTTTTGGGCCTACGTTTTATATAGAATCAAAGGGTTGTGTTGGTCAATATGATGTGAAGAATTGAGAAAGGAGCCTCAAAAATTTCTGCTTTGAGACACAGAAGATGTTGATGGTATTAACCGAGAGCAGGAATATAGACACTCAGTGGGATTTGGGGGAGGTATAGCAGGGAGTGCAGAATACATTTCATTTAGGCATAAGTTTAAGGTGACCATGACCACATCTAAGGTTGCAAGGCAGCTTAGAAGGCATTCTGAAAAAAAGGGAATGGATGTAAAGCAGTTTCTTAAGGGTGGACTGGAACATCACCTTATGTGAATCATCTGGGGCTCTATGACAAATGCACCTCCCCCTTCAAATTCTATTGAGTCAAAATACCTGAAAGGCAGGCCCTGAGGATTGCATACTAAGCATTTTTTACAGGTGATGTTGGCACTTGCAAGAATCATTGGCTTCTGAAAACCTGTGGACTAGTCCTTGGTTTTTCATTAGAATCATCTTAGAAACTTTTAAAGTGGGTTCCACATCTGAGAAATTCTAATTCAACTGGTCTGAGTTGAGGGTGGCAGCCTCAGTCTGTTTAAAAATTACCCAGGTGATTCTAATTTGCAGCCATGAACTAGAAATAGAAAATGAACAGCACTTGAGAAGGTAAGTGACCTGAAGACCAGATAGGTCTGGGAGTCAAGTGAGAAAAATATTTTCTTAAAGGAGGAATAGGTAACATTACTAAATGTGACAGGTGTTTGTAGTTGCAGGAGAACTAGAACTGAAGAAAAGACATGTGGATTTGACCAACAGGAGACCAGTCATGGTTCCAAGGGCAGGTATCTTCAATGGAGTGGAACATTCACAAAACAAGAGGAATAAGCAGGGAGGGTGTGGGGGCAGCCAGTACAGACTACAGGTTCACAGAGTGTGATGAGCGATGGAACAGAGCTTCCAGCAAGGGCAATGCACTCAGTGCACCTACAAGTACATTTTTTTAGAAAGTACTAGAAAAGAAGGTGATGAAGGTATAATTCTACAAAGAGTATTTTAAGGAGCAAAGTCTAGAAAAGAAGGAATTCAACATTTTAGACTTAAGAAAGTTCTTTCCCTACAAGTCAAAAGTAAAAATAAAAGTGGAAGTCTGCAGTGTGGGAGGGTATTTACCATTTATTGTCCCTTTTTTCCAAACTGAAAAAGGTTGAATCATAAATTGTGAAAGAAGGAATTATGGGTCACTGGAGGGCTTGAAGGGGTGGTGAATTGTTTGCATGGGGGAATGTGGGTGGAAACTGAGTAATGACCAACAGAAACACTGCTGGACACTGTTCAAGAGCCCCATAGGAAGGAGGAGTCCTAGATTCACAGTGGAGCAGTACCTCCAGCCAGGCAATTGTCTCTAATAACACAATAGTAGTTCATCATAGGATATGGGAAGTTGCATCTGGGGTGGGCCTGGCACAGGGAGATAGAAAATGAGAACTTAGGTTGTTCCACCATTGTTGAAGTTATTGGTATAATGAGTTTGCAGTGTGGGAAGGAGAAGCCTGCCTGGGATAGTGAAGGATGATGTTAAGGATTACCATCAGCGTGGCTCCTGATGAGGTTTAATAAATGTAGGATTGGGAAAGAGGTGGGAAGAATAGAGGTTGTGAAGGGATCTTTTAATTTGTTTCAGAGGGCATGTTTGTCAGGGTTCTCTAGAGGAACAAAATCAACAGGAAGTATGATTATAAAAGGTGATTTATTAGATTGACTTACATGACCAGAAGCTGGATAGTCCACAATGGCTGTCTGCAGCTAGAGAGCTGGAAGAACCAGAAGCTGCGAAGTCCAAGATGCAGAAGGCCCAGAACAAGAAAGATCAACAGTGCTACCCTAGTCCAGGACCAAGGCTTCTGAAAACTATCTGGAGAATCACTGGCAGAGTCTGCTTCAGAAGAGTGAAGAAGCGAGAGTCTGATATCCTCAGACCATCGAAGTAGCAATAAAGAACCCGTTCAAGAAGACCTGAGCTTGCATTTGCATCTGCTTCCTTGTTCTTCCAGCTTTTATTCCATCCTGTTGGGCAGAGGGAGGGTGTCCACTTCAGTTCCTCTCCCATATTCCAATCATTCCTAGACATACCCTCAGTGACACACCTAGAGGCCTCTTAATCATCTGCATCTCTTAATCCAATCAAGCTGACAATTCAAATTAACCATTACAGAGTGGATGAAGATTCTGGTAACCCCAATGGCCTTTGTGTAGTCAAGACAGTGAATTACAGATTGTAGCCACATATGGTAAAATGGGAAAAGGGTCAAGGGTGGGGTTTTCTGGATTCTTTATGAATTCAGGTAGTCATTTGAGGGGAGAGGGAAGTGATGAAAAAGTGGCAAGGTCAACAGTGTAGTCCAGCATTGAGCAGCTCAGAAGAAAGACATTCCTGAGTTGAAATGCTAACTTTACCACTTATCACCTGGCTAATATTGGGCATGTTGTTTTTGTGAGGCTCACCTTTTTCATTTATAGAAACAGGTAAGAATTGATCCCTAAAGCATTTTAAATTTTATTTTTAGGATAATAAAGCATTCAAAGCACTTAATGCAGGTTCTGGTGCTTACAAGTGCTGAGTAAACATTAATTTTCTAATTTCTTCTCACTTCCTTCATGTTTGTGCTAATGGGAGAGATTGAGAGGCCATTAAGTAGAGACCTATGAGATGTTGTATACTATCAAAATCTGTAGTTAAATGATGTAAGAAACACACATTTTTGTTTGTGCAATGTTGGGGATTGAACCCAAGGTCTCAAGCAGGCTAGACAAGCACTGTTCCACTAAGTTGCATACTTAGTACTTTATTTTGAGACAGGATCTAAATTTTATAGGCTAGCCTCAAACTTGTGACACTATTGCCTCGGTCTCACAAGTAGCTGGGATTATGGGAGTCTCTTACCGGGGAGGTCACACTTTTGTTTTTCATAACTCAGTTTAACTTCAGCTCATGGAAGCTCCCCTAGAATTGCAGTGAAGCTTTATGAAACTTACCTAGCAAAGAGGCAATGACCAGGGAAGCATTTGGTCTTTGAGGCCAGCATTCTGTTTCTTCCTGTGCTCTTGATTCAATCATGTTGTTGAAATATCCCTTTTGCCTGTTTTGGTACAATATCAAATTTGGTATGGGAAATGGCCTGTTGCTTCAGAGCCAACGTGGAGCACCAGCAGAGTGAGTCTGTAAGTGTTCTGACCTTCCCCTACCTAAGCTCATTCTGTAGCTTTTTCTCCTTGGGGAGCTTGTTACCTAGTCAATGTGCCTTCCCCAGGAATAAGGTGCAGAATTATGCTCTGAATCCTATAAAATGATCTTAGGGAGTCTGACCACAGGACGCATTCTCTTTCCCAACTTATAACTCTCAAGATATGTTTTGTTTTTTTTTCCTGGTCCCTTTCTCACCACTTCCCTCCCCCAACCTGTGTCCAAGGTAGCATGGGTTGGTAGACTTGGGAAGGACTGACAGGCAGCCTTAGACTCTGCAGTTCTCAGTGCCCCTGCCCACATGCACATGACCACCTAGGGAATTCTTTATTTTCTGAAATGCTTTAGACTTTTTAAGCTGAAATCATAAAAACAGCTCTTCTCCCCTTGATCTTTTCTCCATCCTATTTTATTCCTTCCCTGAAACAACAAGAAGATGAGCTACCTGGGATGGGAGGGATATGAAGGTAAATAAATTTGTGGGAAAATAATTCAGAAGTCACCCCTTTCCTGTAAACTGTGCTCCTGGAGTCAGTGAATACTCAGATCTCTTATCTATACCATAGCAGAAAGAAAATTAGGAATAAAAAGTCTGGAAAAAGTACATAGGCCATTTGGTAGGTCTATAGTATTGAGGGGCTAGCAAGGATTCTGGAGAGGGAAGGCAAGACTCCTGGAATTAGTCTGATTAAAGTATCAGCCTATTTTGCTTAGTTTCCACATAGAAAGAAGACTTAGACATCTTATTGAATGGTGAACACACTTTGAGAGAGATGGTGCACCTGTGTGATGTAGATTCTTTTCTCATAAGGATGCTCATTGCCTACTTTAGAAGTTCTTCATCATCATTTACCTTCAAATGATGATTTTTTTTTATCTGTAGAAATCCCAACAGAATGTAGTAGACACTTTCAAAATCAAACCTCAAGTATGTAAGGACAAATGTTAATGTGTTTTTAAACATCAAAAGTATTCTGTTACCCTAATTAATGACATGGAATATAACTGAATTGAATATCTGACTACAAAATTCTCTTTTGAGATTCTCTAAGGTAGAAAATAGAACCCCTTTGTCCTGCTTGCCAGGTGTATTGTATCAAGCCATCGGACACTGTTCAGATTTTATTCTTATGAGACATGCACTCAAGGTACAAATCTACGTATGTGTTATGTGCGAGAAGCAGCAATATCAAAAAAATTGTGAGTAGGAATGTTGTGATATAAGTCTGCAGAAAGAGAATTGAAAGCTATTGAATTAGGGACTTAAGTCAAATGTTTCTAAATTTATATATAAAACAGTAAACTAGTCTGAAAGAGGATTTGTACTGCAAATAGCAGAAATAATAATTCTCAACATTGTACAAAATAAGGCATTAATATCAGGAAAAGATTAAAGAAGAGAAAAGTAAGGGTGTAACTATTCACCTCCTCTTAAAAGATGTTGTTTTATTAATAGCTTTGATAAGAGGAACTTTTGTGAGAAAATGTTTTGAGACTTAGATTTAAAATGAAAGACTGAGTTCATGCTATAGCCCTGCCTATGCCACCTCCAAATGATGTTTGTCAAGAAATCAAAAATAAACTCCATAATGACACCGAAAGAAAAAGGAGAAACTTCAGTGCCAAAGAGAAAATTAAAGATGGTAAGTAGATGGTTCCAGACTGATGAAGTAAATTACATGTGAAAGCTAGATGGGCCCTTACTGCCAACAAAGGTGGAAGTAGAACCAGGGAGCTGGCTGGGACAGACAGGCAACCCATGGTCTGATGGCTTCCAGCTGTACCATGTGGGGGACCGGCAGCTTCCTTTTCCTTAGATTGGAGGAGAGCAACAGAGGCAGAGGTCAGGAGTGGGAGCTTGAGTGGAACTGACAAGAAGGCAGTATACTCAGGCTCCTAGATCTGAGGAAGACCGGGAACAACAGTCACCATAACTAGGGCATCTTTGTTTTTCACTCTAAATATGCAAAAATACGAACTTTAGTTTTAATTTTCCCATATGTCTTTTCAAGCAGGTTGCCCAGCAAGAACTGAGGACTGTTCAGTGATTGACACCTTCTCTATGTAACTCTAAGTTCAGGACACATTAAACATTCCAGGAAAGCTCATGTGAAGGAAGACAGACGTGAAAAACAAAAGTCCTAACAGTTCGTATTATAAATAACGTGACCTTAGAATATAAATAGGATTAATATTCATAGGGCAAAATGAAGGCATCAGTGAACTACAGAAATGGGTTAACATCAGAAATTAAATCGTATTGTTGAAGCAAAACAAAAAGGAAAATATACCTGGGTTAGTCCAATGAATAGAGCCCAAAAGACCATAAACTGGAAGATAAAAAATTATCCTAGATGTCACACAATATATGAAGAGAAATTAGTATGAAATGTGTACTATAAATATGATATTTTGGTAACTTGTCTAATAAAATTTCCAGAGGGAAAACATATAGAGCATGGAAAAGTGAAACTATTTAAACTATAAATAGAAGATAATTTCCTCGTACTCAATAAAAATAAGGGTTTTCAAAAGTAAAGGATCAATTATGCCTAGCAGCAAAAATTATAAAAGTGATCTTTCACCTAGGCTCAACATGGGGAAAAATTCACAAAGAGAAAATTGTGCAAAACCAAAGGTGTTTACACTAATTAGCTGCAAAGGGACAATGACCAGATTCATATCAAGTTTCTTGCCAGGAAAACTGACATAATTACTAGTTTTAAGATCTTGGGATAAATAACCTTAAATTAGAATCTGTACCAAATTAAGGTATTTTAATATGAGAATGAGGTAAAGACATTTTCAACTATTTAGGAACTCAAATCTGGCCATTCACAGATAGTTTCTGAATGAATATTTCTTCAGCAGGAGGAAAATTGATGTAGGAGGTAGAAATGGAATACAAGATGAATACATTGAGTGCCATTACTCTTAAGGGCAATGATTTCATAAGTTAAGTCTCTATGTCTTAATGTGTTTCTGGGCACTATTTCCCGTGATGCCTCTTCTTGCATCATCATGATGCTGTCTTATTCTAGCTTTATTATACCTTGGTGTCCAGTACTGATCTCAACTCTTTGCCTTTTCCAACATTTTTACCTTGTTTATTTTTTGTCTTCATTATTGTGTTGACTCTTCTTTGTTCTTTCACTTTTATATAAGTTTTATAATTGACTTGTCAGAACCACTTGGCTACCAAGCCCTGCTTGGCTTTTAATTGTGATTATATTAAATTTATTGTTTGGTTTGGAGACAGCTGCCATCTTATAGTATTGAGTCTTCCAAGTCATGAACATCAACTCCCTTTCCATTTGTGAGTTGACTTACCAGAAGAAAATTTCATGGTTTTCTATGTCCTTCATTAAAGTTATTTCTTTGATTTACTTAAGCTACCTTAATATTCAATACAAGTTTTAATTGTATGCTGGTAGATAAAAATGTAATTGATCTGCTTTGATATTATATCCAGATACTTTGGGAAGTTATTTATTAACTTGAAAAGCTTATAAAACGCTTTAAATTTTGCACATATCCATTACTGTTTTCTGAGACTATTGGCAGGTACATTTCTCCCTTTCTGTTTATACCATTTCTTTAATGTATTGGTCCAGATTTTTAATTTTCTGATGAATTCAAACAATGACATATCTGTACAATTAGCCCTCTGTATCAATAGATTCATTTATGGATTTAATCAACTGTGGATCAGCATTTTTTAAAAAAATTATATCTGTGTTGCAAATGTGTAGGTTTTTTTGTCATTATTCCTTGAATAATATGAATAACTACTATTTACATAGCCTTGACATAGTATTAGGTATTAATAAGAAATCTAGAGCTATTGCCTAAATATTGGTAAATTTTGCTTACCTCATTTTTTCCTTGGTCTTTGGTTATCAACTTTATTAGTCTTTTCCAAGAAAAAATGTTTTCTTGATATTTTTGTTGTACAATTTTATTTGCATTGATTTCAGCTCATTGGATTATTTCTTTCTCCTTTTTTGATTTTATTTTATGCTTGAGATTTGCTTCCTGAATCATGGATTTTAATTTTTAATCATGTGTGCATTTAGGTTATTTACTTTCTTTTAGGGATGATATGACATCATTTTTATTAGCAAACTCAGAATATTTTTATGTTCTGCTTTCTTGATTCATGAATTATCTAGAACCATATTGCTTCATTTCCACATTCTTGAAATTTTCTGAATGTTTTCATTATTGATTTCTAGCTTAATTTTACTGTAGTCAAAAATATTCTCTGATTTGAATCTTTCAAAATTTTGTGGAAATTATCTCATGGTCAAGCATATGAAAACTTTGGTTAAAAAAAATCCATGTGCACTTGAAAATAATGTCAATTGTATCATGGTTGGACACAGTGTAGTCTATATGGTAATTAGATCAATTCTGCTGATTATTTTCCCCAAAATTATCTTAGTCATTATTGATATATTTGTTAAGTACTAAGACAGACGGATAAAATTCTTTGCAGTGATTGTGGGTCTACTTTTTTCTCCTTTGTCCCTAAATTTTTGCAGGATGTATTTGGAAGTTGTAAGTGCAAACATATCTTTATAATTTTGTATGTTTTTGAAAATGGAAAAAAAAAATAAAAAAAAAATAAAAAAATAATGGAAAGTAAAAAAAAAAAAAAAAAAAAAGATATGTAAATTAAGATATTTAGCCTAGCCAAACAATAAAGTCATTGAAAATAGCAACAACATAAACTGACATCATTAGAGACTAATCTTTTCCGAGTCACCAGAGTAGAAACAAAATGTTATTTATACAAACCGACGATCACAAGATGTATATTTCAAAAATCAGCATAGATAAGGAAAGCCATGCAGCTGGGGGACTGCTTTAGTTTTGAAAAGTTGGCCTGTTGCCTATCTCACTTGCTGTCAAATTAAATAGTCACTAAAGTTTAGGAAGTCAAGAATTCTCAAGTTAGTCATTACGGATTCCAAAAATTATGGGTGGGCTGGGATGTTTTTTAAGCTTTTCAGTTCTTTCATGCCTCTTTCCTCAAGGGAGCTCAGAACTGTTTGGTTTTGCCAAATATATCCAAGGATTCTGTGAGTCCCAGGAAAAATGGACACAGCCTGGCATTTTGTAAAAGGAGATATGCATTATCTAGCTTTACAAATAACAAATGTCTTTATGCTGGAACTTGTCATTAGATTTTTCTTTAGAAAACAAAAGAAGGAACAGATGAGAAAAGAACCTGGGATTTTTCCCTTTACTATACATCATCTCTGCAAGCAGATGTGTATTTTAAATAAACACTATGTGTTATTAAAATAAGTTTTATGTGTACATTTTACTGCCCCAATGAAACATTTTCCATGTGTCTGTGCTCATTTTCCCTGTTTCACACAGGTCTTCTTTCACTTAAACTATCATATTTAAATACAAAGGCATTATGTAATTAAGAGGATTCACTAACTGAACTATTATGTTCTTATTAAGTTACTATTTGTGAAATACCCCATCAAATAACATGAACTAATCAAAAGAATGGATAGGAAGACAAGGACTAGCCAGGCACTACAAGTGCAAAGTTTAAGAAATGTTTGAGTTTTAAATCACACCATTTTTTTAAATTAATTATTTACTTATTTATTTATTTTTGGTACCAGGGATGGAACCCAGGGCACTTAACCACTGAGCCAC
>JAJEJO010050368.1:1066728-1104578 GCA_020662805.1 Glaucomys volans
GGGTATATTTTCTCCATCCCTTCACTTTCAATATTTTAAGGTATGTATCTTATAAGTAGTACATAATTTTATAATCATGTTTCAAAAATTTAGATATTTGATTTGGATTTTGAATCCCTTTCATTAATTTTTTAATTAACATGTATTAATTGCACATATTAAAGGGGTTCAGGGTGATACTTCCATTCATGTGTTCAGTGTGCACTGACCGAATCCAATTACTCTTTCTTTACTCTCCCCCACTTTTCCCATTATTTACTAATCATTATTCTATTTTCATATCAACATTTTTATCTTCCACATATGAGAGAATATTCAGTATTTGCCTTTCTGTCTCTGGCTTATTTCACTTAAGATAATGATTTCCAGTTTCATTCAAATGACAGGATTTCATTTTTGTTATGGCTAAATAATATTCCATTATGTATCCACTCCATACTTTCTTTATCCATTCATCTGTTGACCAGCATGTAGGCTAATTCCCTATCTCAGCTACTGTTAATAGTGATGCAGTAAATATGGCCATCAGGTATCTTTTTGATATGTTGATTTAATTTCTTTTGGATATTCATGAAGAAATGGAATAACTTGATCATATGGTAGATCTCTTCAGTTTTGGAGGAACCTCCACACATTGCTCTTCATAGTGGCTGTACTAATTTTCATTCCCACTAGTAGTGTATAAAGTGTCTCTTTTCTCCACATTCTCATCAGTACTTGTTACATTTTGTTTATTTAGTAATAGCCATTCTAACTGGAGTGAGATAGTACCTCATTGTGGTTTCCATTTGCATTTCCCTGATGGCTAATGACAACAAGCACTTTTTTATGTATCTGTTGGCCATTTGTTTTGACAAATGTCCATTCAGATCATTTGCCTGTTTTTTAACTTGGATTACTTGTTTTGTGGTTGAGTCTTTAAAGTTGCTTATGCTGGATGTTAATCCTCTGTCAGATGAATAGATGGCAAATATTTTCTCCTATTCTATAGATTTGCTCTTCACAATGTTGATTATTTCCTTTGCTGTGAGAAAGAGTTTTAGGTTGATGTAATTTTATTGGTTAAGTTTTGATTTTTTTCTTCTGTGCTATCCAGAATATCATTGCTTGTACCAATGTCTTTAAGTTTTTCTCCTACATTTTTTTCTAGTAGTTACACAATTTAAGGTCTTACTTTTAGGACTTAGAACCATTTTGAGTTGATTTTTGTATAGAGTGAGAAATAGGGGTCAAGTTTTAATCTTTTGAATGTAAATATACAGTTTTCCTAGCACTGTTTCCTGAAGAAACCGTCCTTTCACCAATGTGTTTTTGGTGACTTTCTTGAATAAGTTAGCTTTAGATACAGAGGTTTCATTATGGGATCTCTATTCTGTTCCATTGGTCTATGCCAGTACCATACTGGTTTTTTGTATGTGTTTGTGGGGGGGTAGGTATTGGGGTTTGAACTCATGAGCACTAACCATTTAGCAACATCCCCAGTCCTATTTTGTATTTTATTTAGAGACAGGGTCTCAATGAGTTGCTTAGCACCTACCTCTCTTTTGCTGAGGCTGGCTTTGAACCCACGATCCTCCTGTAATCTTCCCAAGCTGCTGGGATTACAGGTGTGCACCATGGCACCCAGCCCATACTGTTTTTGTTCCTATGGCTCAGTAGTATTTCTTGAGATCAGGTATTGTGATGCTTCCAGCTTTTTCTTATTGCTCAGAATTGATTTGGCTATTCAGGGTCTTCTGTGATTCCATAGAAATTTTAGGATTGTTTTTTCTAATTATATGAAGAAAGTAATTGGTATTCTAGTACAGATTGCACTGAATCATAGATTGCTTTGGGCAGTATGGACAATTTAATAATACTAATTCTTCTAGTACATGAGTATAGATGTTTCCGTGTGTGTGTGTGTGTGTGTGTGTGTATGTGTGTGTGTGTAATTTCTTTCATCAGTGTTTTGTAAATTTTGTTGTAGAGGTCTTTAATTTTTCTTGTTAAATTTATTCCTGGGTAATTTTTCTTTTCTGGTCTTTGTAGTTATTGTGAGTGGGATTGCTTTCATGATTACTTTCTCATCAATTCATAGTGGTGTGTCAAAAAGCTACTAGTTTTGTATGTTGATTTTTGTATCCTCCTACTTTCCTAATTCACTCATGAGTTCTGATAGTCTTTTGATGGAGTCTTTTGTGTTTTTCTATGCACAGAATTATATTTTCTGCAAATATGGATAATTTGACTTCTTATTTGTATGCCTTTCATTTCTTTCTCTTGTGTAATTGCTCTGGCTAAAACTTCTAGTACTATATTGAATAAGAGTAGTGAGAGTAAACACCCTTTTCTTGTTTCTGATGTTAGAGGAAATGCTTTCTACTTTTCCCTATTCCATATGATGTTGGCTATGGGTTTGCCACCTAGAGCCTTCATTATGTGGTGGTACCTTCCTTCTATACCTGATTTGTTCAGGGTCTTTATCATGAAGAGATGCTGTATTTTGTCATGCTTTTTCTACATCTATTTGAATGCCCATATGGTTTTTGTCTTCCATCCTGTTGGTATGTTGTATAATGTTTATTGATTAATGTATGTTAAACCATTCCTACATCCCTGGGATAAAACTAACTTGATTATGTAAGTGATCCTTTTGATGTACTGTTATGGTTGATTTGCTAGTATTTTGTGTCTATGTTCATTCGGGATATTGGACTGTAATTTTCATTTTTCTTGTATCCTTGTCTAGATTTGGTAACAGGTTAATGCCGGCCTCATAAAGTGAATTTGGAAGGAATTCTATGAAATAGCTTGGAAAGAATTGATGTTAGGTTTTCTTATAAGTTTAATAAAATTCAGAAATAAAGTCATCTAGTTTTGGACTTCTCTTTGTTGGGAGACTTTTACTGATTTAATCTCACTACTTGTTATTGATTTTTCAATGTTCTCTTGGAAAGTCATATATATCCATAAATTTGTCCACTTCTCCTGAATCTTCCAATTTGTTTCTATATTGCTTTTCTAATAATCCTTAATGATCCTTTATGTTTTTGTGATAAACTGACATTTTGTCTTCTTTTTCTTCTCTTACTTCATTTATTTGGGTCTTCTCTTTTTTGTCTTGGTTAGTCCAGCTAAAGATTTTGTTGTTGTTTATGTTTTCAAATGACCACCTCTTTGTCTCATTGGTCTTTGTATTTTTTATTTTATTCTCTTTAATTTATCTCTACTCTGATTTTTTTCATTATTTTCTAATTTTGGGTTTGGTTTGTTCTTTCATAGATATTTCATTAAGTTTGGTTTGGTTTGTTCTCTCATGAGATATTTCATTAAATTGACATTTGACACCTTATATGTATTTCTTATGTTGACACTTAATTGCTGTGACCTTCCCTCTTAGTATAGCCTTTGCTGTAT
This sequence comes from Glaucomys volans, assembly GCA_020662805.1. Lineage (NCBI taxonomy): Eukaryota > Metazoa > Chordata > Mammalia > Rodentia > Sciuridae > Glaucomys > Glaucomys volans. The sequence goes on from JAJEJO010050368.1 coordinate 1,070,128, forward strand.
CTCATATTTTGAAATGTTGTATTACCATTTTCTTTACTCTAGAGAAACATTTTAATGTCCCTTCCAACTTCCTTGGTGACTCCCTGTTTAAAAGTGTGTTGTTCAGTCTCCATGCATTTGTATAATTAAAAAAAAAAAAAGTTTGTTGACAGTTTTTTCTATTGCGAAAATACACAAAAAAATACAGGATATAATTTCAATTCATTTTGCACTTTTTCAGATGTGTTTTATGGCCTAATATATGGTCTGTTCCATAAAAAAGATCCACATGTTGATTAATTATATTCTATAGCCATTAGATGTAATAGTCTAGCTTATTTTTGTTCCTTGACTTCCTAAAAATTTTGGTCTGGATAATATGTCCATTGACGAAAGTTGTTGTCAAGAACCCCCTCCTCCTATTATTGTTTTGGAGCCTATCTGTTCCTTTAGGACTATTAAAGTTTGTTTTTTAAAACTACATGCTCCAACATTAGTTGCATATAGACTTACGATTGCTGTATATTCTTGTTGAATTGCACCATTGATCATTATATAGTGACCTTCTTTGTCTCACACTTTTAATCTTAAAGTCTACTTTTTCAGATGTAAGGACAATTACTCCTACATGCTTTAGGATTTCATTTACTTGGAATATCATTTTTTATCCTTCACTTCCAGCCTGTGTGTCTTTAATTGTGAAATGAGTTTCTTGTAGGCAGCTTATTGTTGGGTCTTGTTTCTTTATTCATTCAGCTGGTACATGTTATTTCATTGGAAAATTGAGTCTATTTACATTCAAGATTGTTGGTGACAGGTAAGTACATATTTCTATCATTTTGATGATTTTCTCTGGTTGTATTGAACATTTTTCTTCTTTACTTCATCCCTCATGTTTTTCTTTGTAGTTTGATGGTTCATTGTATTGATGCTTATTATTTTCTATTTCTCTTGTGTATTTCCTCTTCTAGTGGGATTTATGCTTTTTCATGATTTCATGATGATAGTTATTTTTCTTTCACTTCTAAATGTAACACTTTAAGTATCTTATTATAAGGCTCATCTGGTGGTCATGATTTTCCTACTTTTCATCATTTTGGAAGGTGTTTTTCTCTCATTTCTGAAGGATAGCCTTTACTAGATATACTAATCTTGTTTAGTAGTCCCCCCTGCCACCCCAGAATTTGGGATACCTCATCCCATGTCCTCATGGTCTATCAGGTTTTTCTAAGAAGTCTGTTATTCAAATACTAATGCCCTTAAAATTTGACTTGGTACTTTTCTCTTGCGAATTTTAAAATTCTCTGTCTTGTACTTTTGACAGTTTCACTACAATATGCCATGGAGAAGATCATTGATGGCCATGCCTATTTGGGGCTCTATAAGTGTTTTATACACAGATGTCCATATCATTCCCTAGGTCAGGGTATTGTTCCATTGTGATTTCATTGAATAGGATTTCACTGAATAGGTTTTCTGTGCTCCAACCTTTATCTCTTTACTCTCAGGTATTCCAAAGATGTGGAGTTTTTGTTTACTTAATTTCATCCCAAGGAACTTGAGTATTCTCTTCATTCTTTCTTTTTTATTTTTTTTAGGTTTGAGTATAATATTTCAAAAGACCTATCTTCAAGTTCTGATATTCTTTATTCTGCCTCATGTTCTGTAGTTGATGCTGTAAACTTTTTTATTTGCTTTCAAGCTTTCCATTTACAAGATTTCTATTTGGTTCTTTTTAATAATCTCTCTTTGCTGTGCTCTTGACTGAATTTCTCATTCACATTGCATTATTTGGTTTCATTTAACTTTTGTTTCTATTCTCTTGGATCTTGTAATCATGTATTTAAATTCTTATTAGACATTTTATTCATTTCAATTCTTTGAAATCTATTGTTGTAGAGTTATGTTCTTTTGGAAGCATTGCATTACCACCTCCTTCCCATATTTCTTGTGTTCCCACATTGGGATTTTCACATGGGGTGGATCAGATATCTCTACGACTTTTATGGAGTGACTTTCTTTTTAGCAACTTTCTCCTGAAGATATGTCTTAGGATCTTTTATGAAATGTTGGCTTCAATTCTAGCTGGGCACCATAGTATAATCTCCTTGTACCTTCTTTGGCTTTGAATAGAGTTTGGGCACAGTGCACACTGTATCAGGGACAGACCCATTATCTCTACAGGCCATGTAGCATTGGGGCACTCAACAGTGTAGGCAGGTGTAGGTACTTACTATGTGGCTACTTCTACAATTGGAGTAGGCCTGTATTGGTTGATGGTAGTTTCTTCAGTCACTTTTGAAACCCATTCTGCCACTGGAAAGGGCCTCTGGCACTCAGAAGTGGTGAGGGGCTGAGGCGGTGGTAGGAACCACAGCATCCCCTCTTTGGTCCTGACAGTGGAATTGGATCAGACAAGTGGGTAGGTAGCAGTAGGAACTGTGGTGTTCCTCTCTAATACTCCTTCAACTTCATGGAATAATTTGAGAAATACCAGTGTTCTTCTGTAAAGGTCTGGTAGAACTCAGCTGAGAATCCATGTGGTCCTGGACTTTTCTTTTTTGGAAGGCATTAGATTGCTGTTTCAATTTCATTACTTCATATTGATCTGTTTAGGATTTCTATATCTTTCTGATTCAATTTGGGTAGGTCATATGTGTTTAGGAATTTGTCAGTGTTTTCTATATTTTCCAGTTTGTTGGAGTATCAGCTTTTTAAATTGGTTCTGATAATTCTATGAACTTCAGAAGGGTCTGTGGTGATATCTCCTTTTCCATCTCTGATCTTGTTGATTTGCATCTTTTCATTCTTTCTTTCGCTTAGAGTGTTTAAGGGTTTGTCAATCTTATTTGACTTTTGAAGAGCCAAATCTTAGGTGCATTGATTCTGTGTGTTCTTTTATTCTCAATTTTATTAATCTTTGCTCTGATTTACTGATTTTGGGGTTAGTTTGTTTTTGTTTTCCTAAGGCCTTGAGGCGAAGCATAAACTTATTTATTTGGGATACCTCTAATTTTTTAACATAGGCATTCACTGCTATAAATTTCCCTTAGAACTAATTTCATGCTGTCTCAGAGATTTTGATATATTGTACGTCTGTTCTCATTCATTTCCAAGGACTTGATTTCTATTCTCATTTCTTCTTTGATTCACTCTTCATTTATGAGAGCATTCAATCTTCATGTGTTCCTATTATTTTTCTTGCTGTTGATTTCTAGTTTCATTCCATTATGATCTGATAGGATATGTGGGCTTTTATCATTTTTTAAAATTTTGTTTTTGTTTTTGATTGTTTGGGGACTTGCTAAGATTTCTGTTGTGGTCTAGAGAGCCATTGTAATACAAAGAGCATCCTATTGGCATCAAAATAGAGATGAAGACCAATGCAACAGAATAGAAAACACAGAGACCAATCCACATGCTTACAGCCTTCTGATATTTGATATAAGTGCCAAAAATATATTTTGGAGGAAAGACAGCCTTTTTAACAAATGGTGCTGTGAAAACTGCATAACTATATGTAGAAAAATGAAACTAGACCACTGTCTCATGCCCTGTACAAAACTCAAATCAAAATGGATCAAAGACTTAGGAATTAGATCAGATAACCCTATAACTGCTAGAATAAAACATAGGGTCAACACTGTGCCGCAGAGGTACTGGCACCAACTTCCTTAACAAGACCCCAAAAGTGCAAGAAATAAAACCATGAATCAATAAGTGTGATGCCATCAAAGTAGAGTTTTGGCATATAAAGAAAATGAGTGTCCATTCCAAGTTTTCTGAGGAATCTCCACCACTGCTTTCCAGAGTGGCTGTACCAATTTGCAACTCCACCAGCAATGTAAAAGTGTGCCTTTTTCCCCACAGCCACACCAACATCTATTATTGTTTGTGTTCTTGATAATAGCCATTCTAATTGGAGTAAGATGAAATTTTAGAGTTGTTTTAATTTGCATTTCTCTAATTACTAGAGATGTTGAACACTTTTTCATATATTTATTGATCGCCTGTTCATCCTCTTCTGTAAAGTGTCTGTCCAGATCCTTGGCCCATTTATTGATTGGGTTCTTTGTATTTTTGGTGTAAAATTATGTAAGTTCTTTATATAGTTTGGAGATTAGTGTTCTATCTGAAGTGAGTGTGGTAAAGATTTTCTCCCACTCCCTAGGCTCTATTTTCACATTATTGATTGTATCCTTTGGTGAGAAAAAGCTTTTAGCTTGAGTCCATCCCATTTATTGATTCTTGCTTTGATGTCTTGTGCTTTGAATGGACCCACCTTTTGACCCAGTTATCCCACTCCTTGGTTTATACCCAGAGGACTTAAAATTAGCATACTACAGAACCGCCACATCGATGTTTATAGCAGCTCAATTCACAATAGATAGATTGTGGAACCAAACTAGATGCCCATCAACAAATTAATGGAAGAAGATGTGGTATATATACACAATGGAATACTACTCAGCCATAAAGAAGAATAATATTATGGCATTTGCAAATAAATGGATGGAATTAGAGATTATCATGCTAAGTGAAATAAGCCAATCCCAAAAAAACAAAGGTGGAATGTTTTCCCTGATAAGCAGATGATGATATAGAATCTGGTTGGGAGGGTGGGCGGGTGAGAGAGGAATGGAGGATCTTTAGATTATGTAGAGTGAAATGAGAGGGGGAAGGGGTGGGGATATGAAAAATGGTGGAATGAGACAGATATCATTATCCTATGTACATGTACAATTACATGAATGGTATGAATGTACATCATGCACAACCATAGAAATGAAAATTTGTACCCCATATGTGTACAATGAATCAAAATGAAGGCTGTAAAAATTTTAAAAAATTAAAAAAAAATTAAGAAAATGAGTGTGAACAGAGAGCCTACAGAATGGGAGAAAATATAATAGTCTATTCTTCTGTTAGGGGATTAATTTCCAGAATATACAAAGAACTCAAAAAACTTAACACCCAGTTAATAATAACCCAATAAACAAATAACCCAGTTAATAAATGGGCAAAAGACCTAAACAGAAACTTCTCAAAAGAAAAAACACAAATGTCCAATAAATATGCAAAAATGTTCAACATCTCTAGCAATCAGGAAAATGCAAATCAAAACTACACTAAGGATTTTTAAAAACTTTTTTCCCCTGGAGACTGATCCCAGAGCCTTCCACATGGGAGGAAAGCACTCTATCACTGAGCTACATTCCAAGCTCCTTATATATTTTATTTTGGCATAGGGTCTCACTAAGTTGCTCAGGCTAGCTTCAATCCTGGGATCCTCATTCCTTAGTCTCTGGAGTAGCTAGTATTACACACAGGCACCATCCCATACCTAGCAATAAGAAGTCTCTATATAGACAGTTTATTCAAACTTTGCCATAGGTGAGAATTTCCCCACTTCTATCTTTAATTATACTTCACTCTACTAGTCTTTTGGACTCACATAACTGGTTGTGATTTATGTTGAGTTTGTAATTTATTATTATATTGTATACAATGATATGAAGGCCTGGAAAAGTGCTGTAATTAATTTAAAGAGGAAGAAGAGAATGGAAAAAAATCTACACTAGTAGAATGGCAAGAATATGAACAACTGTAAATGTGGGAGAGGAAAAAGATACTTGTGCATTATTGGTGGTATTGCAGACTAGTACAATCACTCTGGAAAACACTGTGGAGATTCCTCATAAAATGAGGATGGACCCACCCTATGACCTAGATCTCCCACTCCTTGGCATTTTCTCAAAAGATCTACAATTGGCAATCTATAGTCATACAGTCACCTCAATGTTTATAGCAGCACAATTCACAGTAACTAAATTATAGAATCAACCTAGATTCCTATCTTTAGATGAATGGAGGAAGAAATTGTGATACACACACACACACACACACACACACACAATGGAGTTCTACTCAGCCATAAAAAGGAATGAAATTATTCCAGTAAATGCATGGAAATGGATGATATCATACTAAGTGTATTAAACCAAACTCAGAAACTCAAATGTGGAATGTTCCTTTCATGTGTGGAAACTAAAGTAAAATAAAGGAAAGAGAGAGGGAAGGATAGGATAACATAAAGAATCAATAAAATATGAATTGATAGATGAGTGAAAGGAAGTCTAGTAAAGGAAGGTGAAGGGGAGAAGGGAGGGAAAATGGGTAGGAAAAAGCAGGGATCATTAAATGAAATTGTTTTCTATTCAGGTATGAGTTTGTTGGGACAAACCCAACCACTATGTACAACTATAAAGAAAAGAAAGGAAGTAATCCTTCAGTGATATTCTGAAAAATGTCATTGCATAATAATTATGTGGAGCATTTATGAATAATTATAACAAAATAGTTTTCCAGGGAGTTTGACAGAAATCTTGAATAAACTTGAAAATGTACCATCTTCCTGGAGAACAAAAAAGGATAAAATTGTAAACTATCATTTATTTACAAATCAATTTGTATGTTTAATATCACTGCAAATTTGTCCAACAAAATTTCTTTGTTTAATTTTGAATAAAGAAATTCTTGTGATTTTTAAAAGAATGTGTAAGAATATTAGTGCCATTTTCAAAGAAAAGATCAATAAATGGATTACTTGTATCTTGTTATTAAAATGTAGCTCTCTAATATTTAATAGTCAATGTATAAGACTAAATAGAACACATAACAGACAAGAGAGTTCAGAAACATTGTTTATTACATATATAAGTATTTTTAAATATTTATGCAAATGATGCTCTATTAATCAGTTAACTTTAAAAATAACATCAGTTAAAATAACGCTATAAAAATAAGTGAAATACACAGATAAGTTTTTTGCTAGTTTGCATTGCTTTCATCATGAAGTAATAATCACAAAAGAAAAATTTGGATAAATTCACATTTAAAGATCTAAAAATTATGTTAAAATGCATAGACAATATTTGTGCACATCAAAGATGCTGAATATCTCTAATCTTTAAAGAAATGCAAATCAAAGTCACAGTGTGATAGCACTTCACATACATTAAGATGACATAAAATAATGATAAAGAGTGTTAGCAAGAATGTGATAAATTTGAACCTTTTTGATTTGCGGGCAGAAATGTAAAATGATGCTCCTTATATGTAATACAGTATGTGATGCTGTAATTTGACTTTGGTATATAACCCTCAATATTTGAAAGCATGTACTTGAATAAACTTCTGTATACCCATGATTATGGCAGCATTTTACACACTAGCCAAATAGTGAAAGCAACCCAATGTCTATCAATGGATGGATGATATACAAAACACGTGGGTAGGTATAAGTGTAATGAAATATTATTTAGCCTTACCAGTTCTGACACATGTGCAAGCACATGAATGAACCTGGATGTGTATTTTACTCAACTATGTCAAGTGAAATAAACCAGCAACCAATAGATAAATATTGTCTAACTCCACTTAAGTGATAACTTCACATAGTAGTCAAGTTCAAAGAGATATGAAGGAGAATTGTGATTGCCAGGAAATGAAGCAAGAGGTAATTGTGTATTGTTTGATGGGCAGAGTTTCAGTCTGGGAAGATGAACAAGTTCTGGAGATGGATGGCAGTAATGGTCACATGACTAAGTGAATATACTAAACACTGAACTCTGCACTAAAAATGGCTAAAAGAGTAAATTCTATGTATTTTTTTTACCATAATAAGTAAAAGCAAACACACATACTTCCCTTGAAAAAATTAAAACGCACACAACAAACTTGGGAAAACATTATCTGCAGGACTGCCAAATTAACATTCTTAATACATAATGTGTAATAAACATTTTAAAATTTTAACCTTCAACTAAAACATAAGGAAAGAATATGAATTGATGAAAGAGATAGCAATTAATCATAAAATAGTCAATCTCAATTGCAAATAAAAGATAGTTTTAAAACAGGAATGAAATTTTATTCATGCCTTTTAAATTAGTGAAAATTAAGAATTAGCAATTTCAGGGTTGATGTGTTGGTACAGTGATCTGAACATTTTCATATGCTGGGTAAGATGTTGGTTATGTTTTTTCTAGAAAGTAATTACAATACATTTCATGACAAAAATGTCCACAGTCTTTGATTAAGTCATGCCACTTAGGGATTTCATTTAGAACAATTACCGAGATGAAAAGGTCTACTTTGTTATTATAATTGCCCAAAAATAATGTTAAAGGAAAAAAATACTAAAAATTATTACCACAATTTTGTTAAGAGACCAAAAAGACCGGAGAAAATGTAGCAATATGTTGTGGTAATCTTTATCTTGGACTTCATGTGATGTTGTTTTTAATAAGTTTTCTGTTTAAAAAAAAAGCGACTTAGTTAAAAACTAAAAATGTTACTGTATTGATTCAGTTCATAATTTATTTTTCGTAAGTGTTCCTACATAAAAATATATTCTTCATTTAACTTATTTCACTTCTCCTCTGGGCTTGTTAAATCATGTTGGGTAACTTCTGTGTTTGTAATCAATGTGTAGACAGGAGAATGAAGGGACAGAAGTTTAGGACAAGAGTGTCACAAGCTTACTGAAATGACAAAGGACTGAGAACAGAGCAGGACCTGCTTGTGTAGCTTCTCTTAACTCTGCGACAAAATCAGTACATGTTGTTTTTCCAGATTTTGTCCTGGAATGAACAAGTTGAGCCTGCAATGTTAACAATGATACAATTTGAATATTTATAAGGATATACCTTTAAGGATATATTAAAAGGATATATTTGAATATTTTTAGGGATATATTTTTAAGGACATATTAAAAGGATATATTTTAAAACATCAGCATTCTGTTGCATCATAGATTTGGGTCACTCATACATTCAGTCATTAATTTAACACATGATTATTAATTACTAGCTATGTGTTGGTGTTTGGCAACAATATCAACATATACAGCGGTCGTCTCTTTGACCACGTTGCTGAGGATACAAAAAGTCCTTCAATTATTCTTCAGGTGATGCTGGTAGTCCATTTTCTTCATTATTGAGTGACTATTTGGCCTTTGTCCGTACAACTTGCTTCTTTCACACTGTACCCTGATTTAGATGGGCCATCTGCAATCTCTATTCTTACAATTTTGGGGGCCATTCCTGCAACTGCCTGTGAAGAGTTCCTGTTCTGTGGTCTTAGTGTCCTGTCCAGTTAGGCTATTCTCTGTTACATTCTCATTGCAAGTTCCAATTCAGATAGTATTTATTCGAGTAGAACGAATTTTACAACCCCTATAGTGGCACTTCATGTAAAAATCGCAGTCAATTCATTTGCCCCTACATAAAGTGATTCCCTTGATACCAATAACTTCAATCTTATCAAATACTCATTCAGAGCTCTGCTGTACTCCTCATTTTTTCCCTCCTCATGACTTTTTCTCAGTTGATCTTTTTGAATGTGATGTTAGTGTTATTGTAGATCAACATAATTGGAGACTTGGAACACGCTACATTCCAAAACTTCTCAAACTAAGACTTTGTAGTTTCTCCTGAAAAAAATGTATATGTATATATGTGTATATATATGTGGAGATAAATATGTGTATATGTGTGTGTGTGTGTACATATATATGTATATATATGGGGGAGAGAGAGAGAGAGAGAGAGAGAGAGAGCTTAAAAAAGGCCAGTCCTTAATTTCAAGAGTTTTCTTAGGATTGGTACACATTGTCAGTAAGCATCTGTAGTATACCAGTCACTATGCTACCATACCCTACCACCCAAATAATTTTTAAGGACTACACTTAGAATATAATAAAATGCCTAACACTAGAATATTCTCTGAGCTTGCTTTTACAAAAGCAAAAAAATATTCTCTGAGCTTGCTTTTACAAAAGCTGTTATTATGCAAAAATTTGGATGAAGCTTGATATGAATCTTGTTTCCCTAAATAGTAATGGTTGAACTTTAATAAATTATTTACTGTCCAGGTGGCAGCATCCCCATATATAAAATAACAGTAGTATTAATTATTGCTTCAGGTTTTTATATAAATTGAGAGCATTTCAAACATTATGCTTGACAAGTACTATGTATTCAGTTAACATTATTATTAACAGTATCAGCATTGCTGCTAGTTCAAAGGGATTGCTTATGTAATCATGTCCCTTAATTTCTTTTTTCATGAACATTTTGATACATTAAATATATTCATGGCTGTGGAATGAGGTAGAAATCATGCTGGTCTGGTCATCATGGGTATGTATTAGCCCCATAAGAGTAAAGTATCACATTACTTCTGTCATAATTTCCTTTTCAATAAAATACCTTATTTCTCAAATGATCTATTTTGGTTTTACTGATCATGGTAGTGTTTGCAGATGTTTTAGAAAGTATACTGTAAATGTATTTATTATGTAATAGTCAACTTTTACTGTCATTTTTCTCGTTCTTCTTCTCTTTGAAATCTTTATCTTTGAACCTAAAAATGGTATTATAGGTTGAATATCTATTATCTAGAGGGCTTGGGACCAGAAATGTTTTGCATTTTGGATTTTTTGATTTTGGAATATTTGCATATACATAAAGAGGCATGTTGGGAATGGGACCAAGTCTAAACCCAAAATTTATGTTTCATGTATACCCCATACACATAATCTGAGGGTACTTTTATATAGCATTTTTAATGCACTTGTGTTTTGGCTTTGATCCACCATATGAGGTCAGGTGGGGAATTGCTCTCATATTGTGTGAGTGCTCAAAAGTTGGAGCATTTCAGATTTTTTGAACTAGGGATGCTTAATCTGTAATAAAGCAGTAAGTCTATTACATGGAGAGGGGTTAACAGTCCTTTCAAAAGATTCTATGGATACAGCATGTACCATTTGATTTTCCCTCAATTAAAAAAATTTCACTAATTTTTTTGCCTTCTCTCCAAAGCAAAACTATTTTAGTTCCCATCACCATGACTTTGTGCCTTCATTTCACTCTAAATATAACATAAAAGTAACATTTTTTTCCCTCTATTGGACTGTTATTCAACTGGATTGAGTTTCAAAGACTAAATGTACCACCCTCCCTGGTTAGCTCCCTGTTTCCTTCCCTGAATACAATGACAATTTCTGATCCTCCGACTGCCCTGGGTTTTAGGTAGGCCGGTGCATTCTTATTTTAAGAGAGGGCATGTCATTCCTAGGAGCACAGCTCTTTGTAGAAACTTGACCCTTAATTATTGCCGATTGCCTGTTTGGCTGGAGCTGGTCTGTGCTCTGCTCGCCGGCTGTCCTCCTCCACGTTGTGTCATTTTCATTGGCAGGCCCACACCCACCTATTTGTCCTGCTCGCCTGCCATTAACTTGCCTGCCGCTACCTGTCCTGCGCTACTTCGCAGCTGTTATTTCACTGCCAGTCTCAGACCCAGAAAGCCACTCTTGAATACATCTGCCAGCCTCAGTCTGGGCCCTTGCCCAGGCTGAGGAGAACGAGCAGACAGGAATTAGATGGCCTGCCACATGCTATCAAAGGGATCATGTTCTCCCCGTGTCCCAGGCAAACCTGAAATACCAGTGTGAAGCTTTTATGTCTCTAACAAACACAATCTTGGGTCATCTGAGAGTTTGCATAATTTAGGAAGTATAAGAATATACATTAAAAAAATTTGAACAACGTAATAGAATAAGAACTGCTAGACTCTAGATATTAAATAATAATGAAAACTCCCCAGAATTACTTACAGTATGCTTGTAAAGTCTAAGGAGAATTTTGAAAACTCTGGAAATCTGATAAACTCTAGAGAGCTGAATCCTATTTTTCTACATATTTCTATAGGCTGTATGTGTCTCATACGTGCAGGACGGGCTTACTCCAAACTTGCTGTCTTCACCCAGGTTGAAAGGCTCATAGTTCTCTTATCAAACCCCTCACCTTTCAAGTGCAAGACTTTATTTACCACTTTCATGGAACCCCTAGTTAGTTCAGCTTACTGTAGTTAATTTAGGCTAATACTAAAGAGACATTAGACTTAATATGGGGAATATGGAATTTAATTCAGGCTTGTCATTTATCAAATGACTCTGAGTGAGCCACTAATTTCCCAAGGCTCCTTTTTTCACATGTATGTTGGGATAGATATTGTACAGTTGCTATAAAGATCCAACAGGTTAATCTATAATGATGTTCGGTAAACTACAATGATAGAGACATGCATGGTAATATTTCCAGATGTGTTCCTTCTATTATTCTCGCATATAGAATTACAGAAATTTTGGTAACTACACATTGAAAAAGTGTAAAATGAGAGTTAACAATGGTAATCAGTCACTGATCTAGATTCTCTACATGTAATCCTTCAGTAACCTTAGGAAGTGAGCATTACTGCTCTCATTTTACAGATGAGGAAACTGAGGCAAAAAGAGGCTAGCTGACCTAGCCAAGAATATACAGCTAAAAGCTGGTGGAGCCAAGACAATGCAGGCTGTCTCTGGAGCTTGCATTCTTAACTATTAATTGTTCTTACCTCCTATAATGCTCTGGGTGGTGATGGGGCCTCTGGTCCACTCCTTTAATTTCATGTAAAAAAATTTGTGTAAAAACATTCTCCTGAAACCTGCTAGGTCATCAAAACTTCTCTGGATCTTGTGGGAGCTGGCACTGAGCAGACACAGCCAGACAGGATGCTCTGCTAGTCTTTCCAGGAATTGCCCCCTCAGATTATGAATCAGTCCTTTCCTGTGTCCAGCAGAGCCTTTCAGGGCCACTCTCCTGAGGGTAGGTATCTGGCCACCCCATCAGTCAATGCTCTCATGCGTTTTATCTCTGTCTTATTTCATCTTGGATGTGAGAGTGTCTGAAGTTTTACAGAATTTTCCAGCAAGCAAATTCTCCATTATCAGGATTCTAGGCCTGGCCATGGGAATCAAACCATTCTGACAAGTCAATTTACATCAGGGTGTGTCTGTAACCTGCTTCCCAGAAATAAGGCTTCCCTGGGATGGCACACTTGGAATTTCCTGAAATTAAGGTGCACTTTCTGCCCATGACTAATATGAACTAATGTGGTTGGTATACAGGGTAACTCCCTTGATGACACCTGGCTAGGATGTTTGGCAGTAAAATGGTTTCACCAATAACACCACTGCCATCGTGTCTGGCTGTTTTCTCTGACTTGATAACAGTCTTATATCCTTTCTTTTTTCTGGTTAGAATAAATAACCTCTATATCCAAATCCCATCTTGAGTAGATTGTAGTTAATCTTTTATTACAGTCTTTTTTTCTTTTGATACCGGGGATTGAACTCAGTGGCTCTTAACCAGTGAGTCACATCCCTACCCCTTTCTTGCATTTTATTTAGAGATAGGGTCTCACTGAGTTGCTTAGTACCTCACTAAATTGCTGAGGCTGACTTTGATTTTGCCATCCTCCTGCCTCAGCCTCCCAAGTTGCTGGGATTACAGGTGTGCACCACCACACTGGGCTGCTTTTGTAAAAAAATGTTTGCCAACTGACGGGGTCCAACATGACCGAGGAGATTCTTGTCTATTGTGGGTTAAATGTCTAGTGCTTCCTCAGATAAAACTGGAGAATATACAATAGCTCCCTGTTAGGCCCTGCAAGTAGATACTTTCACTCTGCAAGATTATCCCTGCCAGTACACCAAAGGAAATGTGTTTTCATGGATGCAGATTAGGTAATTAGTATCCACTGGGTACACCAAATCTTGTTCCCAAGTACATTTAATAGGATTATCATCGATATTCCTAGTATGGGTATAGCTAAATAAGGAAATATAGCAGGTTCTGTCACATAGGATAGCATATATTGTCATAACAAATTATCTTAAAATCTCAGTGACTGGAAACTACCTGAGTTGATTGTTACACATATCACATCTTCCTCATGTTGCATGTGAGGGATATGGGGGTCTTCGGATGTTCTAGGTATTGTCATGCAAAGACGTGGATGAGCCATCTCAATGTGATCCACACACCAAGGGGAAAGGCCACTCCCACACTGGCTCTTTAAACTTGTGCCCGCATCACTTTCACTCTCATACTATTTCTTAGATATATTCTTCTGTACATTGTAATATTATCACCCTTAGTCAGCAAGAATTCAGAAATAGTTATATATGAATTAATGACATTCAAGAAAAAAGTGATTTGATTTACTGTCTGAAATTTAAGCATTGCCAAAAAATTGTATTGGTTAGGAAAATTACCAAAGAAAATAGATAAGAATGCTTGAAAATGGGGAGTATTTTGCAAAATTTTTCAGAACATTTAATCTGTTTTATGTCGCATTAACACACCCTTCACGTTTGCAGAAAAAGGTCAAGATTCTAATAGAGGCATAATAGGTGCATGAAGCCTTCAATTTTAACTGTACATATTGCTTGAAAAAACATTTTTTACGATGCTAATATATTATGTGTATAATTTTGAAAGAGAAAGAAAATGTGTGAGTGGCAAAAGAAAGAAACTCCGTATTTTCTCACCTCATTAAATATGTCGTCTTGATATACATCCAAAGCACATCATTGTGACTGTGTGACCCTTAGCCTCTGCCTCTTTGATTCTGGGATGTGACTCACCTTCCTCCTCCATTTCAAAAGCAATCTGTTAATGGTGGCAACCTTATTCCTTTCTGTCTTTTTCAGTAGCAGCTCAGAAATTTGCCACTCACTTCTGTCTCTCTCCCTGTTTCCTCCCCTATCTATTCCCTTACTGGTCAGTTATTTTCTGAAATTTAAACTTACCAACCATGTCCTAGACTTTCCCTCCACTTGTATTACATGTAGTGAAAGAGAAAGCATCGTAAATTGCAGATTGCTATCTATAGCTTCACTCTGGTAGTGGCACATGTCACTTCTCATATTTCATTAGCTAAAGCAAGTCACATGGTCACACCTAATGTGACAATGGGTCAAGTAGGGTGTGCCTGACCAAAAAAAAAAAAAAAGATGATAAACAACATGACTTATATATGCATCTTCCAAGACACCTAGGTCAACTATTTGTCTTTCGATGGTGTTATTCAGAAAGATATGAATAATCTTATCCAATACTTATCTTTTAGTATTTTCCTTATTTTAATTCACTGGTTTCCAAAATGTTAAATAAAACCAGTGATAGTGGGGATCCTTTATGTATTTTTGATTTTAACAAAAATAATTGGATGAATATTATTTTTAGGATGTTGAGTTTTTTTCATGAATGATGGGTGTCAAGATATCAAAGTTTCCTTATGTTTTTAGTTTAGTATTTTGGTCCTAAATAAACAAATTTTTTATTCAGCATTTTGGTACTAAGTAAATCATGTGCAATTTTTTGTGGGGAATTACATGAATATATTTTATAATATAAACCCATTTTGCAAATCTGGACCAAATCCAACCTGATCAGGAGACTTAACTACTTTATATATTCCAGGATTCAGTTTGCTTATGATGATTCATTGAGAAGTTTTTTTGGCACTTATACATGGGTCTATAATTTTCTTTTTTGCATTCTCCTATATTTTTAAAACATATATCAAGATTATAATAGCCTCATAAAATAAGTCAGGAAATCGTCTCTTATTTGACTCACAGAATATCTTTAAAAATAGGAATTACATTTTCCCAGAATGTATGTATAACTGATTTACACCATTCCCTGAACTCCTTGTTTTCCTTGCAGGAATTAATTTAACTCTAGACTATTTATGTAATAAATAAAACAATTCATGTTTAATATTTCCTCTTTTTAATTAATTTTTTTGTTTTATTGAGGTATAATTTGCATAAAGTGCACAAATCTCCAGGTTATAGCTTGACAAGTGTTTTCAAATGTGTCCACAGTGTCCCTGCTACCCATATCAGGATGTGAGTGTTACCAGCACTCCTGCAGCTCCCTTAAACTCATTTTCCATTGCTCCTCTTTCTTAAAGAGATAGCCCAATCTGACTTCTGTAACCAAAGATTAACTTTATCTATACTGAACTTCATATAAAAGTACTTGTGAAACATGTGCTTGACCTCTTTTGCTCACTGCTTAATCTGTGTGACTTATGCGGGTTGTCTCTTACAGCATTTGTTAATTTTCTCTTCATTAAGTTATATCATTGTAAGAATATACCATAATTTATTGATGTATTCTACAGTTGTTGGACATTGTATGGATATGCCATAATTTCTTGATGTATTCTATAGTTGGACATTTGGCTTGTTTCGAACTTCTTCAATTAGATTTGATTGGAAATGGTTTCAGGAACTTGTCCGATCTGTTGAATTCTAGTTAATTGTCATAAAACTCTCTACAATATTGTCTTATATTTGTAATCACACTGCATGTGCAGTTTCTGCCCCTATTTTTGTAACTATTGTTACTTAGTATACATCCACTATTTTTTTCCTTGCTTCGTTATGGCAGAGGTTACTCAGTTTTAACAGTAAATCTGTGACTCCCAAAAGCCCAAGAATAGGGGTAACCCCTTGATTTTGTCTAAAAACAGGAGTTAATCTCAAATACTTGAAAAACTGAGCTGCCTATCGTCTTATTGTAAGACTTATTAAAGGCTTATATGTAAACTTTTCTAGAGTAATGAGGGGAAATTAAGAGTTATTTCAGTTAAACACTATTTTCTTGACTTTTCACAATAAGGAAGATCTGATTAAGTGTGACCCAGCATTTAGAAATAATATTAGATGTTCCTCATAATCTTAAGACATTTGTGTATTCAGGAGAGGGTATCCTGGGGTGAAAGATACAGTAACAGTAGTGACAGAATGGTCAGGAAAAACTTCCATCAATAGGCTAAACTTTTAGGGCATTTGTACAGAGTTTAGAATCTCATTTTGTATCCTCTGAAAAGAAAGAGCACTGGAAATTACTCAGTGTTTCTAATGGGACAGATCATTTTGATTAAAGAATTAAATGGATGAGGTGCATGAAAACAGGAGAGAGGAGGGGCCAAGGGGGGATTACAGGATAAGGTGTGCTGCTACTTTAAAATTATGCATGCATGATCCCATCCTGGCCCCTCCTACTGTTTGAAGTTACCAGTTGAAAGCTTGGGGAGCTCAGTTCCTGGAGGGCCACCACCAAGCAGACTGCACTGTGACTTTCAGGTAACCAAGTGTTTGCTGTGCAGAATACTTTACCTGGGCACCCAAGTCTTCCTTCCAGCATTCCTGCTGCTGTGCCCTATTTCCTAAGAGCAACTGGGTTTACGGTAGTGTTGCCAGGCAACGAGGGACAGTGGTCTTCTTGAAGAGCCATTAGTCACACTCAGTGGACTGGTTGAAATGCAATAAAGGAATGGTAACTCAGCTTATTTATCAATACAACTATTTACACAGTATTAGGAATCCATATTTAACCTACAAATATGTAGTCATATGAGGAAACACTAACACAAATGTTTGCTAAATATTAAGGCATAGGACAGACAGATGGTATTAGATTTCTAATCAGCTTTACTGTAAGCTTAAAGTTGTTGCACATGCTGGGATGAGGGGAAAGGCCCAAAGTGCTTTGCCAGCTTTATTTTGGGCATCTGCAAGTTAGCTCTGGGTTACAACATACAGTGCATGTGTAAAGAAAATCTATATGATTCTTTACCTCATTAAATACAATAGATAGTGCTAATGCCCTGGGGTGGATAAATAACCTAATGTTGCTATATATTCAAATAAATTAGTAATGATTGCATATAAATAAATAGGTTGTCTGGTGGACTTAAGAAGTCCCTGACTTGCTCAATAAAATTTAGATATTAATCAAAGGAATGCCTATTTTATTCCATGCAATGTAATTCAAAATATTTTTGGAGAAGTTCAGTGTTTTGCATCAGGGGCTCAAAATCCTTAGGCTTAGGATGACGTTAAGTTTTAAAGACTCAGCAGATTACACCTGACATGCTCTGTTTTTGATTCCTAGACACCAGTTCCTCCTCATGTCTTGGCCATTGCTAAGAACATCTTTGGTATTGTCTCCGTGTGAAAACGTGCCTGTCGTTTGCCCAAGATGGAGGAGTATCTCAACATTACTTAAAGGAACCTGCTTCAAAGTGTTGCTGGCAAGCGGAGAGGGCCTGATTATTTATTTAGGAATGCCTTATCAAGAGAAGAATGCTTTTTTGTAAACATGAATTGCCTGGCTCTTTCATTGGGCTTTGGTTTCTTGTTTCAGGTCATTGAAACACTGATATTTGCCTATTTTGCTTCAATATCGTTGGCTGACTCCCGGGGTCTTTTCCCAAGGCTGGAGAATGTGGGAGCTTTCAAGAAGGTTTCACTTGTGCCAACCCAAGCCGTGTGTGGACTCCCAGACCGGAGTACTTTCTGTCTCAGCTCTGTGGATGCTGAAAGTGTTCAGGTGTGCACCCAGCGGTTTTGCATTCAGGATTGCCCCCACCGATCCGCCTCCCCTGGGTACACTGCCCTTTTCTCAGCAGGCCTCAGGGGCTGCCTCATCCCAGACAAGAATGATCTGCATCCTCATTCCCAGAGCAACTCTACAAGTTTTATTTTTGGGAATCACAAGGATTGCTATTCTTCTCCTCCTTCTCCAAGGCTGGCAGTAGCATTTACATTCACTGTGTGGCTGAAACCTGAGCGAGAAGGTGTAATGTAAGTAGTAGTGTGTTTTTCATTTTCTTAGGACGCTGCAAAATCTGTAGTAGTGGAGATTATGGCAACCTAAAGTCCAAAGTAGAAATGAAGACTAACACCATGAAATTCACACGATTGAAGGACAACCACTATGTTAATCTCTATTCCAAGTGTACAGTCCAAATATTTTTTCTAAATTGTTTTCTCTTTTCTATGGATGAAGTGGACTATGAAAAAAAAATGTGTTAAAATGGTTTCAAAGCAGGCAGGGAGGCATTTTTACACCTGAATCACTTATTTCTGGGCAGGTTAGCTAAACCTTTGGTCTTAGCCTTTGGAGGCTTTTGTGAGGCTCAGCGTGAGTTTTAAGACATGGCCATGACAAATAATTGATATTTTTAAGTCTTGGTCTAATTTATATAAATGAAGTATGCCTACTAGGCTATGAAATTTTTATCAGGCAGACAGCAGCTCCTAAGGGCTTAAGACTCTTTTATTCTTTTTTTCCTAAGAAGGGTGTTTGACACAGAGATGTTCAGTAATATGAGTTGAATAGATGGATAACACTTCATCTCTGAAAGGATATAGCTTTTGGCCTTTTACTTCATGGTGTTTTCATTTTCTAATTAGTTAAGAAATTTCTAGGTAAGTGTGAGAGATTGTCAAAGCTTTCATGCTTTTCATTCCAGCAGCAATGCTTTCAAAAGAAGTTCAGGTAGGACTTCCTTACCACCATCTTTTGTTAGCTTATTTAATCACCTGTTTTTCATTCTTTAATATTTTCTAATTGATAAGGGATGTTTCCCTTAAATAGCCTAATGTACTTTTAATAAGTAGAATAGTTCTGAGGCTTTTTTTTTTTTAACTTTGCATGAACATATTGGCTGAATATCTAAAAACTTGGGAAAGAAACCAGTAAAGTATTATAGTCTCACAAGCAAATATGACTTACATGTCTTGAATGTTTAGTTTTAATTTGTTACATGAAAGTTTGCATTTTTCATTTTGTTTTGAATTTGCAGAAGAAATAAGCACAAACCATTATCCTTATTTCTATAGCTCTCCTATAAGAGAAACTTGCTTTCAAACTATTGGAAATTCCAGTAAATTGAAGATACTCTGTTTATGTAACTAGCATCCACACAGTCTTAAAATATGCTCTCTTGAAAAAAAAGGGGTAGGATAAAAATATTTTTTCCAAGCTTAAATGGACATATCTTTGCCAGATCCATCTTCTATTGGAATTGTTTAGTATAAATGAGGCAGAGGGGTATTTATAGAAGTGGTAGCATGTTTTATGGTTTTGAGAGTTTCTTGCTTTTATCAAGGTCGTTTTCATTCTCAAAACTAAAATACCAATGGGAATTGGGGGAATTTCGGGGTGTTTGCACTAGATAAGTAAAACAAACAAAACATGGATTATCCAATTATTGTTTATCCAGGAGCAGAATAAATCCAGTTCCTAAATATTTTGCTACCTGCCTTCCTCTCACATTTATTATCTACCAAAGCTAGTATGTTTACAAGCAAACAAAATAGCAAGGAAGATAATCAATAACATATTAAGAAATGCATTTTCAGTAAGCTTGGGGAAATAAGTCTGCATTTGGCAAATACATTCTTGAGTAATGATCAAATTCTCACTTGTAGATTTAAACTCAAGAAAAATGAACAGAGGCAAACTCTTCTTCGATTGTTTAAGACCTGGAGGCAGGGGATACAGAGACACTCTTTCATTCCAGAGAATTAGAAGTATCCAACTATCAAAGAGTTGAAAAAGAATTTGCAGGATTCATATAAAACCTTTATGTCCACTAAAATTATTTGCACAAACTAAAAATGTACTTGCTCTCATATATTTATTACCAAAGCAATGTACAAAATGAATTATTAGTGTCAGGAAAAGAGTGACTATGGATGTTCTCCAATCTTGTTATCTCCCAACTCTCCCCAAAATAGATGCAAATGAGAAGACATGATTTGTGAAAGATGTACAAATTTTTAGGGAAAATTTTAAAATATCCTTAACAGTAATTCTTGGTTGGTCTAATATCACCTTGCCTTTTGGATGCTTATTTAATTGATCACTCTTTGAGGGTTTATGTATACCAAGCATGTGTCTACCCTTGGGATACTAGTGATCTAATGGAGAACACAGATGGGTCCTTGCTCTTACTTAGCATTGTGAGTTAAGTGAGCACAAAAGGAGAACACTTACATGAACTTGACCAGGGAAGAGGGTTCCAGGATCAGGCGTGGGCTGAGTAGGCAGTAGTCAGATGAAGAAAGAGACTCAGAATCTCAGAGCTGTGCCACTGCAATTGAGTATAGAAGTGACTTTTAGAAATAATTTGGTAATTGGTCTAACACAATACCTCGAAATTTTCCAAAAGATCAAAATATTATTTTACCGTGGTTTTACAAGATTGGCCATTCACCCAAGAACATTAACATTCTATCAGTGCCTCAGTTGGGCCATATGTCATGGAAAGGTAGGCAAACATCTTACAGGAACTGGTTTTGGCTTCTGGCCAACTGATGATGGGGTAAGTAGAGACTATAACTGTCCATTCTCCATTTCATCATGGGAATTAAATAGAGCGATTCTGACTTCAGGGCTAACAATTTAGAGCTTTTCGTGGACACTGAATTCTCTTTACATAAAAAAAAAAAAAGAAAAAGATTTGCACTGGTGACTCAATACCCATGCGGAATGTAGTGTGTGTTGTACCACTTTCTATAAAAGAAATAGCAGAGGAACTAATGAGCCAATAGGCTAAATGTTAGTTTTGCAGAATGATTCAACCACTTTAGTTTCCATCATGAATCTCTAATGAAGGATGTTGAGGCTCTGGGGAATATATTGTAAATAAGAATATTATTTTTTCTTGAAATAAAATGGCTTCTTCATTGGAATAAAGCTTGCTTTGAATATGACATACAGGCACTCATTCATAGTGTACCATTTTGAATGGAATTTGGGGTCACATTAATACCACTGTGACTGCACAATGCCTTAGTATGTCTTTTTTGTTAGATGCTGACCTTTTCTCTCTTTTCTGGTTGCTTCCTAAGGTGCATTATAGAAAAGACAGGGGATGGGCAGATTGTGTTCAAACTTACAATATCCGGGAAAGAGACCATGTTTTATTATCGCACAGTAAGTGGTTTGCAGCCTCCAATAAAAGTAATGACACTGGGGAGAATTCTTTTGAAGAAATGGATTCATCTTAGTGTGCAGGTGAGTTAAATAAAAAACATTTAACATTTGGTTAAACACAAGGATCTCTCTTCCTTTCTGCCTTACAAATGGCTTCTACTCACAAAATCAAAAGCAGTAATCTTTAAAGATTTCAGGTACGTGTAAATGGCAACCAAAGAAGAAAAATATTTCAATGACCTAATGATGTAGCCTCTTGATAAACTAGCAGATCCCCACCCCCTCCAAAACCACTATAAAAACTCCCCCAGAAGCTTAAGGACAATCTTTTTGTGGTAAGAGTGTATTCAGGAAATCTTGCTTGGTTTGGTTAGTATATGTTATTTTGCTGAAAAATATGTAAGAACTCTTGCCACCTAGTATTAATTTTATTAGTTATGGCAGTGTTAAAGCCCTTGCCTGATTCTTATAGCTGTCTTTCTCAGATAGCATCTGATGATGTGAATAAAATTTGGCTGTTACATTAAAATGGTGACCTTAGAATAAATGAACTTTACACTTGAGGCACTCAAAAGGTGTTATATTATTACTTTAGTTGTCAACCACAGTTTGCATGAGCCTTAGAAACTGTTAAAGGCTGAGAGAGCTGTGAGATGGCTGGTATTTACAGTCTCTGGAAGAGACACAATATTTCCATTTGTTTCTTCAGGGTGCTGGAGTAGCTCAATACTGCCAAAGCCACCTTTGACTTTTAAACTAGAGATGTTGTCTATCACAGTTTCCAGAATGTTCTCCTGCCAGCACCCACCCACTGGTCCGTGCACACCCCACTTACGTTAGAGGACTTTTGCAACCTTGTTAATTTTATGAAATTTATCTCTGATTTTTCACATATATATTTGCCATGAACCAGGTAGTAAGGATCCCAAAGGATCTTGAGCATTATTAGTTGACTCTTTAGTATTAGTTTAACATTGATATGATTATTGACTATTTAAGTAGACTTTGTACACATCTTTGTTTTGCCTGATTATAACTGAGATTCTTCTATGTATGGGCATAGGAGCACATTAAAATATTTAGGAAGAACATGTAAAATATAAACAAATGCAGAAAGGTACTATGTTTGATTTTTAAGAAGGCATAGGCAAAATTCTATTCAATCAGCATGGTACACCATATCTACTCAGAGATTTTAGTTAGGAGGGGTTGAGAGTATGCACTTGTCAGGAAGCAGTATGTACATGCCAGTATGGTTGAAAAGAAACATGTATGGTAAATCATGTCTGACATCAGGCCCTGCCTGCAGCACATGACAGTTTCAGGTCCACCTCCCAGTTGTTCAGTAGTTAACAAACAGGGCATCCATTATGTATCATATATGTCTATGTCCTGAAGTTGTCTATTCATTGCATTGAGCAGTGCAACAGAATTGTGATTTAATGTTAAAAATATGGTGATAGAAACTGCTAAAGAGAGGAATTACGCAGAAGATGCCCAAAAGATGTTTGTTGCTTAGGATTGTATCAACAATGATCAGAAAAATCTTTTAAATTTTCTTTGTTTTGCTTTATGAATGAAACTGTGTCTGGTTTTGGCAGGCAGAATTACATTAAAAGCCTTGCAAAGAAAGTTTAAAATCTAAATGTAAGGAGGTACCCATGGCTGAATTCCTCTCCTGAGAGTAAAATGCTCTTTAGAGTGCCTATTGGTATCTGCATTATCATTTCAATACATGTCAAATATGACTCATTTCCAAATTTGGGCAAAATTTCTTTATAAATTTAAAATCTTCCCCTTCTTTGAAGAAAAGGTTAAAGTACTTACAATTTAATGAGCCTACTTTATTTCATAACTGTTTATCAAGAGAAAACATCCTTTCCAATTTGTACTTATTTTTTGGCATAAATTTTAAACCATTCTATATTGTGTATTACAATGATAGAACTAATCAATTGTAAAACTTTAGAAAAGCCATTCAGATCAGTCATTTATTC
Organism: Glaucomys volans; assembly: GCA_020662805.1. Taxonomy (NCBI): domain Eukaryota; kingdom Metazoa; phylum Chordata; class Mammalia; order Rodentia; family Sciuridae; genus Glaucomys; species Glaucomys volans. The sequence continues at coordinate 1,093,802 of JAJEJO010050368.1, forward strand.
ATCTGGTACTTCATTGAATATGAAGGGGCACCCAGCATCATGAGACTCTGGATTCATCCAAATAAAAACTAAAGAATAATTATTTAAACTGGAAAGTGGCATAGGGTTCCTTTACATTGGACACCACTTTGAATGCCTTTGAGATATGAAATTTATAAGAATCCATATTACAGAATTTAATAAGGAATGTTCTTAAAAGCTGATATAAGAAGTAATGAGAGGAACAGAGATTAATAGTTGGAAAATTCAATTCAAATAATGCTCCTCTGTAGTTTCAAGAAATTCACTTGACTCGGTCTCTATTTTTGTAATGAGATGATTGGGCTAGATGTATAAAATGAGGGCCCTTTGGATTCCACTTGAAATAGTAAGAGGAATGTGCCACGATGCACAAGTAATTAGAATGTGGAAAGTTGCTGAGATGGTGAATGACAGAGCAGCTGCCATAATGAATGATCAGGCTGCTGCTTTTTTCTGCTTTCCCATGCTACCTAGTATTTATACAAAAACAATTGTTGGTTGATTTTTGTGGGCAGGTTACTCTTTTATTATATAGTTGTGAATATCATTTTCAGAAAAAAAGTTTTAAAATATGATATAACTTACTATTGCTTTATGATATAATGTCTCCAAACTGTTTAATACGGGGGTTAAGGACTTCTCTCATGTAAGGAATAGGATAGAACCAGTAAATAATGAATGACCTGGTTTTATCAAGAGTCCAGTTGCAATTCCATACTTAACGTGTGGATATGTATTTACCTTCCTCTACTTCCACGGTCGATGAATTTATACAGTGTGTTTTCATGTGTGTTAAACAAAAAAAAAAAAAAAAACAAAAAAAAAAGCTACACCTCTGCTCATGGAATGGTCCAGAAATCAGAATTTAACTTATGAAGGCCTGGTTACATATGATTATTAAACAAATCTACTCTTATGCTGTCCCTCAGATAGTTTACTTAGTATCAGCTTCCCATCAATAAAATTGAAATTCTAATTTCCCCAAATCAGAAAAAAGAGATGGTTTTAAATAATTAAATCCCCAGGCAACAAGATATCAGGAAGAGCTAGACATACTGAACATCAGAGATCTAATTACCTAAACAAAAATATATCCAATATTTTTATAGTGATCTAACAGCAGTTATTCCGACACTAACATTTTGAAGCAGAAACCTGTTGGAAAATGATTAGTTTTTAAATTAATATTCATTCAGGGACTTGAATCTGACATGATTGCCAATTTAAATTTCACTTTGGGGTTTAATATATTGGCTATTTCAAATTATATCAAAAAAATTCCTTATGTCATATTTATACACTAAAACTGGAAAAATTAATTCATACTTTTCATTATCAAATAGGGAATACTGATAATATTAGTAGTTTTTTTTAAATCCTTAGTTTTTATATTGGGTCAGCAGGCATTGTAGTTATTGAGATAATTTTCTTTTTTAAAGTTTTAGAATATGTAAAGTAATTTTATTTCAGCATTTTGTTATGGATTAGTAGGAAAACAAAAACCTTTGGATCCGTATGTATTTAGTTGCCAATCCTTTAAAAGTAGAACCTCAGTATCTCTGATAGGCAGACACTAACCCACTATGAGGGTCCAGAGGGAAGAATAGAAGTTCACTGGATTAGATAAGGAGGAATGAAGGGAAGGGTGAAGGGATGGGAATAGGAAAGACAGTAGAATGAATTGGACATAACTTTCCTATGTTCATATGTGAATACACAAGCAGTGAAATCACATCATGTACAACCACAGGATGGGCAGTTATACTCCATGCATGTATAATATGTCAAAATACACTCTGTTGACATGTATATCTAAAAAGAACAAAAAAAGAAAAAAAAAGTAAAATATCAGTTTTTCTATGAAAATAGTCTTTGCCCTTATGCAGTTTTACACATTTTATTGGACAAATAACATCAAAGATTCATCAGTGTATACTTTTCTAGTAATTATGCCGAATTGCAGTAAATCAACTACTATAATTTGAAGTTGATGAAATATTTCAACAATGGAACCATAGGAAATGATTTAGCAATGGGGTCATTCACATTTCTTATGCTATTTGGAAGGCTCCTTGAAGCATTGACAATAAAAGAGCTACAGATGATTCTAGCTACAACAGTGTGGAAAAAGAGCAGTTTTAATCCAATACAATGAAAGAAAAAGTATGGGTAAATAAAGTTAAGAATCAATAGATGAAGGATAGGAGTTTCATAATCATAGTTTGTTCATGAAGTATGTTCTTTTGATTTATGTATTCAATCTGTAAAAGGAAAACTATTGATAGTTCTGGAGAAGAAGAAAATGCAATTTAACCAACATTTGTTAGAACAGATAAACCAAGTCTCTCAATTAATCTCTCTAGTATAAGCCCATGAGCACTTACTAAGGGTGTTTCCACGTCCCTATTCACGGACGGAACATAAAACAGACATGCCACCAAATCTTCCTCAGCTCAGAAAGCTCTGTGTCTTGGGATTTTCATAGGAACATAGCCTCAACCCTCACCCCCACTGCAAGAGAATCTCAGCCATACTGTTCCTTTAATAATTGTCATTGCTTTTAATGATTAACTCTACACGTGTGTGTATATATATATAAGTATGCATACATGCGTATATTAAACATTGTGCAAAGTTTTCTCTAGCCATCTATCACCCAGGTTAGATGGATGATTTTGGGTTATTCAGAACTAAGATCTGATCAATAGAATTAATGAAGTTTTTCACAATGATCAGTTAAAAATGATAATAGCTGCCATTATTAAGCACTGATTTATGTGAAGTCTAAGGAACATTCTACATGTTTACTTTGCAAATGCTAATAATAATTTTCTGGCATTGACTTATATTATCCCCATTATAGAGAAGAGAAAAAATGAGCTTTTGGGGATTTACATTACCTGCCTAAATTTGCTCTATTAAATTTCTCAGACCTTAAATCAAAAATAATAAATTGCCATGAACTTAGGTCACTGTGAAAATAGTCATTAATTTTCAAAATTTTCTGAACATCAAAAAAATCCAAAAATCTCACAAGAACCAGACAGATTTCAAAGCAAATATAATTTTCATGCATGTACATATTTTGTACATATTTATAAATGTACATATTTAATACTTCACGTATTTACACAGTGCATTCAAATAGTTAAATTTAATACATTTTGCAACTTCATTCCTCATTGCCACCAGTGGTTTAAATATATAACAAGATGTATCTTATATAATATACATATTATATGTATATTATATACATATAATATAATGCTCAATATTTCTATAATTTATGGTAACCCATTAAACTGCAGTGGCTTAAAGAAAGAATATCCCTTTAAGTCACCCTGCTCACCTGGTCCATGGCCATACAAAACCAACCCTTGATACCTTCAATGGGAAAACCGGGTTTTTCCTACTTGATTATGGAAAGAGGTATTCTCGGTGCATTTTTTTTTTTTTTTTGCATGTGACTTTAAAATGCAATATGTAGTCAGAAGGCAAGGCTTTAATTCTTGACATTTTAGTTAAAAACTGTGCAATCCAGAAAAATTGTGTAGCTCAAGATGTTAGTATATCTAGTACAAACTGGAAGCGTAAACCTGACTGACTGAACCTACACCATAAATTTGAACAAGTAGAGAAAATTTCTGATAAAGCACTTCCTGACCTATAACTCCCTGCATTGAGAGAAGAATATTCCTTATGTACTCAGAAAATAGTGAAAATTCTCTTTTGTAAGTGGTAATGTGTTGTATGTGAGATACTGAAAGGCCAGTGTGGCTCAAATGCACCAGGCAAAGTAGATTCTGGTATGAAATGAGGACAGTTGTTAGAAGAGGCTAGGTTTGAAAATTGGACAGGTTAAGATTTCCTAAATATTTTCTGTAAGGGACAGAAGATTAGAGATGAGGAGAAGTAGGGATAATGACACAAGCAGATTATATTTTATTAAAGGCCACTTTGGCTTCAGTAAGGGACAAGTTGCCTGAAGGTAAAAGTAACGAGATGTTTTAGGGTCTCTCATGACCCAAGTGAGAAGTATACCGTGGGTTGCACAGGTAGTAATACATGCGCAAATTGGCTAGCTTTGAAATGAGTTTGGGAATTAAAGGGTTTTTTGATAGAAGAAATGCAGAATTTAAGGGAAAGAGGATTGTTGATGAATTCCAGCTTTCTGGCTTGCATAATTTCATGGATAGTGGTTTCATTTTCCCAAATGGAAATATTAGGAGAGAATCAGATTTTTGATATGTTGTACATATTGTATGAACTGTGACATATTGGATCATGTCAATAATTCTCCACTGTATAAATGGTATCATTGAGAAACTTTAAAAAATATTCTGATGTCCATACACTATTATGTCACCACTGGGTTGAAGTTGGGACCAAGAATTATTTCTTCCTGTCCTCCTGCTTTCATGGACCAAGATGTATGTAGTAAAATAATCAGAATTCAAGACAGGAAGTTTTCAACTCCAATTTGGATATTGTTAGGAAAAATGCACATAGAAGGTCTAATATTAATGAATTCTTGAAGGTTAAATGACTTTTTTCTTTTCTTTTCTTTTTTTTTTTTGGCGCGGGGGATTGAATTCAGGGACACCTAACCACTAAGCCACATCCCCAGTGCTTTCTTTGTGTGTGTGTGTGTGTGTGTGTGTGTGTGTGTGTATGTGTGTGTGTGTGGTGCTGGGGATTGAACCCAGGGCTTTGTGCATGTGAGGCAAGCATTCTACCAACTGAGTTATATCCCCAGCCCCCTCCCCAGTCCTTTTTTATATTTTATTAGAGACAGTATTACTGAGTTGCTTAGGGCCTCCCTAAGTTGCTGATGCTAGATTTGAACTCATGATCCTCCTGCCTCAGCCTCCTGAGTCGCTGGGATTTCAGGTATGTGCCAGCACACCTGGATAAATAGACTTTGCATTTGAAGAAAAGGAAGAATGGAATTCTCTAGAGGAAGAACAAAACAACATGTGGACATGAAAATAGTGAAAGGTCTCAGTAAGAGTGGGAAGCTTGAGTTACTTAGAAATAACTATATTGTGTGCTAGAAAAAACAAAACAAACAAAACAAAACAAAAACTTGAGAAAACTAGCTTAGAAGTTTACCTAGAACTATGAAGTGTTTTGCTTTTCTTCTAAAAGATAACTCAGATTTTATTTTCAGCTTCTAATCTCACATGTTTATTGCTATTAAACTGCATAGCATTTGTATCATTAGTTTTATAAACAACATATCCTACATATACACCAAAAAGAATTTTGTTGAGTTAGCATGTATAAAAAGAGCACACATGTCACATTATGGTGTTCACCTTTTACAAGTTTGAATGTTATTGGTCTAATATTACAGCAAAAATTTATGTCTAGTAAGACCTTTGTTATGGGAATACCTCCAATCAAGACATATAGCAAGCCTTGAATAAATTAACATTTAAACTCAGAAACTGTTATTTAAAGACAAATTTAGCAGTTACTTATTTCTGCTAGAAAATGATTCGCAGCCAATAGCTATAAAATGTACAATATATACAGAAGGAAAATATATACAAATATTATAGAGTGTGTTTATTACATACACTACTAAAATTGAAAATTGCTATAAAAATAAGAGTATTTTCACATCTCCAGTTAGTTTTTCAACAATCTCTTGTCTTGAAAATGCCACTATGGTAATACTGTTAAATTTGTAATGGTTAAAATTTGATGGTAGTGCTTTTTAAAACCTGTTATCTAATGGAATTGTCATTTATATTATGTCATTTTCACCTAAAAGCCAAGTATAATAAGACTTAGATTATTTTTGTGTTTTTTGTGGGTAGTCATGTTTCTGCCCAAAGGGCTAACTGATGCCTTCAGTTATACATGAATGATTCTCACTAAAGTCAGAAAGAAATGCGTACATATAACCTAGGGCAGGGTTTGGCCTATGGTATGTATCACTTGGTAATGGAATGGAGAATATGACTTTATTTAAACATGAACTTGAATAGTTTTATTTTCCCATACTGTTTCCCTTTGGTATTTCTCTCTCTAAAATGAAACATTCAAAAGTATTCCATGTGGAATGTGGAATATGTATCCTGGATGCATCCAAGGCACATATCCCAGACACCAGTGGACATATATAAATAAGGCAAAGAAAGAACAGTTAAAATTTTTTAAAAAGGAAATAATACCCAAGAATTAAAGCTTTAATAGATCAGCTATTTTTCTACTGATCTAATGAGAGCCGTGAAAAAATATTTATAAATCATAAGCTCGTGTTAGATAAAGAATTTCATTCTTTTTTTCTAAAGATCTAAGGACGAAATAATCCTGAGAATATTGAACTCTGTTTTAGAAGCAGAAAAAAGTAGTTAGATATGTTTTTTTTTCTGTTTAGTGCTCAATTGTTTTTAGCCTAGGAAGTGAAGTAAGAAAGAAAGAAAGGCCTGGATGGATGGAAGTCATGTGACTTGGGTAGGGCTTTGTGGACAAAGTCCAGGACCATGGTAAGAAGTCCAGGAACCTGAGGAAAAGGATCATCCATGACAATTTCACAGTTGTAGAAGCTTCCCAAAAATTTCAGATTATAATATAGTGTATAGTTAACATAACATTATTAGTATAACATAATTATTAATATAGCAATATTTATTATTAATATAACATAAAATTAACATAATTATAAATATGATGTAATATTATATGGTATGTAATTGTTTTCTATAGTATGAACTGGTATTATTCTCCCTATTTGGACAAAATGTTACATGTAACCATTTCAGGGCCATGTTTGGCTTGCAAATGAGATTGGGAGAAAATGACAGTCAAAGAAATAAGCTACAAATGAGATGAATTCTGTGGGAGCACATGCCAGGACAAATGGTGACTATTGTAACTAAATTTCCTAAAATGGCTGCCACAATCTCAGAGAATTGCAAAGTACGTGGGGAGAGATTTTTATAATTTTAAAGAGATATGAGACCCCAGAAATTTGGAAAACTTGAGAGCACTGAGCCTGTAGAGGCCTTGCATAGATAGTACTTCTTTGTATTTATTATGATTATTTCAATTGCATTTATTTATGGAGAATGTGATAATTTCATACATGTATACAGTATGTGATGATCAAATTTCCTTTTTGAAATTTTTTGATTAAGACATAGCTATTTGAGTATGATATTTCAATACATTGCAGTACCGATTAAATCAGGGTCAGGGTCAGGGTAATGGGCATTTCCATCTCATTACTATGTATTTGGAGTCATCAGGCTCCTTTCTTCTAGTTCTTCATGAGATATGCACTAGAGTACCATGAATTATAGTTGCCCCACTGTTCTATGGAACACTAGAACATATACTATTTGACTTTATTTGGGTACCAATTGTTCTCCAGCTTCCCTGTATTCCCCCACCCCACCCTTTCAAGCTTCTAGTGATCCTTGTACATTCAAATTAACTTTAGTATATGCATATTAGACAGAACATGTAGTATTTGTCTTTCTCTGTCTGATTTGTTTCATTTAACGTTTTACAGTTCCATTTATGTTGCTGAAAATATTAGAATTTCATTTTTTATGGCTGAATAGTATTTTATTAGGTATAAATGCCACATTTTCTTTATCCAGTCACTTGTTGTTGGGCATCTCAGTTGATTCCATATCTTGGGTACTGTAAATACTGCTGCAATAAGCATGTGTCAAGGAGGTAGCTTTTCAATACACTGACTTCTTTTTCTTTGGATGTATACCCAGAAGTGAGATGGTTGGATCCTAAGATAGTTCTGTTCCTAGTTTTGGAACTTCACACTGTTCTACATACTAATTGTACTAATTTACATTTCAACCAACCATAAATGAGAGTTTCCGTTGGTCTGTATTCTCTCTAGCATTTTTAATTGATCTTTTAAATAAAAGTCATTTTAGTTTTGGTGAGATTATATCTCATCATGGCTTCAAAATGTATTTACCAGGCCTCTACTGATGTTGAGCATTTTTCATAGATTTGTTGTCTATTTTAAGTTTCTTTTGAGAAATGTCTATTCATATCACTTGCCCATTTTTTAATTGAACTGTTCATTATTTTATTGATTTTTCAGTTTCGTATATACCCCAGATACTAAACCAAAATGTCAAATATCTGGCAATAATTTTTCCATTATGTAGGTTTTTTTCACTGTGTTGATTCTTTGGCTGTCCAGAAGCTTCTTGGACTTCACCAAGACTGTTAGAATTAATAGTTAGTAAAATTGCAGGATACAAAATCATATAAATATCAGTAGCATTTTTATTCACCAATAATATTGATGAGAAAGAAATCTTTTTTTTTTCAAAGTGTATTTGTTTTATTTTTATTTTAAATTTTAAATAGTTGTTATAGAAAACAATAAATAAAATTAGGATTCAAGACTCTTTCTTTATTTAGATTTCTGTCCTAAAACACTATGCACAGGTGACTTTGATAGGCTCCCTCTTCCTTTTCTTTCTTTCTTTTTTTTTTTTAATTATGTTATATAGATTTATTTATTTATTTTTATTTTATTTTATTTTTTTTTACTTATTGATTCATTGAACACAAATGGAGTACAGCTATTGTTTCACTGGTTGTACACAAAGTAGAGTCACACCATCTGTGCGTTCATACATGTACACAGGGCAATGGTATCTTTCACACATTCTGTTATTATTTTTACCCCCCACCCCACCCCCACCCCTCCCTTCCCTCTATGCTATCCTTCCTCCATTCTTGCCACCCTTCCTCCCTGCATTATGCATCATCTTTCATTTATCAGAGAGACCATTCGGCCTTTGGATTTTTGGGATTGGCTGTTCTCACTTAGCATAACAGTCTCCAACATCATTCATTTACCTACAAATGCCATAATTTTATTCTTTTTTATGGCTGAGTAATATTCCATTGTGTATATATACCACAGTTTCTTTATCCATTCATCTACTGAAGGGCATCTAGGTTGATTCCATAATCTAGCTATTGTGAATTGAGCAGCTATGAACATTGATGTGGCTGCATCACTGAGGCAATCTGATTTTAAGTCCTTTGGGTATAAGCCAAGGAGTGGGATAGCAGGGTCAAATGGTGGATCCATTCCAAGTTTTCTAAGGAATCTCCACACTGCTTTCCAGAGTGGCTGCACCAACTTGCACTCCCACCAGCAATGTATGAGTGTACCCTTTTCCCCACATCCTCGCCAACACCTGTTGTTGCCTGTGTTCTTAAAAAAGACATTCTAATTGGAGTAAGATGAAATCTTAAGGTGGTTTTGATTTGCATTTCTCTTATAACGAGTGATGTTGAACATTTTTTCATAAATCTGTTGATTGCTTGTAGATCTTCCTCTGTAAAGTGTCTGTTCATTTCCTTGGCCCATTTATTGATTGGGTTATTGGTGTTCGTGGTGTAAAGATTTTTGAGTACTTGGTAGATTCTGGAGATTAGTGCTCTGTCCGAAGTGTGTGTGGCAAAGATTTTCTCCCACTCTGAAGGCTCTCTCTTCACATTGCTGATTGTTTCCTTTGCTGAGAAGAAGCTTTTTAGTTTCACTCTATCCCAATCATTGATTCGTGCTTTTATTTCTTGCGCTTTGGGAGTCATGTTAAGGAAATCTGGTCCTAGGCCAACATGATGAAGATTTGGACCTATTTTCTCTTCTATTAGGTGCAGAGTCTCTGGTCTGATTTCTAGGTCCTTGATCCACTTTGAGTTGAGTTTTGTACAGGGTGAGAGATATGGGTTTAGTTTCATTTTGCTGCATATGGATTTCCAGTTTTCCCAGCACCATTTGTTGAAGAGGCTGTCTTTTCTCCATTGCATGTTTTTGCCTCCTTTGTCAAGTATGAGATAACTGTATTTATTTGGGTTTGTCTCTTTGTCCTCTATTCTGTACCATTGATCTACCTGCCTATTTTGGTACCAATACCATGCTGTTTTTGTTACTATTGCTCTGTAGTATAGTTGAAGTTCTGGTATTGTGAAACCCGCTGCTTCTCTCTTCTTGCTAAGGATAACTTTAGCAATTCTGGGTCTCTTATTCCTCCATATGAATTTCATGATTGCTTGCTCTATTTCTATGAGGTCTGTCATTGGGATTTTAATTGGAATTGCATTGAATTTGTATAGCATTTTTGGAAGTATGGCCATTTTGACAATATTAATTCTGCCTATCCAAGAACATGGGAGATCTTTCCATCTTCTCAGACGCTCTTTAACTTCTTTCTTTAGTGTTCTGTAGTTCTCAGTGTAGAGGTCTTTCACATCTTTTGTTAGATTGATTCCCAAGTATTTTATTTTTTTTTTAGGTTAATGTGAATGGGGTAGTTTTCCTAATTTCTCTCTCAGAAGATGCATCACTTACGAATAAAAATGCATTAGATTTATGAGCATTAATTTTATATCCTGCTACTTTACTGAATTCATTAATGAGTTTCAGAAGTTTTCTGGTGGAATTCTTAGGGTCTTCTAGATAGAGAATCATGTCATCAACAAATAGGGATAGTTTGATCTCTTCTTTTCCTATTCGTATTCCTCTGATTTCTTTGGTCTGTCTAATCGCTCTGGCTAGAGTCTCAAGAACAATGTTGAATAGTAGTGGTGAAAGAGGGCATCCCTGCCTTGTTCCAGTTCTCAGGGGGAATGCTTTCAATTTTTCTCCATTTAGAATGATGTTAGCTGTGGGCTTAGCATAGATAGCCTTTACAATGTTAAGGAATGTCCCCACTATCCCTATTTTTTCTAGTGTTTTGAGCATGAA
>JAJEJO010050368.1:1110067-1135009 GCA_020662805.1 Glaucomys volans
CTCCTTTGTCAAGTATGAGATAACTGTATTTATTTGGGTTTGTCTCTTTGTCCTCTATTCTGTACCATTGATCTACCTGCCTATTTTGGTACCAATACCATGCTGTTTTTGTTACTATTGCTCTGTAGTATAGTTGAAGTTCTGGTATTGTGAAACCCGCTGCTTCTCTCTTCTTGCTAAGGATAACTTTAGCAATTCTGGGTCTCTTATTCCTCCATATGAATTTCATGATTGCTTGCTCTATTTCTATGAGGTCTGTCATTGGGATTTTAATTGGAATTGCATTGAATTTGTATAGCATTTTTGGAAGTATGGCCATTTTGACAATATTAATTCTGCCTATCCAAGAACATGGGAGATCTTTCCATCTTCTCAGACGCTCTTTAACTTCTTTCTTTAGTGTTCTGTAGTTCTCAGTGTAGAGGTCTTTCACATCTTTTGTTAGATTGATTCCCAAGTATTTTATTTTTTTTTTAGGTTAATGTGAATGGGGTAGTTTTCCTAATTTCTCTCTCAGAAGATGCATCACTTACGAATAAAAATGCATTAGATTTATGAGCATTAATTTTATATCCTGCTACTTTACTGAATTCATTAATGAGTTTCAGAAGTTTTCTGGTGGAATTCTTAGGGTCTTCTAGATAGAGAATCATGTCATCAACAAATAGGGATAGTTTGATCTCTTCTTTTCCTATTCGTATTCCTCTGATTTCTTTGGTCTGTCTAATCGCTCTGGCTAGAGTCTCAAGAACAATGTTGAATAGTAGTGGTGAAAGAGGGCATCCCTGCCTTGTTCCAGTTCTCAGGGGGAATGCTTTCAATTTTTCTCCATTTAGAATGATGTTAGCTGTGGGCTTAGCATAGATAGCCTTTACAATGTTAAGGAATGTCCCCACTATCCCTATTTTTTCTAGTGTTTTGAGCATGAATGGGTGCTGTATTTTATCAAATGCTTTCTCTGCATCTATTGAAATAATCATGTAGTTCTTGACTTTAAGTCTGTTGACCTGGTGAATTACGTTTATTGATTTCCGGATGTTGAACCAACCTTGCATCCCCGGGATGAAACCTACTTGATCATGGTGCACTATCTTTTTAGTATGCTTTTTATGCGGTTTGCTAAAATTTTGTTAAGAATTTTTGCGTGTATGTTCATTAGAGATATGGGTCTGAAATTTTCTTTCCTTGATGTGTCCTTCTCTGGTTTTGGTATCAGGGTGATATTAGCTTCATAGAATGAGTTTGGAAGGGTTCCCTCCTCCTCTATTTCATGAAATACTTTGAGGAGTATTGGAATGAGCTCTTCTTTGAAGGTCTTGTAGAACTCGGCTGTGAATCCATCTGGTCCTGGACTTTTCTTTGTTGGTAGGCTTTTGATGACTTCCTCTATTTCATTGCTTGAAATTGATCTATTTAAGTTGTGTATGTCCTCCAGATTCAGTTTGGGTGGCTCATATGCCTCTAGGAACCTGTTGATGTCTTCCAGGTTTTCTATTTTGTTGGAGTATAAATTTTCAAAGTAGCTTCTTATTATGTTTTGTATTTCAATTGTGTCTGTTGTAATATTTCCATTCCCATCACGAATTTTAGTAATTTGGAGTTTCTCTCTCCTTCTTTTCGTTAGCATGGCTAAGGATTTATCAATTTTGTTTATTTTTTCAAAGAACCAACTTTTTGTTTCGTCAATTTTTTGAATTGTTTCTTTTGTTTCAATTTCGTTGATTTCAGCTCTGATTTTGATTATTTCCTGTCTTCTACTACTTTTGGTGATGATCTGTTCCTCTTTATCTAGGGCTTTGAGCTGTAATGTGAGGTCATTGATTTGTTGACTTTTCATTCTTTTATTAAATGCACTCCCTGCAATGAACTTTCCTCTTAGCACTGCTTTCATAGTATCCCAGAGGTTTCGATATGTTGTATCTTTGTTCTCGTTGACCTCTAAGAATCTTTTAATTTCTCGCCTAATGTCTTCTGTTATCCATGTATCATTCAATAGCATATTATTTAATCTCCAGGTCTTGGAGTAGTTTCTGTTTCTAACTTTATCATTGATATCTAATTTCATTCCATTATGATCTGATAGTATACAAGGTAGTATCTCTATGTTTTTGTATTTGCTAAGAGTAGCTTTGTGGCATAACATATGGTCTATTTTAGAGAAGGACCCATGCGCTGCTGAGAAGAAAGTGTATTTGCTTTTTGATGGATGGAATATTCTATATACGTCTGTTAAGTCCAAATTAGCGATTGTGTCCTTGAGTCCTATGGTTTCTTTGTTCAATTTTTGCTTGGAGGATCTGTCCAATGGTGAGAGAGGAGTGTTAAAGTCTCCGAGTATTATTGTGTTTTGGTCTATTTGATTCCTGAAATTGAGAAGGATCTGATTGACATACATGGATGCACCATTGTTTGGTGCATAAATATTTATGATTGTTATGTCTTGCTGATTTATGCTTCCTTTAAGCAGTATGAAATGTCCTTCTTTATCCCTTCTGACTAACTTTGGCTTAAGGTCTGCTTTATCTGAAATGAGAATGGAAACCCCAGCTTTTTTACTCAGTCCATGTGCATGGTATGTTTTTTCCCAACCTTTCATCTTTAGTCTGTGGGCATGTTTTTCTATGAGATGAGTCTCTTGAAGGCAGCATATTGTTGGGTCTTTCTTTTTAATCCAGTCTGCAAGTCTATGTCTTTTGATTGATGAGTTTAGGCCGTTTACATTCAGGGTTATTTTTGAGATATGACTTGTATTTCCCGTCATTTTAGCTTTTTTGGGGTTTTTAGCTTAACTCTGTTTCTCCTTTGATTGACTCTTTCTTTAGGGTAATTCCTCCCCATGTTGACTGAGATTGTTGTTTTTCATTTCTTCCTCTTGGAATATTTTGTTGAGAATGTTCTGTAGGGCAGGCTTTCTCTGTGAATTCTTTAAGCTTTTATCATGGAAGGATTTTATTTCGTCATCAAATCTGAAGGTAAGTTTTGCTGGGTATAAGATTCTTGGTTGGCATCCGTTTTCTTTCAGAGCTTGAAATATGTTGTTCTAGGCCCTTCTTGCTTTTAGGGTCTGGGCTGAGAAATCTGCTGATATCCTTATTGGTTTCCCCCTGTAGGTAATCTGATGCTTTTCTCTCGCAGCCTTTAAATTTCTATCTTTGTTTTGTATGTTAGTTATTTTCATTATAATGTGCCTTGGTGTGGATCTGTTGAAATTCTGTGCGTTTGGTGTCCTGTAGGCCTCTTGTAATTGATTTTCCATCTCATTCATCATATTTGGGAAGTTTTCTGATATTATTTCATTGAACAGGTTGTTCATACCCTTGGTTTGTATCTCTGTGCCTTCCTCAATCCCAATAACTCTTTAATTTGGTCTTTTCATGATGTCCCATATTTCTTGGAGGTTTCGTTCATGATTCCTAACCATCTTCTCTGTTTGTTCGACTTTGTTTTCAAGATTAAATATTTTGTCTTCATTGTCTGAGGTTCTGTCTTCCATGTGATCTATTCTGTTAATTATGCTTTCTATTGAGTTTTTAACTTGGTTGATTGTTTCCTTCATTTCCTTGTTTCGTTCAAGGATTTCTGTTTGTTTTTTTCTCAGAACTTCTATCTCTTTATTGAAATGATTTTTTGCTTCCTGCAATTGCTCTATTAGCTGGTTATTCATAGCCTGAATCTGCTCTCTCATCACATCATTCTCTTCTCGGATCATTTTAATTATGAACATTCTGAACTCCATTTCTGTCATTCCTTCTACCATGCTGTCTTTGGGATCTCTTGATGTATCATCTAGGTTTGTTTGGGACACTTTCTTCCCGTGTTTTCTCATGCTGCTCATGTATCTTCCCCTCTAGTCGTGCAAATCAGAGGGATTGCAATTTCCCTGTAAAGACTTAGGGCGTCCCTGCAGATTTCCAGTGACTCACCAGATGTTTGAGAGGTGGTTGATCAAGTGGTGACCCAAGATAGCTGCTGTCTCACAACCTCCAGGTTGGGAATGATCAATGCTTCTGGTCAGAGGCAACCAGGAGATGCAGCACCGTGGCCCTGGAGCCGCAGCGCCGTGTCCCCGCGGGAAGGGCTGAGCTTATGTCCGAGGGCTCAGACAGCTGAAGATGGCGTCTCTCCACCAGCGAAGCTGTAGAATGGCCCTGATGGACCCAAATTCCCCTCTGGAGCCGGCAAGCAGCTCCGCTCCCGGCCAAATCTCACCTGGAGGCTCAACACTGTGTCCCCATGGGAAGGGCTGGGCTTAGGTCAGAGGACTCAGACAGCTGAAGATGGCGTCTCTCCGCCAGGGAAGCTGTAGAATGGTGCCGACTGGCCCAAATTCCCCGCTGGAGCCGGCAAGCTCCCAGCCAAATCTCACCTGGAGCTGCAGCACTGTGTCCCCGCGGGAAGGGGTGGGCTTAGGTCCCTCTTCTATTCTTTACCATTGGTCTATGTGCCTGGTTTTCTGCACTACCATATAGTTTTTGTTAGTGTAGTATAATTTGAATTTGGAAATTGTGATACCTTCAGTGTTGCTTTTATTACTTAGAATTCTTTGGCTATTTTGGGTCTTTTATTCTTCCAAATGAATTTTAGGACTTTTGTCTAGTTCTGTGAAGAATGTCATTGGTGTCTTGATGGGCATTGCATTGAATCTGTAGATCACTTTTGGTAATGTTGCAATTTTGATGATATTAGTTCCATCTATCCAGGAACATGGAAGATCTTTCCATCTCCTAGTGTCTTCTTCAATTTCTTTGTACATTATTCTAAAATTTTACTTGTAGAAGTCTTTTACTGCTTTGGTTAGATTAATTCCTAAGTATTTAATTTTTCTCTATCTCTTTTTAGGATAATGTGATGGAGTTGTTTTTCCTGTTATGTTTTCAGTGGATTCATTATTGGTGTATGTAACTGTTGTTGTTTTTTATTTATTCTAATTAGTTATACATGACAGTAGAATGAATTTTGACACATCATACATAAACAGAGTATAACTTCTCATTCTTCTGTTTGTAAAAGATGTAGAATCACACTGGTCATGTAATCGTATAGGTACATGGGTAATAATGTCCGATTCGTTCTATTATCTTTCCTAACCCCACACTCCCTCCCCTTCCTTTGTTCCCCTCTGCCTAATTCATAATACCTCTATTTTCCCTAGCCCCATGAATCAGCATCCACATATCAGAGAAAACATTCAGCCTTTGGTTTTATGGGATTGATTTATTTCTCTTAGCATGATAGTTTCCAGTTCTATCCATTCACCAGCAAATACCATAACTTCATTTCTCTTTATGGCTGAGTAATGTTCCATTTTGTATATATACCCCACATTTTCTTTATCCATTCATCTGTTGAAGGGCACCTAGGTTGGCTCCATATTTTGGCTATTGTGTCTTGAACTGCTATAAACATTGATGTGGCTGTGTCACTGCAGTATTCTGATTTTAAGTCATTTGGGTATAAACTGAGGAGTGGGATAACTGGGTCAAATGGTTGTTCCATTCCATGTTTTCTGAGGAATGTAGCTGTTGTTTTTATATGTTGATTTTATATTAAGCTTCTTGGCTGTATTTATCAGCTCTAGACTTCTGGTGGAATGTTTTGGGTATTCTAATTATAGGGCCAGATCATCTGCAAACAGTGAGACTTTGATATTTGTTTCCTACTTATATCTCTTTTATGTCCACCTCTTGATTCAATGCTCTAAAATTTCAAGTACTTAGTTGAACTGGAGTGGTGATACTGAACATCATTGTCTTATCCTTGATTTTAGAATAAATGCTTTTATTTTCTTCCCAGTTTGTCTTGTTGGCTTTGGGTTGGTCATATACTGCCTTTGTGATATTTAGGTAAGTCTCTTTGGATAAAATTTCTTCAGTGTTTTTAATATGAATGAGAGGTCTGGATTTTGTTGAAGATTTTTCTGCAACTATGATCAATGATTTTTGTCCTTATTTCTATTTATGTGGTGAACTGCTCTTATTGTTTTGCATATTTTGAATTATTCCTGCATCCTTGAAATGAATCCAACTTAATCATGGACTGTGATTTTCTTAATATTTTTGACTCTGAATTGCTAATATTTTATTGAGGACTTTTTCATTTACATTTATTAGGGATATTGGACTATAGTTTTCTTTCCTTGAATTGTCCATATTTGGTTTTGGGATCAGGGTGATTATAGCTTCATAGAATGATTTTGGGAGTGTTCATCTTTGTATCTCATAGAATAATTTGAGGAGCACTGGCATTATTAGTTCCTATCTGGCACAATTCAGCAGGGAATCCATGTGTCCCATGTGTTTTGTTTGTTTTGTTGTGTTGTTGGAAGGGTTTTTATGACAGCCTTTATCTCATTCCTTGTTATTGGTCTGTTTAGGTTTTCTAGATCTTGATTCATTTTTGGAGGTTGTGTGTATCTAGGAATTAGTCTGTTTCTTCCAGACTTTCCATTTTAATGGCATATAAGTTTTCAAAGTATCCATAATGATCCTTTGGATCTCAGAGCCCTTGGTAATAATGTTTCATTTTCATTTTAAATTTTATTAATTTGGTATTTCTTTTGCTTAGATTGACTAGATGTTTATCAATCTTGTTTATCTTTTCAATAAAACAACTCTGTTTCATTGATCCTTTTATTTATTTTTTTCCAATTTCATTAATTGCAGTGTTTAATTCTTTCCTTCCACTTGTTCTGGAAATGGTTTGTTATTTTTCTAAAACCGTGAGATGCATCAGTTAGGTGTTTACTTTAGATCTTTGTTTTAATGTAGGCACACACAGCTATAAAAACTTTCCTCTTAGAACTGCCTGCATGGTGTCCAAGAGATTGTGGTATACTGTCTCTTCACTCTCATTTGATTCTAGGAATTTCAAAATTTCTCTCTTAATTTCCTTTCTATTCATTCATCATTAAAATTATATTGTTCATTATCTATACATTTATATAATTCCTCTGGCTTTTCTTGTTTATAATTGCATCCCATTCTGATCTAGTAAGATGTAAAGGATTTTATCAATTATTTTGTATTTGCTAAGACTTACTTTGTGTCCTAAAATATGGTCAGTTTTGGAGAAGGCCCATGATTAGATGAGACGAATATGAATTTGACTGTTGTGGTATGAAATGTTCTATAAATGTCTGTTAGCTCCTTTTGATTGATACCATATTTTAGGTTTGAAGAATCTTTACTGAGTTTATGTCTGAATGACCTATTAGCAAGAGAGGTTTTTTTTTTGTTTCTTTTTTTTTTTTGCGGTGCTGGAGATTGAACCCAGGGCTTTGTGTTTGTGAGGCAAACACTCTACCAACTGAACTGTATCCCCAGCCCAGAGAGGTGTGTTGAAATCTCCCAGTATTATTGTGTTATGGTCTGAGTCAATGTTTCTATTACTTAGTGTAAGTTACCTCTACTTTTCTTGATTTAGAAACAAAATAAATCAGTTATTCTAAATTGGTCCCTGTAAGTTTGATGACCGACCCATCTCTTCATAAGTCAGATAACAGTTTCCCCAAAGACAGTGCCACCCAGAACATTTTTGGATGTTGCTATTTGGTCATTTCCACATTTATTTCAACTTGAAGTCCACAGCCTCTTCCTATCAAGAGTGATAGTGGCATACTTGACTCCAACATTGTGCTTCCCTATAGCTTCTGCACCATCCTTGATGACCTGGTCATCAGTGCTATTACTTCTCTATGCCCAAGTCATATCTGTGCAGAGCCAATTCCACATAGGGAAAATGATTTTTTTCCTAATCAATTCTCAAATGATTCATGACATTTCATCTCTGCATCTGTCACAGAATTGCCATGAATATTTTTACTTCAATAAACCTTGCAGGGAAAGATATGCTGGTGAGGAACTAGAGGTGCCAGTGCTACTCACATGGGAAACTCAGCTTGTACACACACAGGCAATCCCAAGTAGGCCCCAGCTGGTTCAGCTTCTCACACCACCTCTGCACAGACCCCTAGGGTTTAATCTCAGTGCTATAAATTTCCATCTCCACTCTGCTTTAGCTGCATCACACATATTTCAGAATGTTGTATCTTCACTTTCAGTGTTTTAAAAATTTCCTTCGAAACTTTCTCTTTGACTCATGTGTTATTTAGTTTCTAAGCACTTGGAGATTTTAAAAAAATTATATTTCCATTTTTGATGTTGAATTTGAATCCATTTTAGTCAGGGAACACACACTGTATGATTTCAATTCTTTAAAATTTGTTCAGAATTTTTATATAACTCATTTTATATAACTCAAAACAGTGCTTGTATAAAAATTCACACAAAATTACTAGAGGGCATACAATTTTCAATGTTAAGTACAATTTTCTCGATTATTCCCTTTGTGTACATTGAGCACCATATTTATGGTATTACACTTTTTGCTTCAATCATCAAATATTTAATAAACTCAGAGGAAAGATAGTCAATTATATTCATCTGGAATTTTTTTCATTCTGATGTTCTTATTTTTCTTCTTTCTGAGATTCTAAACCTTTGTTTCCTTTTTTGCTTTTTAAAAAATCATTTAGTCATTCCTTTAGAGTATATTTGATAAGAACAAACATTCTCATTTTTCATTCATCCCAGAATGTCTTGACTTTACCCCCTTCATTTTCAAAGGACATTTTTGTTTAATTTAAACTTGATTGATTGTTGTTATTATTTTTTCACTACTTGAAAAAACTTGTGACACTCCTTTTTTTTTTTTTTTTTCTTTTGTACTGGGGATGGACCCCTGGGGCATCAACCACTGAGCCACATCCCCAGCCCTATTTTGTATTTTATTTAGAGACAGGGTCTCACTGAGTTGCTTAGTGACTTGCTTTTGCTGAGACTGGGTTTGAACTCATGATCCTCCTGCCTCAGCTCCTGAGCTGCCGGGATTATATGCATGTGTCACTCCTTCTGACCTCTATTGTTTCAGATGAGAAATCTGCTGTCAATTGAGTTGGTATTACTTTGTAAATTTTGCCTCACTTTTCTGGCTGTTTTCAGATTTTTTTGTTCATTTTGTCTTTTGTTTTTGAAGTTCTTTGTCGGATGCCTTTACGTGAATTTCTGTGGTTGTCTTCTGTTTGTGGATGCTCTCAGCTTTTTCTGTTTGTATCCTAATGTCTTTTGTCATATTTGCCATATTTTCAGACATTATTTCTTTGAAAACATTTTCACTACCACTCTCTCCTTTCTTTCTACAACTCCAGTTATAGAAATGTTAGATTTTCTGTTGTCCCAAGATCTGTGAGTCTCTTTTTTATTTCCACTTATTCTTTGCTCACACTGGATAATTTCTCTTGATCTGTATTTATGTTCATGGATTCTCTTCTCTGTCATCTCTGTTAATTACTGAGCCTGTTCACCAGGGTGTTTTGATTATTTCTATGGGGTTTTTTTTTAAACTTTTTAACATTTCCATTGTGATTTTCATAGTAACTTTTATTTCTTTGCTGATATTTGTTCTTTTTGTCATTTTTAAGATAATTTACACTCAGGTTTTTGTTTAGTGGTAGAGCACTTGCCTAGCATATGTGAGGCACTAGGTTTGAGTCTCAGCACTAAATATAAAGAAAATAAAGATCCATCAACAACTAAAACAATATTAAAAATACGAGTTGAGTTTATTAAAAAAAAGAATTCACAATAGCTAGGTGAAACATTTTTAGGCTATCTCCTTTAAAATCCTTGGAAGGTGGTTCCAATATCTGATTTATTTCAGTGGTTCTAACTCAAACTTCAGCAGATGAGGAAGATGGAAGTTCAGCTTCCCTCTTTACATCCAGTGAAAGTGGCCCACCTGTTGGTGTTGCCTTAATGCCTGTGAATGGTAATACAGCATTGCGTGTGTATGTGTGTGTGTGTGTGTGTGTGTGTGTGGTGTGTGTGTGTGTGTGTTGTACTGGTGCATGATAGTTACACATAATCGTTGGATTCATTGGGGCATATTTGTACATGAATATAATATAATTTGATCAATCTCATTCTTCAGGACTTCCCCTTCCCTTTCCGTCTTCTCTCCCCACTGACCACCTCTATCCTACTGGTCTCCCTGAGCCAAGCTCCCATCAGAATGGGGGAGAGCTCATTGCTTACACCTCTCTGCTGCTACAGGGTGGGGGTAGATGGTCAGTTTCCTGCTGGTCATTGTTAACACCAGGGGAGGAGGGAAGTGAAGTGTCAAGTAACCCTCTCTTATTCTGCTTCTTTAATGTCAAGTGTGAATTGTGGTTCTGCTTCTAACTAGGTCCACTTCACAAGGAAATGAAGAGGGAAGAGAAGTACTCACTAGCGCTGCCTACTATACCAGTAGAAATGGGGACTCAGTTTACATAATTTAAAGCAGAATCAGAATGCCACCCACATCCATTGAACTTGGGATAGAAAATAAGCTCCTTACTCAGTCACATAAAAATTAGCCCTACAATCATATTGGAAAGTTGCTGCCTTACCTAGTAGAGGGTGGCAGATCAATCCCAGTTGGATTTGTTCAATTCTCCTCCATCTGGCAGGAGAATTGGATGACTGACAGCTTCTGCTTGTGGGGATGGGCGATTCACTCTCTGCTTGTCAACACAGCTGTTTAAGGGCGTAAGGCAGCCTAGCTAACTTCTATTGGGTGGAAGAGCTCTGTGAGAGACTGACTCTGATGGGTTCTGCTGTAACCATGAGCCTATGTGGTTTTTTCCTAATGGAATTTGACTGAATTTGACCAAACACTTTTTACCCAAAATGTTCTCTGTTGTAAGCTGCCATATTCATGGTTGTTTTCTAGAAGCAGACTTTTCTTTGAGCTTATTTTATCTATGTTAATGGGCAGTTCTAGGTTAGAGGTTTCCAGAATGCTCTACCTAGGATATATGTGTGGTAATAAAAAAACAGATTTACTGACTTGCTCTCCAAGTCTGAGGTCACTAAGGGTTTGCTCTTTTTCACTTATCAGTCTTCCCATACTGGTTTGCTGTCTTATATTCAGGGTTTATTTTATTTGGAGAGAGACTCTGGAGAGAATAAGGCTGCTCTGTATTTGTCAAAATGGGAAGTCACATAGTATTTTTAAAAGGACTTGTCTATCATTTAAAAATGGTTGTGTGGTTTGGATGTGAGCTGTTCCCCAAAAGCTCATGTGTGAGACAATGCAAGAAGGTTCAGAGGAGAAATGACTGGGTTTGCAAGAGTCTTAAGGAAGTCAGTGACCCCTGATAGGGATTAACTAAATGGTAACTGAAGTGGTAGGGTGTGGCTGGAGGAGATGGGAATTGGGGCGTGGCTTTGGGATATATATTTGTATCTGGTCGTAGAGACTTCTCTCTCTCTGTTGTCTAATCACCATGTGAGCTCCTTCCCTTTGCCACACTCTTCTGCCATGATGCAGAAGAAGCACTCTTCTGCCTCACTTCAAGCCAACCTTCTGTGGACCAAGACCTCTGAAACCACGAGGCCTCAAATGAACTTCCTCTTCCACAGTTGTGCTGGTTGGGTCCTTTAGTCATCACAGTGAAAAAGCTGACTAAAACAATAGCTTTTAATGATAAACTCTTATGTTTAAAGTACATTGGTTAAAGTGGTGGGAGGTAGGGAAAAATCTTTCTGAAAGAAATCAGATATGGAGAAGAGAGAGGAGGTATGCTGATCAAATACTACAAAATCAATTCTAGCAAAGTTAGACATGGCTTTATTTACAAAGAGAAAGTTAGCACAAATCGCAGTGGAATCAGTATATTAGCTAATTGTAAAGTGAATATGAGGAAACTCTGTATGAATTTGCAGATTCCCTTGACATGTGTCAGCAAATCTTATGTCACAGTTGAGGTTAAAAGGCAGGCTGAAAATGATTCTGGACTAAATAACACTGTGGACATACGTAAAAGAACTAGATGGGCCAACAAAATATGTCATTTATTGCCCAGGGATATTGCAATTACCATTGCTGGCAGAGAGCCATTCCTTTCATGTGGGAAAATAAGATTAATTGTAAATTAGAAATAAAAATTTGATGCAAGGACAACATTTAACTTGGTACTCACATGTTAACATTTTCAGTCCTTGACCATGTACACTTCAGGGGAAAGAGAAATGCTTAGCATTTCATATTAAACATGGGAATGGGATTTGGGAAGGTAACACGTTTTGTACTTTTTTTCCATTTTGTTTCAATTGATTTTGGTAGTATTTTTTTTTTTTTTGCAACTTTAGTATTGAAAAACATCTTGTGGCCCCCCAAGGCTTATCTCTTTTCCTGTTACACTTATAACCACCATAATGTATTTCTGACTAGGTTTGTGAGCATGAGAAAGCATGAGAAAGCATGTATTTCTGACTAGGTTGTGAGCATGAGAATTATGATGATGCAAAAGTGATTGCTATCATTATTTGCAGAACTTAGAGTGTGTGTGTGTGTGTGTGTGTATTTGTGTGTGAAAGAGAACAAGTGAGTGTGTGTGTGTGTGTGTGTGTGCTGCTCTATGTAGTTTGTTCATTTGTACCATGTGCAACTGGTTCATGTAGTGATTAAAAATAATAAGCAATGCTTGATTATGGTTAAAATAAATACCAAGGATAAATTCTCCTATTAATTAGTAAGAGCTTATCCAAATTAGCATCTTTAATTATGAGCTCCAGTTAATTTTTGTTGCACCCTATTTGATTTTCTGTCCTAAATCATTAACACTAGTAGTATTAACTATAGGTGACTCACTTTTTAAATGCACAGTGGAAGCTCCGATGGGAAATACATACTTATAAATACACATGTTAGATAATATTTAAAACAATCTGGAAATTCTTGTGGAGTTTTAGATTTACTGTAAAGTATATTACATTTGCTTATTGAATCAAACTTAAGACACTAAAAACTTGAGTTCTGCCCCTATGAAGGAAGTTTTGATTCAAGGTTTCCTGACATTGTTTCATTTTTATATGTTGTTCTGTTTTCTTCAGTCCTATTACATATTATATTTGTTGTTAATATAAACTTTTTCTATATTTATTGAACTGGTCCCATCTTGTTCATTTAAGTAACAAGTGAGAGGGAAAGGACTATTTCTGAGCCTTGATTTTGAACATGGCGTCATATATACTGGTGTATCTATGTAATTGTATAATAGTTGAACCAGAATAAGTGATAGTCTATGGAAATTGTCCTGAGTTTTTATTGTGTTTGTTTTTAGATGTTTATTGGTATAAGCAATCCCTACTTATCCACAGAGGATATGTTCCCAGGGGAACATAAATCCCAGGGGTTACCTAAAAGTGGGGATAGTATGAAATTTTACTTGTACATTTTCTTCTATACATACATCATACTATGATAAGGTTTAATTTATAAATTAGGTACAGGGAGAAACTATGATAAGTAATAAAATAGAACAAATATAACAATAAGCTCTAATAAAATTTCCAGAATTATTACTCTTGTCCTTTAGGGTCATTAATAAGTAAAATAAAGGCTACTGGAATAAGAGCACTGATACTATGGTAGTTGATCTGATGACCAAGATGACTACTAAATGACTAATAGGAAGGTAGTATACATAGAGTCGCTATGCTGAACCAAAGGATGATTTTTGTCCTGGGCTGAATGGAGAGGAATAGCACCAAATTTCATTATGCTACTCAGAATAGCACATACTTTAAAACTTATATGTTACTTGTTTCTGGAATGTTCCATTTAATATTTTTGGACCGTGGTTGACTGGGAATATCTGAAACCACAGAAAGAGAAATTGTTAATTAAAGGGATTACTGAAATAGATTAATTACTTTGGATCAGGATTTCTCAGTCTCAGCACTATTGAAATTTTGGGCTGGCTACTTTTCTGATTTGGGTCCCCCAACCTCGTGCATTGTTGGATGGTTGGCATGATCTCTGGTCTCTACCAACTAGACGCAAGTGGCAAACATTCTAGTTCTCTATCTACCTTCATTGCTTTCTGTGATAGTGAAAAATGTCTGTAGACATTTGTTCTTTGAGGGGAAAAATAATCCTTGGCTATTTTACTTCCTTACAATTTTTATTGTTAATTTTTTTCATCTGAAGCATACGTTGTGATACCATACTTGTAAATGAAAAGACTTAGATTTAAGGTTAACTGTATTTAATGGAGAGAAATTATAAAATCAGAAAAATAGAGGCAAGAAAGAAACTCTAAAATGCCTGTTCAACTATTTAAAATAGCACAAAAATTAGATTGATAAGATTTTCGACTTGAAGAATAGGCATAGAATTATTAACATCATAAATACTGTGCTTAAGGGAGAAAACTAGAGCAAGTTCAGAATGTGTTTAATATAATATTTGTGTGGAAGCCAGAACTGGCCAATTTTCTTATGTGAATAGCATATATTTTAAAAACTACATGGTTATTTTCAGAGTAAACAAGTACAGTGCTTTTTCGGAGAGACTTTTACCTTTTTTACTATAAAAGACAATATCTACTAATGAAAAGGCATTTATAAAGAGGTCTTGAGGTTACTGAAGATAGTGAATCTGTGATGTATGCCCTCAAGAAGATATGCTTAAAAGAAAAGACACAAATACCAATGAAATATTACACCGAAATTTTTGGAAAGTATTTTTGAAATAAATGAGATTTAAAAAATTGTGAGCTTTTGAATCACCATTTAAAAATATTTAGAAAATAGAGAAAAAGACACATCCAACCAAAATCTCCCAAAATTTTGCTCTAATGTTAATGTATTCCACGAACCTTTCTATATGCATATTTTACATAGTTCTAACCATAGTGTATCCTTAGTATATGTATAATTTTATTTATATCCTTTTCAAACATTACATCATTATTTATTTCCATGTCATTTCATAGTTTAAGGGACGAGGGAAGTAATAGAATCTCCCTGAGAGAAGACAAAGGATGTTCTAAAGAAGTGACTGTTATGAGAGTTCAGGAAACTGCAACACTCTGGATTGATTTTTTTTTTAATATAATGTAGAAAGTTATATATTTGTCCTTACAACCTGTAAAGATTTGTCCTTAACTGTGCAATTTGTCTTGGACCATAAGCTCTTAGAGAGATGACAATATTTACATAACATTAAAAATTAAACTATCAATCTACCCATATATGTCTATTGTTTTCTTACTGAGTGAAGGGTTTTATATGTATCAACTTATGAACTACTCTTATGAAGAGGTTGCAGATAAGACTACTGAGGCACGGAGTGATTGAGGATATTTAACTGAGGTGAATTGAACATCACAAGCAGTTTTAAACTAAACACATTTTTTTGTTGTTGTTGAAAATATATAGAGACAGAAGAGGAATGGGTAGAAAGTTTGTTCAATATAGGATTAAGACCTGGAACAATACCATCTGGGCACCTGCAAAATCTGCTTGAGAGGTCACAGAGCCCAAGGGGAAACAACTCGAAGCAAGTCACTTAACCTCACTCACCTTAGTTCTTTTGTTGGTAAAATGCAGTGCTTATGCAAACTCAATACATGTCAAAAAATATCTGCAAGGCATTGTTTAAAATTGACCCTCTGGATTTCTTCATGTGTGCCTGGTTATTATTTATTAAGATGTACTGGAGGCAAGTTTCAAATGGAAGGGAAAATAAAAGACAGACCTGCAAAGTGAAGAAGTGAGGTTAAGCACAACGCAACAGAAACTCTTATACTAATCCAGGGGGACTTTACCTGTCAATCAAATCTATATTCATTATTTTTTTTCAAGATTAATAATGGTTTGTTAACTGAGCAAGCTGGCAGACGTTAGAGCACTGTGATAAGATCTTGGGGCATCAATGACCAGTTGATGACTGACTGACCAATTTCAAAAGATGCTATGAAGGATCATAAAGTTTAGTTCCATGTGTATTTTGATGATAGTTGCATCTATATTTAAAGCTTTCTGTCACTGGAAGCACTCTTGGTGTTGTCAGACTGTCTATTGGACTGGATGAGCTGCAACTTCTTGCAATTGAATGTCAATAAGACCAAAGCAATTTTGGTTGATTCATAGCACCAGCTTAAGCATATTCACTTGCACAGATTACACTTGACAGATAGTTACCTTCAGCTGAACTCTGTGGTTAGAAGCTTGGGCGTACTCTTGACAGTGAGCTTAGAGTTGATGCCTAATGTTTATTTCATATCCTGTTTTCACCTTCCCTAATACTGCATGTGTAAATCTATATTTAAATATATTCACAGCTGATGCTCTCGTCAGTCCACTTGTTATCTCCGGACAGAATGCCGTAATGATTCAGTTGCACTATTTTAATAAAAATATCTTATAGTCTTCAGGTTTAATTTCATTAACTCTAATGAGTAGTGATTAATTATTAAATGTCTCCTTGATGAGCAATTGCAACACTGTGATGCAAGAAAATGCTCAAGTTGGGGTGAATTCTTACATTTTTAATAAACTTAAAATCTTCCAGATTTGGTGTGCGATTATGAATACAGAGGAAATAAACCCACATTAATTTACCATTTCATTATACTTTTTATTGATTTTTAAGGTCCACCATTTCTTTAAAAAATTAGGTATACAGTCACCCATTTCAAGAATACTTACCTTATGATGGGTAAAATTTAAGCAGCATATTCTAAAGTGATTTAATTGAACTACTGAATGTACATCATGAAATATATTGTAAAATTTTTTGAAATGGTGTCATTTCTGAATACTTAGAATAGGAAAATAAGACTTGGGGTTTTAGTTCAAAGAGAGATTCTGTTATGGTGCGAATTTATTTATCTTTTTGGTACTACATTCTCGATTTTCATGTTAAATTCATTAAGAAACTGGTTGTGAAATTTAAGGGATATATAGATTTAATAATCTGAGTCTAAGTCTCCTGCTCTATACAAATAACACTGCAAAGCTCTGGAATCCCTTTATTTGACTAGGTGAATGGCAGCTGTGTTTGCATCTGCCTAGACCTAGCTTCAACATGGTGATTTTAAAGCAAACACGTTTTACTCATGCATTTCCATCTTTTCTAGAATGTACGATTTTAAGACATCAAACAATTCAAATTATGTAGTTGTACATTTCACACAGGAGAAAAGCTCAAGCTGAAGTAGGTAGAATATTTTTCAAAATTATTTTCTCTACATTTACTGGCATTCTTTCTCTTTCTTACTGTTTTAAAACTGACAGTCAATTTTTTTTTATTTTTCCCTTTTACTGACAGCTAGTAAATGTACTGACAGTTGAGAAGGAAGATGTAAATGTAAGTCACTATTATTTTGTCCACCTGATACCTGAGCATTAGTAAAAATGCTTGGCTATATCTTAAAACAAAATTATTTCCAATGGTGCTGAAGGGAAGATGTATAGAAAACCTATTCTCTAAATAAAAATGTGTTTGAGGCCAGATGCAGTAGAAATGCCATGCTTCCCTCATTAGGATGTGGTTGGAATTCTTAGTGAAGAAAACAGGCTGACTAAAGTGTACGTTTACTTTCTGTTCTGTTAACTGTAAATCTTTTCACTATGTAGTTTTTTTTTTAGAAATTAATGTAAAGTAAGTAAGTGGAGAAAAGAAAGCAGGTTAAGAAGTTAATGAATATTAAGAGTTTGCTTCTCCTAAAATATAAGATTAAAAATTTAAAAATATTGATATACTAAACAGGATTTCTATAATTATATTAATACCCTGAAGAAATGTCATACAAGTAGTTACATGTGGATAATTACAGTCTATTGACAGAACTATGTTGGGCCAAAGTGGACCAACACTTTCATCATAGACTGATTTCTTACTTCCTTTGAAAAGTAAATTGTTATTTGTTGCCATTGTAAATTATGGTAAAGTTTCAAAACACAAGGAGGCAAGTGGTAATGTTTGCTTATTTACTGTTAGGTAGTATTCAGAGGATTTTATTTTACCATTTAAAAAAAATTTTTGGCCCTAACATTTTTATATATGTAGCAATTGATAGAGTGGGAAGACAGGATTTATAAATTTTCATATTGAAGTGAACAATTATGAAACTTTTCCTCTTTTTACTTATACTAGATATTCACAAAATGGGCTCTCCAGTATTGTTTAATTGTTTATATTCTGCCAATACTTTTTATATTCTTATGCTGACATTATACATATAGCTGTATGAAAATTTGTGAGATAAGATTAAAATTGATTTGCCTTTATATATGGTAGTTTCCATATCCCTATAACTGTTTGAAGAGTATCCATGTGGGGGGCAAGGGAAGGCTTGCATACTAAGGGGGAAAAGGCAGGAATTTCCTTATAGCAGCTGGAGCTTCCTGGGCAGGAGGAGCTTCAGGAGGTGGTGTCAGTAGCTTAGAAGTTGCATCAGGCCGTGCAGATAAATTGTAGCTCTGCTTTTTTTCCAGTGTCATTCTTTGATTTTTCTCTCTGTTAACACGGCATTTGCATTTTGGTCTGACTGAGAACAAGGCCCTTTGCAGTGCCTCATGACATGAGTAGAAAGCTGCTTTTAGGTTAAAAGTGATAACATTATCTCGTTCACTGTGTTCTTAATAAAAAATTCATCTTCTGAGACTTAAGTCACTTGGCATTCCCTTGTGTATTTTCAATTTCAAAGTCACAATATTAATATACAGAGAATGGAAATTTTTCTTTATAAAAACTACCAAACAACAAAAGTAGCCAAGGTGGTTGGTTACTAACAGCAACAACCAAAATGCAGCATTACTGTCAACAATTAGAGGGTTTCCAACAAAACAGAAAATCCTTAAGGAGAAGAGCAAGTCTTGATTTACCAAAGGGGGACTTTAAAACAATCCTGTAGAATATGTTCCCGGCCATATACTTGTTACCTTCCCCTTTTGAAGACACTTTTGACACCCTGTCTTACATGAAAACTAGATTTTTTTTAGAAGAGAAAATAATGGTTATGATTAAACTCACTGAGTTAAGTGTATCGAAGTCTTGCTTTTAATCTTAAATACCAAATAACTAACTGATCACAGAATGCAGTGAAGTACTAAGCAAGGACTTTTTTCCTCCTCTCCAATAATGCTATTCAGGGGAAAGCTAGTTACTGTGTGACACATGCTTGATTCTCAGGAGGTTCAGACAAAAGAGGAGGTTAGAGGGTCTGGGGAGCCTGATGCCATTCAACTAGATATTTGAGTAGAATTCCCACACCAGATTTTTCCTCATACCTAATGCAGACAGTGTCATGTCTGGGGAAGGGGAGAGGGAAGAAGGGCAGATGGAGATGTCCTTTCAGGTTAAATGTTAAAATAAGGTCCTTTATTTCTGTCTCCGGTGGCACAGGGCATTAAAGACCCTCTGACACATTTTGGAAGTGTTGCTATAAAATAGATTTTAACATTTGAGGAGCTGCAAAGGGTATTATTGAGTATTTAATAGGTTCTGTATTTGTACACTGCCAATGCCTACCTCATTAATTTGAAAAGCACTTTGGCCCGCTTGGACTGTGGACCATATTGAAACAAATTCTACGTATTAAATTTTCATATCTAATAATTATAAAACACTCAACATCTGAAGAAAATCGTCCAACTGCAACAATGTTGGTCTCGCATAGTTTTACTTGCATGGAATAATCTATGCCAAAAAGTGTGATCTCTATTAAAGACTTTTTCATTAGGTCTACTACATCATATTAAATCTGGAAAATGGAAGCTAAATTGCTAAAAATGAATTTCATCATTTGTTTTGATTTCCAAAATGTCATTGTCATTGAAGTCTATTACTCTATAGTTCTGGAAAACCAAATTTGGGTATGGAAAAGTGATATGTTTTTAACCCTTTCTCTTATATCCAATCTCTTTATCAAGTTGATATTAGTTTTATAATTATTTCTGATGTTCAGCTTTTAAGTTTTTCCTTTTCCAAGTTATGTCTTACAGAAGTATAAAGTTTGCACTTTCTACAATCCTTTGTATCTTGCATGTTTACTGCTTTGTACAAAGTAATTAACCATACTCTTGAAAGTAGTTCCTTTTTCCTTACTTCAAAACCCCATAATGGCCCATCAGAATTTTTAAGTTGTTCTATGATAAAATTCTTAGTGTTTCAGAGGTTAAATGGTAGATTGCATGTTTAAGCTATTTCCAGAAAATTGCAGTAGGTAGTCAGAAGTTGATGTTCTTTTTGATGACTTGTCATTGTTTCTATGTTGTTCATAATTTCTTTTTTTTTAATTTTCACAGACTTCATTTTGATTCATTGTACACAAATGGGGTACAACTTTTCACTTCTATGGTTGTGCATGATGTAGACTCATACCATTGGTGTAATCATACGTGTACATAGAGTAATGATGTCTGTCTTGTTCCACCATTTTTCATACCCCCATCCCTCCCCCTCTCATTTCCCTCTTCGTAATCTAAAGTTCCTCCATTCTTCTCTCACCCCACCCCCCAACCTGATTCTATATCATCATCCACTTCATAATTTCTATACAATTTATCTAATTTAACACTATGTATAAGGTGGTGTGTAGAGGTTTTTTAAGTGACAAAATCGGTTAAATAGGATTTGGGGAGGCTGAGTCAGGAGGATCGCGAGTTCAAAGCCAGCCTCAGCAACTTAGCGAGGCCCTTAGCAACTCAGTGAGACCCTGTTTCTAAATGAAATACAAAATAGGGCTGGGGATGTGGCTCAGAGGCCGAGTGTCCCTGAGTTCAATCCCTGGTTCCAAAAAAAAAAAAAAAAAATAGGGTTTTGGTCCAAAGGAATTTAGAGAGAAAAAATGTAAACATTAGCACCTTTAATATTTATAAAATAATATTTATCAAAAATAACCTGTTGAGGGTTATTTCTGATTTCTTTTTGATTGTGGTGATGATTTGCTTCATGAAATATAGAGAATTTATCTGAGAATTTAAGAACTGAAAAGTTTTCAAGAAGTAGAAATAGGGAGAGATGAATCCTAGGTAGGGGACTGGATAAAGAAAGTCATAAAGATTAGTGTTCACATGATGGTTGGAAAACAGTGATTGGTCACGTTTGCCTGGAGTAGACTGTGTACAAGAACGTTATAAGATGAAACCTGGAAGGGATTTTATTTTCGATGCTGGAATCTTGAGTGAGGTTGACACTACACTTCAATAATCAAAGGGAATGATTTGATCAAAGTTTTTGAGCAAAGAAGGGAGTTTATTAAGAGAGTCTTTTATTAAAGTTACAATGAGAGGGAGTTTGACTCTGCAACATTTACCCCAGAGTTCTGGTTGGATTGTGAGCAGTAAATCACAGAGGCTATAACAACCCTATTGTCCTTGTTATCTGGCATTTGACTCCCTTCATTCTTGTGTCTTCTACCATATTCTTGCTTTTATTTTTCTGTCTTTCATTTCTTTATTTCCTCTTCCACACTGGGGTGACATTTTTCTTCTACAGTTGTTTGCAAACATGCCACCTTCACTATACTTTCATCTTCTTTGTCAAGTTCTTTCAAGCCTTGGTGTGACATGAATGCTGACTCTTTCCCTGTATGCACCTCTTTCCTGGCCCTTTCTGCATCCCTTCTCACTGCTGGGAGCTGGTGGAGAGGTAAAGACAGAATTCTTCTTTTCCTTTCATCTTCTATTCGGAAGATATATTACTTTTAAAACCCTTGCTCACTAGGCATGTAACTTTCTTCAATACCTGTCTCATTTTTTTTTCCCAACTACTGACCCCTTGGGCATCACCCAGATGCAACGAAAAATTTCACCCCATACTCTGTGTTTCTCTACATCATCATCATCTTGTGGTCAATGACAGCATTTTCTCTCCTTTTTTAACAAGCTACTTATTTAACCACACTAAAAGTCCTTCTTGTGATGAAAATATCCAACCCCAAATAACTTCTGGCTACAGACCACTAGTATTCAGCTCTTAGATCCTGAATTGTCTTTGGACTTATCAGGTCCCCTATAGGTGTGTGCCCTTCATTTCTAATTTAGGTTACAAGGAACATGGCTTCAATAGTCTTTCAACTACTTTCTTTTACTTAATTTTTCTTTGTCCTCATTCTCAAAACATTCACAGAACATTCACCTGACTTTTTCTCCTTCTTCCCCTTCTTTGTCTCCTTCTTCTTCTTTATCATCTTTTTTCACCTGTATTTTTTACTGGTGCATTATAGTTGTATGTAATGGTGGGATTCATTGTTACATGTCTGTACATGCACACAGTATAACAAAATATTTGGCCAATATTATTCCCCAGCATTTCCTCTTTACCTCCACTCCTCCCTGCTGATTCCTTAACTCTACTCTACTGATCTCCCTTTAATTTTCACAAAATGCCCCCACTGTGCAAATTTTCTTTTCCTTCTTCCTCTCTAGCTTCTACATAGGAGAGAAAACACACAACCATTGCCTTTCTGAGTTTGGTTTAATTTACTTAACATAATGTTATCAGGTTCTGTCCATTTTCCTGCAAATGACATAATTTCATTATATTTTTATGGCTGAATAAAACTCTACTGTGTCTATATACCACATTTTCTTTATCCATTCATCCATTTCATTCATCCATTGATGGACGCCTAGGCTGGCTCTATATTTAGTGTATTGTGTTGCTGTAAACATAGGTGTGCATGTATCACTACATTTAGTATGATGACTTTAATTCTTTAGGATACATACCAAGGAGTGCTTTAGCTGGGTCATATGGTTGTTCCTTGCCTAAACTTTTTTTTGTTGGTGCTGGAGATTGAACTCAGGAGGACTTGGCCACTGAGCCACATCCTCAGCCCTATTGTATTTTATTTAGAGATGGAGTCTCACTGAGTTGCTTAGTGCCTTGCTTTTGCTGAGTCTGGCTTTGAATTCGCAATCCTCTTGCCTTAGCCTCTGGGTCTGCTGGGATTATAGGCATGCACCATGGTGCCCAGCTCCATGTGAAGACTTTTGAGGAAACCGAATACTAATTTCCATCAAGGTTGTACTATTTACAATCTTACCAGTAGTGTGAAAGTGTTCTTATTTTTTCTCATTCTCTCAGCATTTCTTACTATTTGTATCTTTAATGGCAGCTGTTCTAACTGGAATAAAATGAAATCTCAGTGTAGTTTTGATTTGAATTGCCCTAATTGGTAATAATGTTGAACATTTTTTCATGAATTTATTGGTCACTTGTATTTCTTCTTTTGAAAAGATTGTTTAGGTTATTTTCCCATGTATTAATATAATTTTAAAATTATTTTTTGATGTTGAGTTTTTTTTATTCTTTATATATTCTGGATATTAATCCTGTCAGAAGAGTAGCTAACAAAGATTTTCTCCCATTCTATAGGTCCTCTCTTCACATTTTTGATTTCATTGCTGTATAGAAACTTTTCAATTTGATTCCATCCCATTAATTAACTCTTGGTAGTATTTCCTATAGGGGTCCTACTGAGAAAGTTGATGCCTGTCCAAGTCTGTATGTTGAGCTATTGACAAGCTCCCACCCACCCTGACTCTGGAATTGAATAATTTCTGGTCTGGTTCCTAGGTATTTGATCCATTTAGAATTCAGTTTTGTGCATGGTGAGAAACAGGAATCAAATCTCATTCTATTTCTAGATAACCACTTTCCCCAGCACTACTTGTTAAAAGGCTGTCTTTCCTCCAATGTATGTTTTTTTTTTTTTTTTTTTTATTCTTTTATTTACTTATTGATTCATTGAACACAAATGGAGTACAGCTATTGTTTCACTGGTTATACACAAAGTAGAGTCACACCATCTGTGCATTCATGCATGTACACAGGGCAATGGTATCTGTCACACATTGTTATTAATTTTACCCCCCACCCACCCCCACCCCTCCCTTCCCTCTATGCTAGCTATCTTTCCTCCATTCTTGCCATCTTTCCCCCCCACATTATGCATCATCATTCATATATCAGAGAGACCATTCGGCTTTTGGATTTTTGGGATTGGCTGATCTCACTTAGCATAAGAGTTTCCAACATCATCCATTTACCTACAAATACCATAATTTTATTCTTCTTTATGGCTGAGTAATATTCCATTGTGTATATATACCACAGTTTCTTTATCCATTCATCTACTGAAGGGCATCTAGGTTGATTCCATAATCTAGCTATTGTGAATTGAGCAGCTATGAACATTGATGTGGCTGCATCACTGAGGCAATCTGATTTTAAGTCCTTTGGGTATAGGCCAAGGAGTGGGATAGCAGGGTCAAATGGTGGATCCATTCCAAGTTTTCTAAGGAATCTCCACACTGCTTTCCAGAGTGGCTGCACCAACTTGCACTCCCACCAGCAATGTATGAGTGTACCCTTTTCCCCACATCCTCGCCAACACCTGTTGTTGCCTGTGTTCTTGATAAAAGACATTCTAATTGGGGTAAGATGAAATCTTAAGGTGGTTTTGATTTGCATTTCTCTTATAACGAGTGATGTTGAACATTTTTTCATAAATCTGTTGATTGCTTGTAGATCTTCCTCTGTAAAGTGTCTGTTCATTTCCTTGGCCCATTTATTGATTGGGTTATTGGTGTTCGTGGTGTAAAGATTTTTGAGTACTTGGTAGATTCTGGAGATTAGTGCTCTGTCCGAAGTGTGTGTGGCAAAGATTTTCTCCCACTCTGAAGGCTCTCTCTTCACATTGCTGATTGTTTCCTTTGCTGAGAAGAAGCTTTTTAGTTTGACTCTATCCCAATCATTGATTCGTGCTTTTATTTCTTGCGCTTTGGGAGTCATGTTAAGGAAATCTGGTCCTAGGCCAACATGATGAAGATTTGGACCTATTTTCTCTTCTATTAGGTGCAGAGTCTCTGGTCTGATTTCTAGGTCCTTGATCCACTTTGAGTTGAGTTTTGTACAGGGTGAGAGATATGGGTTTAGTTTCATTTTGCTGCATATGGATTTCCAGT
The DNA here is from genome assembly GCA_020662805.1 of Glaucomys volans. Taxonomy (NCBI): domain Eukaryota; kingdom Metazoa; phylum Chordata; class Mammalia; order Rodentia; family Sciuridae; genus Glaucomys; species Glaucomys volans. The sequence goes on from JAJEJO010050368.1 coordinate 1,134,877, forward strand.
TTTCCCAGCACCATTTGTTGAAGAGGCTGTCTTTTCTCCATTGCATGTTTTTGCCTCCTTTGTCAAGTATGAGATACCTGTACTTATTTGGGTTTGTCTCTGTGTCCTCTATTCTGTACCATTGATCTACCTG
>JAJEJO010050368.1:1140154-1269653 GCA_020662805.1 Glaucomys volans
CTTGAAATATGTTGTTCCAGGCCCTTCTTGCTTTTAGGGTCTGGGCTGATAAATCTGCTGATATACGTATCGGTTTCCCCCTGTAGGTAATCTGATTCTTTTCTCTCGCTGCCTTTAAAATTCTATCTTTGTTTTGTATGTTAGGCATTTTCATTATAATGTGCCTTGGTGTGGATCTGTTGTAATTCTGTGCATTTGGTGTCCTGTAAGCTTCTTGTAATTGATTTTCCATCTCATTCATCATATTAGGGAAATTTTCTGATAATATTTCCTTGAATAGATTATTCATACCCTTGGTTTGTATCTCTGCGCCTTCCTCAATCCCGATTACTCTTAAATTTGGTCTTTTCATGATGTCCCATATTTCTTGGAGGGTTCGTTCATGATTCCTAACCATCTTCTCTGTTTGTTCAACTTTGTTTTCAAGATTAAATACTTTGTCTTCATTGTCTGAGGTTCTGTCTTCCAAGTGATCTATTCTGTTAATTATGCTTTCTATTGAGTTTTTAACTTGGTTTATTGTTTCCTTCATTTCCTTGTTTCCTTCAAGGATTTCTGTTTGTTTTTTCCTCAGAATTTCTATCTCTTTATTGAAGTAATTTTTTGCTTCCTGCAATTGCTCTATTAACTGATTATTCATAGCCTGAATCTGCTCTCTCGTCACATCATTCTCTTCTCGGATCACTTTAATTATGAACATTCTGAACTCCATTTCTGTCATTCCTTCTACCATGCTGTCTTTGGGTTCTCTTGATATGTCATCTAGGTTTAATTGGGACACTTTCTTCCCGTGTTTTCTCATGGTGTTCGTGTATCTTCCCCTCTGTTGCTTGAGGGGTGTTTGATCAAGCGGTGACCCAAGAAAGGTGCTGTCCCACTACCTCCAGGTTGGGAATGATCAATGCTTCTGGGCAGAGGCAGCCTAGTGTTGATAGACAATTAGATACAGCAAGGTGGTAGACTCCGGGCCTGGGTGTGGGCCTGGGCACTAGTTCAAATTGGGGTGGTGTCACAGAACTGTGCTCAGTGATGGAGACACTGGGCTTGAGAGCCCAGGCTGACCTGAACTCCTCGCTGGGGGTTCAGGCAGTGGCAGGTGGTTGCTCTCTCCTGGGGACACTGTAAGCTATTGCCAAAGGCCCAAAGCTCCCTGCCCGATCACTTTAGACACTGCTGACACTGCTGGCGGCCCCAGGGACGCTGGGGGAGTGGCGCAGAGTAGTTTCCACTCCCTGCCAGAGACTGTGTTCTCAGAGTTTCCCGGCTGGAGCTCCCCCTGATGCAGCTGGTGTCCCCAGGAAGCTGGAAATGGACCCCCACTGCCAGGGAATCCGCCAAACTCAGAGCAGTTCCACCTCCCCTGCCGGGGTCAGCGATTCCAGGGGCTTCGGGCCAACCTCTCCAGGTGTGGCTAGAGGGCCTGGGAAGCCCAAGATGGGCGCTCTCTGCCAGGGAAGCTGGGGGGAGTGGCACAGAATAGTTCCCACTTCCCGCCAGAGACTGCATTCCCAGAGTTTCCCGGTTGAAACTCCCCTGAAGCAGCCGAAGGCCCCAGGAAGCTGGTAATGAGCCTTCTCTGCCAGTTAAGCCGCCAAAATGGCGTGGGGTAGTTCCATCTCCCCACCAGAGTCCGCGATCTCAGAGTTTCCCGGACGCCTCTGAATGCCCAGGTAGCCTGAGATGCTCGGTCTCTGCCTGGGAGGCCGCTGGCTGGTGCTGGAGCCGCGGCCAGTGACTCCAAAGCGCTACTGGGGACCCGCACTCACTTGTTGGCTGGCGCAGATCCAGGTCAGTGGCTCCGAAGCAGCTGCAGGGTCAGGCGCTCCCGGATCGTCGCTGCCCGCGGCGGGCCGAGCCCAGCCCGGCTGAGTTGGTTCTGGAGCGGCACCTGGGGACCCCTTATATGTGCTTTGAATATAAAATCTCGTTGAGAGTCATATTCCTGCTGTTTGAATCCCGAGCAAGTAGGAATCCACGGAGCAAGTAGGAATGCAGCCTTCCTCTAATCCGCCATCTTGGATCTCTCCCAATGTATGTTTTTGACCACCTTTGTCAAGAACCAGATGACTATATCTGTGTGGGTTTGGGTTTGTCTCTATCTTCTATTCTGTACTGTTGGTCTATGTGTCTGTTTTTATATTAGTACCACACCATTTTTGTTACAATGGCTCTGTAGTATAATTTGAAATCAGATATTATGATGCCTCCAGCACTGCTTTTATGGCTTCGAATTACATTGGCTATTCTGGGTCTTGTATTCTTCCAAATGAATTTTAGGACTGTTATTTTTTCTAGTTCTTTCAAGAATGTCATTGGTATTTTAATGAAAATTGCATTGAATCTATATTACTTTTGTAATGTGGTCATTTTGACAACATTAATTCTGCCTATGCATGAACATGAGAGGTTTTCCATCTTCTTAGATCTTCAATTTCTTTCTTCAGTGTTCTATAATTTTCATTGTAGAAATCTTTCACTTCTCAGATTTATTCCTAAGGGTTTGTTTGTTTGTTTGAAGCTATCGTGAATTTGTTTCCTGATTTCTTTCTTTTTTAGCAGTTCATGGTGAGTATATAGGAAAGTTATTTATTTTTATGTTGATTTGTGACCTGCTACTTTGCTGAGTATTTATTAGATCTAGAAGTCTTCAGGTGGGAGTTTCTTAATCTTCTAAGTATAGGATCCTATCATATGTAAACACTGATAGTTTGACTTCTTGCTTTTCTGTTTTTCTTTTATTTCCTTCTCTTGCCCAATTTCTCTGCTTAGAATTTACTACTATCTTGAATGGGAGTGGTGAGAGTCTTTGTCTTTCTCCAGATTTTAAAGAAATGCTCTGTTTCTCTCCATTCATTGTGATGTTGGTCTTCAGTTTGTTGTATGTAGCTTTTATGATGTTGAGGTAGATTCCTTCTGTCCCTAGTTTCTTCAGTATTTTTATCATGATAAGTGGTGAATGTTGATGAAGACCTTTGCATCTAACGAGATGACTAAGTCATTTTTGTCCTTAATTCTATTTTTATGGCAAATTCTATTTATTGATTTGTGTATGTTAAACCATCCTTTCATTCTTGGTAAAAAAAAAAATTGGTCATGATGCACAATCTTTTTACTATGTTGTTAAATATAATTTGCTAATATTTTATTAAGGACTTTTGAATCTAAGTTCAGCAGGGATATTGGTCCATAGTTTTCTTTCTTTGATGTGACCTTATATGGTTTTGGTGTGAGAATGATACTGGCTTCATAGAATGACTTGGAAATGTTCCATCTCTTCCTATTTTATGGACTAATTGAAGTGCATTGTCATTAGATCTTCTTTAAAGTTCTGTTAGAATTCAGCCAAGAATCTATCTGATTCTGGGCTGTTCTTTTTTGGAAGGATTTTTTATTACTGCTTGTATCTTATTTCTAGTTATTGGTCTGTTTAGGTTTTCTATGTTCTATGTTCAATTTTGGGTAATCATACTTATATAGAAATGTACTTATTTCTTCTAGATTTTCTAATTTAATAGAGTCTAAGTTTTCAAAATCAATCCTAATGAGCCTCTGAATTCCTGTAATACCTGTAATGATTTCTCCTTTTTATTTTAAATTTGTTAATTTGGGTATATTTTCCTTTAGGTTATTTTGGTTGAAGGGTTATTAACCTGTTTACCTATTCAAAGAACCAACCTTTCATTTCATTGATCCTTTGTGGTTTTCAATTCCTTTTTAGTAATTATTTTAGATTAATAAGTTTAATACATATCTGAATAACAGTATTCTATAATCTTGTGTATTACATTCTAATGTCTTTTTCAGATTTCTCATATAAGTAACCCAATTTAATTCATCACAGAAAAACATGAATGCCAAACAATCAAATTATATCCCCTATCATGTGTAACTAAAAAAGCAAATTAAAGGAATAAAATAAAATTATATCTCAGAAAAGGCTTTCATCATTAGCTGGTATAAAAGTGGGCAATCTTAGTAAACTTGTAATCTTTAAAAAGGGTGTCCCATGCACTTATACAAAAATGTGTACATGCATTACACATACATGCATTTATGTATGTGTGTGTTTTATTTCATTGATTTGCTTATTTTTAGTTACTATTACAATAAACTTGTTTTATAGTGACATGTAAGTGGACAGTCATACTGTACCACCAAATATGCCACAACTTGGAGAATTTCTTCCATTTGAGGCCTCATTGTTCAAAGATAAATTTTATGCTTTGAGTAAACATTAATGTACAAAAGGAAACCAACAGCATCAAAAGTTCCTTCATACAATTTCTATTTTTTACTTGTTCTTTTTAGAGATACATGACAGTAGAGTGCATTTAATTTCATGGGTTTTGACTCTGGTATCATTTCCTTCCTTTTACTGTTTTTGTGTGTTTTTTTCCTTGTTTTATGACATAATTTGGGATCTTTCTGTTTTCTTAAGTAGGCGCTCATCTGTAAATTTTCATTTAGAACTGTGTTCATAGTGCCCCATATGTTCTGGTCTGTTGTCTCACTTTTCCTGTTTGATATTAAAAATTTTCAAATTTATCCCCTGATATCTTCTATCACACATTTATCATTCAAAAGTGTATTGGTCAATCTCCTTGTGTTTGTATAGTTTCTATTTTTTTTTGTGGTGTTTTGTAATTCCATTCCATTATGATCAGATAAGAAGCAAAGAAGTTGTGTGTGTGTGTGTGTGTGTGTGTGTGTGTGTTTGCATTTTCTAACAATTGCTTTCTCAAAATTTGGTCTATTTTTGAGAAGGTTTGATAAGCAGGTGAAAAGAAAGTGTACTTGACTGTTGTTGGATGAAGTATTCTATAGATGTCTGTTAAATCCATTTGACAAATAGTATTTTTTAGGTCTGAAGAGTCTGTACTAAGCTTATTTCTGGATGACCTATCTATTGGTGAGAGAGATATATTGAAATCACCTAGTATTATTGTACTGGGGTCTATATGAGTTTTTAATTGGAATAGTGCATGTTTTATGTAATTAGATGCACCTACATTTGGAGTATTCCCTTTACCAGTATGAAGTGACCTTCTTTATCTCTTCTTAAAAATTTTTGCTTGAAGTGTGCTTTCTCAGATATGAGTATAGCTTCTCCTGCTTCTTTCTGGATTCCATTTGCATGGTGTATCAATTTCCTTTATTCAACTTTCAGACTGTGGCTGTCTTTGCCTATAAGGTTCATTTCTTGCAAGCAACATATGATTGGGTCTTTTAAAATCAATTCTGCCATCCTGTGTCATTTAATTGGAGAGTTGAAACCATTTACATGCAATGTTATTTTATAGAGGTGCTTTTAAACTCATGCCACTTAGATTTATCTTTAAATTTAATTTGATCCTGTTTCTTATTTGATTATCTACTCTTCAAATGAGCTTTTACATTTGTGAACACTGGGGTATTTTTTATTTCCTTTGTGTGAAGTATTTACGTATTTTCTTCAGTGCTGTCTTAATAGTCATGAATTTGTTTAGTTTCTGCTTGTCTTGGAAGGTTTTTATTTCTTCTTTGGTTTCAAAGGATAACTTTGATACATACATAGCATTCTTTATTGACAGTAATTTTCTTTCAGAGCTTGGAACTCATCATTACAAACCCTCCAGGATTTTAGAGCTTATGCTGAGAAATCAGAAGTAGTTCTGATTGGTTTGGATCTAAACATGACCTGATACTTTTCTTTTCATAGGCTTTTAAAATTCTATCTTTGTTCTCTGAGTTAAGCATTATAATAAGAATGTGTGGGAGAGAGGTTCATTTTGATCTTGTTTATCTGGAGTTCTAAATGCTTCCTGTATCTGGATGTTCATCTCATTCACAAGATTTGGGAAATTTTCTATTATTATTTCCCTAAAGATGTTATCCATGACATTAGTCTATATCTCATAGTCCTCTTTGGTTCCAGTGATTCTTAAAGTTGTCCTAGAGTTCTCATGTATTCTGGTCATGGTTACTTATTTTCTTTAATACTGTCTGACTTTTCAAGGCTTGCAATGTGATCTTCCAGCTCTGATATTCTGTCTTCAGCATGGTCTACTCTATTGGAGTTTGAACTAATTATTTTATTTGACTTACTGTGTCCTTCATTTCAAGATTTCTATTTGGTTCTTTTTCAATATCTCCATTTCCTTATTGAATTTTTATTCATATCTTGTATTATCTTCCTAATAATTCATTCAGTTTTTTTTCTGTATTCACTTGGAATTCATTGATCATTTTTTAACCATTATTTTGAATAATTTATCTGTTATTTCATCTTATCTTTGGAGTCAGTTGCTGGTGAATTACAAACTTTAGGACACATGTGTTACCTTGTGTTTTTTTAAAAATATTTCTTCTTGCATTCCTGATTTGGATTTTATGAATCTATTAGGATAGACTACTCCTCTACTCTTAAATGCATGCATTTTAAGGGGACAATCTTCTCTCAACAATGTACTGTAAAGTGATCTATATGAAGACTCCTTATAGGTATGATATCCACAATCTTTGTGTTAATTCTGCTTGATGTAGAACTACATATGTGGGACTGAGGGTTCTACCTAGCAATTTCTACTCAGGGCCTGAGCAGTAGTTTTGGGATTTTGCTTCTTCTATTCTTTGTCTTAAAGTATTGTTGAAGTTTGGATGTGGTTGATTTGTGTGTATAATAAGCTGCACTGTCTCTTGGCTGAGTTTATTTCAGCAGCAGAGCCTCTACTCTGAGAACTTCTAGTATCACTGTAGATTTCCAGAACTTCACAGAAAGGGGGAAAACAATAGTAACAACTGAAGCAAATAATGTACAGCATTACAATAAATTCCCACAATGTCTGCCACCATGTTTACCATAGAAACGGAATGGTAAGGTCAGCAGTTGCCAAAAACAATAGCAATAAATAGTCATGAACTAGTTCTGGTATTAAACAACAGAAGTTCACTATGCCATCCACAGTACTAACAGCAGCAACAACATGAATGTTGGGGGCAGGATTTATATAAACAAATAATTCTAGAAAGTGATCAAAATGTAATTCATTAAGAAAAAAGAAAAATTTATTTGAAGGTAAAAGAAAATTCACAATATTGAAACTGTGAACAGAAAAATGCAGAAGAGATGTGGCAAGTGATAGCTATAAAGGAAAAGAAAAATACAAAAAGTAAAGGGAGTGTGTTATGGTTTGGATGTGAGGTCTCACCGCCAAAAGCTCACTTGTGAGAAAATGCAAGAAGGTTCAGAGGAGAAATGATTGGGTTGTAAGAGCCTTAACCCAATCAGTGATTTAATCCCCTGATAGGGATTAACTGTGTGGTAACTGAAGTGGTAGAGTGTGACTGGAGGAGGTGGGAATTGGGGTGTGACTTCAGGTGTATATTTGTATCAGGGAGTGGAGTTTTTCTCTGTTTCTGGTTAATCATATGACCTGTTTCCCTTTGCCATGCTTTTCTACCATAATATCCTGCCTCACCTTGAGCCCTGAGGAATAGAGCCCAGCCCTCCATGGACTAAGACCTCTGAATCTGTGAGCCCTCAAATAATCTTTTCTCCTCTACAGTTGTTTTGTTTGGGTCCTTTAGTCACAGCAGTGAAGAAAGCTGACTAAAATAGGGAGAAAGAACAATAAAATTTGGCAATAAATGGAGAAAAAGGAGAGAAAGAGAAAGAAGAGAAAGAAAGAAAATAAAAATAAACAAAAGACCTAAACCTCAAAGGATGAGGAAAAATAATCATTATAAAGAAGATTAATAATAAGAAAAAAAAAACATGTGAGTGTGTGCATGTGTGTGTGAACCAATCATCATAGAAAGGACAAGTAAAAAAAGATTTTTAATGAAAATGAAACGATTTTATCCACTCATATGGTCCAAATCTGTCAATGAGGACAGATTTTCATGACCTACAACCAATTGTCCTCTTTTCCTTTTCTTCTTGGGCTATGTATTGAGAAAGAAAGAAAGATAGAAAGGGCTCTTAACCTCTTCCTGTTTTTATGTTGATCACTGAGATGCCAACCCGGAGTGACCTAAAACTGAATCTCATTGAAATAGCTCTCATCTTTCCTTCTCACCAGTATAATGGAGGATGGAATGGGAAGTATTTTCAATAGCAATTTTGTGTGGATAGACTGGTGTGGTGTATTTCCAAGGAGGACTCCTGCAGGGTTCTAAACAGAAGTGGGGAGTTCCAGCAGCTGGAGCTTACGTCTAACTTAGGGAATTTGTTGTGTGGCACCTTTTCTGGGGAGATTAGATCAACATACCCCTATGACCAAGAAAATACTGATCTCTCCTGGCAGTGTGAATCTCAGGACCCTCCCAAGAATTCTTGCAGAGTAGGGAAACCAGTCCTCCAAAGGTCTCACACGTATCCACTGCCAATGAATGTGGTTTCCAAGGGTTAGTTCCTGAGTGAATTATGCTTGCCTGATCCTCTTCATCTGGTCACAGGAGCCAACAGAATCAAAGGGAAGCGAGTACCTTTCCCCTCTATTTCTGACTGGACTGCCTCTGGGACAGTCTTTTCAGTGCCTGTTTCACTCATGTTCTGCTAGATAAACCCTAGGCCACATGGTAAATACTTGCCAGGACAGTATGGTAATGTTTACTATGATGCCAGGGCTCCCAAAGCAGTTAAGGTGCAACATTGCCCCCTCAAGATGGCTCCCACTTCAACTCTGATTGCCAGTGGGGAGAGAGAGCACATCTCAGATACCAGTTCACTGTGCAGTTTCTGGATCAACTAAGTTTAGTCTGCTTTTCTGATATACAAATATTTCTGTGCTGATTTTGACCATTGTGTTTATCTCTGTATTACCTCTTCCCTCTGTGGTGAAGCAGCACCATTGCCACAACTGGTTTAGACCCAATGTACCCTTTCTTAATTTTTGTTCAATGCACCCAAATTTCTGAGCCTCTAAGAGACTGTTTGATATTGAATTTCATTGAACTCCCTTTTTCACCAATTTCTCTGAGAAGCAGTGCTCCTGGAATCCTGAGCCACACAGCAATCAGTAAGGCAGGCTTCCTCTAATCTTAATGCCCTAAACTTCCCCTTGACTCATTTGAATTTAATTTAATATAACCTTCAGAAAAATACTGAACAAAGCAAACAGGTATGTGAATTAAGACCATTATGAATTAAAGATTTCCAGTTGGAGCTGAACCCTCAATGTAGCCCTAGGGTAAATTTCAAAGGTGCAAATACTTGTTCAAAGGGTGTGCTTAATTTTTTTACACATTGACAAATTGCCTTTAGAAAATGTTTGACCAATTCAGATTCCTACCAAAAGTGAACCAGCATGCCTGTTCCTCAAATTCTTGTCAATAGAGGGTATTACACTTTTTCATTTTACCAATGTACTGGACAAAGTAATTCACTTGGCATTTCTTACCCTGCTTTGTGCATATTTTACTTATCTTGCCCTGTTGGTCAAACATATGTACTTTTTTCTTCTGAGCAATATCTGTACATTGCTTTCTGTTTTTCAATGAAGAGGTTTGTATTTTTATTGAGAACTAAGAATTTTAATATATTTAAGGATGTTTTCTCTGTTATAATTTAAAGGAATTTGTTTTTATTTATCCTAGTGAGTATTTAAATTGATATGTAAATGTAATTTAAACTGTATTAATTCACAAACTTTAGATAAGAGATTATTTGTTAATTCCCACAGGAAAATAAAAGAGCTGTTAGAACTTAGCTTTTGCAATTTTTTCTTCTTACATTCCAGTTTTTGTTGAAATAAGTAGGGATTCTTATCCCAGTATATTATAGCAAAATCTTTACATTAAAATTGTTATTTGTATTTCAAGCGCCATGATAACATTTTAATTGTTCATTTAAAAAGTTTTATTAATATTTAAATGAATTTAATACTCATTGAGCACCCTTTTATAATAGTTATCTAATTCTTAATTTGAACCTTCTAAGTAGTGAGAGTATTTTTATTTTTTGAAAGGGAAAATGGCTGGTGATGTACTTTCTGAATTCTTGCATAGTTGAACATGTCTTTCTAATGCCTGTACTAATGAACAATGATGAATTAATACGAAATTCTTTTCATATCCCCTTTCATTTCTAAGCTTTTGATAAACTGCATCATATTCATGAAGAGTTTTTGTTGTTGTTGTTTTTAATTGGGAGTTGAGCACAGGGTCACTTAACCACTGAGCTACATCCCTAGTTCTTTTTATTTATTTTTAAATTTTGAGACTGGGTCTTGCTAAGATGCTGAGGCTGGTATCAAACTTGTGATCCTCCTGCCTCAACCTCCTGAATTGCTGGGATTATAGGCATGGGTTACTGAATCCAGCTTGTGGGATCCTTACAGGTTTCTATACTTACCCTTCAAATTCTGGGACAACCAGCATATATCTTGATGTTAATCTTCATTTTTTTTCATTAGGAATACGGTAAACTTTTCTAGGATGAATATTTAGGCCACCTTTTCAACAGTAAATGTTAGTTTCTATTAATGTCTTGAGTTTTTATCTTATTTATTTTCTTTAGGCTTCCATTCTAGAAGATTAGTGGCCAAAATAATTTCTTTCTTTCCTATTCAAGATACATTAACACTTCTTTCCAAACGTTTTTCTCTTCATAGTTCCTTGTATAACATGTATTTTTTATTCTGTGTACTCTCAAAACCCATTCACAATCATAACTTCCATTACTATTTTTATATTCATGATTGCAAATCTGTAATTCCTAAATTTATATTGCTATAGTGCTGTCAAAATATATACAGCTTTCAAAATGCAGTTACTATTATTCTAAGTTTTAAGCTTCCTTAACTTGAAACAAAGACACTTGATGACTTAGCTCTAACTTTTGCACAGCCTCTTGTCCTGTGAGGACTCTTCTTCTACTTCTCATTCCAGTAACATTGAGTTCTCCAAATGCAGTCATTTCCTTACATCTACAAATAACTGCCTGTGTTCTTTACTATGAGTGATCTCCCCTACTATTTACACAGCTTAAACCTACTCCTCCTTGAAAATTTTTTTTTGGGATATTGGGAATAAAACTCAGGGGCACTGACCCACTGAGCCACATCCCCAGCCCTATTTTGTATTTTATTTAGAGGCAGGTCTCACAAAGTTACTTAGCACCTTGCTTTTGCTGAGTCTAGCTTTGAACTCAAGATCCTCCTTCCTCAGTCTCCCAAGCCACTGAGATTATAGGCGTGTGCCGCCGCACCCAGCCTTCTATAGATCTTCTTGCATCAAATTCTTCAGGAAGCCTTTTTAAAAAATCAATCTCAATAGAGATGCACTCAGTCTTCCTGTGGAATCATCACAATTAACTCCATGGTTTCTGCTTTGTCCCTTGTTAAAATCTAGAACTTCTAGGTCAAAGATTTTACTTTATTTACTATTGTTTCCTTCAGAGCTTGGCATCATGTCTGAATGTGGTCAATTTTCAATAACTATTTTTAATAAATGGATAAATAAGTGAATGAATGGTGACATCATCCAGGATTGGGATAGAATTGGAAATAGAATAATCTATTTAGAAACTGGCAAGAATACAGATGAGAGATTTTAATGGGTTGAATATGCAGTAGGAGAAAAAGTAATTTTATTAGATAAATTAATTGGAAAACTGAATTTCATTACTATTTTGTAGATTAGAGGAACTTAAATGAGTATTACAAAATTTTGAGCAAATGTCTTTACAATTCGGCATGCACGTTGTAGCTAGAGTCTTCCTTAACTTGTACTTTGTATATTATATTTTTAATTGTTCCTTCTTCCTTTTTGTTTTCCAGCATTTTTGTCTCTAGAATGACCTACATAGTGAAAATTACTTTCTTTCTACAAAGGTGATTAGATTCTTCCATTGTATAAATCAACTTTGTGCTCATCGTCACTTATACCCTGAAGAATGAATTCTTCCTTTACTTTAACAAGATGTTCAAGATACTTCGAAATTTGTCAGACTACATCCATAAATCCTTATGGTCCTTCTGTGTACTTTAAACTTTGACCACAATGTTTTCTGAGTGTCTTAAATACATGTGCTTCATGGTGTCCATCAAAGTTCTTTATAGCTGCCTTCATACAGTTTCTTCTCCCTTGTACATTTCTTTCTGAATTCTCAATTCCTTTATATGTGTTTCAGTGACCAGTTAAAATGCAACTTCCTTCATAAAAATCATTCTAAAGATAAATGTCTTATGTTTTCTCATATGTGGAAGCTAGATGTCATAACACTATAAGGAGGACTATCAGGGTAGATGAAGGGCACAAGTGGAGAGAGAGGAAAAGGTAAGGGTAGGTAATTGGAAGTGAAATTGATCAAATTATGTTTACATAAAAATTACATTCACAGAATTATGTTTAAATTAATAAGTTTTAATAAGTTTAAATAATTATGTAAACATAATTATTGCATGGGTAGATTTTATTGCACATTAATAGATTTTGCATTAGGTAGACTTTTTAATTTGTTGAAGGTAAATACTTTTATTCCTTTATATATGCAAAGGACATAGAAAATATTGAATATTAAACATAAGTAAATATATAAACAAGTATAAAGTTTGAGTTTGCTAAAAGAGGACAAGAATGAGAAGTGATATGTTGTGAAATGCATAGCTCAAGCTCTTTTCTGAATAATGGGTGAACATTTACAACTTGTCTGAATTCTGTATAAACCTTCTCTTCCCCTATGCTGAATAAAATTCTTTTTCCCATTGGTGGTGACTTTGTAGTCTCCTCCATTAATACTGGTTATGTAGTCCATTGTTCTCTTTTATCTAATTAGTTTTTTTTTTTTTTTAAAGCACTGACTAAACTCATAGTTCTGGTTTTCTTTCTCCCCTATTTTTATCTTATTCTGAATTTAGTGATATTCTTTCTTCTTCACAGATGTATTCACATTCAAGGTTCTCTGAAATCTTTTGCATCCCAGAAAATGACTAGAATTTCTTTCACAGTAATACACATTCTTTTAATTTTTCATATGAAGTAAGAAGCACACAAACACTGGTCTCCTTTCATGTTCCTTGGTACTTTTTCCTTCTTCTGTTTTTAGCATCTATGGTCTCTGTATTTTCATGATCCAGTGCTATATTCTGCCTTGTGCTGAGAACATTATTGTTTCCTGGTAAATAGGAGACAGTGATAGCACATTCATAAACATTTTGAGCTACTTAGGAAGAGACTCTATTGATATGTGTGTTCTGAATAACCTTCCACTTCACTAGAGGAAAATTCACCCTTAGTTTCTTCCCAGTGTCTATCTTCTTGTATTTTCTCTTATTTTGTTTCTCAGTGACTTTTGCAGTATCTGTTAATTTGGTGTCATTGATACTGCTGTTTACCAGTGAAGAGTTCTGCTTCCTCAGGTGTTGAACTACAATGCCAGAGAAGCATGCCAAGGCAAGCATGTTAAGCAGGTTTTAAAGGTAGTATTTAAAGGTAGTAACACAGGTTTTAAAGGTAGTATTTAAAGGTAGTAACACAGACTTCTCCTGAAAGGGAGAAGGGGGCCACGGCTGGTATTCTAGAACCCCCAGAAGTGAGCACACCCTACATCTTTTATACGTAAGGGTTTTTGTTCTGTTCTTTCCTTTGACCCTTATCTATCTCTCCTTCCTGCCTATGTGACTAGGCCATGGTGGTGATACAGCAAGAAGGTGAGATGCAAATGTCAGGGGGAAGGGCCACATGGAGATTCAGGTGGGGGCCCAGGAGGCATTAATTAGCAACTCCCTGCCTGCAGCTTTTTGGGAGGGGCAGTTAAGAAGGTAACCTTGGTGATCAAAAGGGCTCTGAGAACACTGTCATTCCAATCTCCCAAGGCGGTCTCCAAATTCCCAGAATCCGATGGCCTCCATTCCTCAATTTGACCAGATTCCCTATTTCTACACTGCCTACTTGTCCAATTCTGGTTTCACCATTTTCAGATTTCATTTACAGACTTGCAGATCATTAATGAAAACGAAATAAAACTGGAATTCTGTATCAATTTTCCCCTTAATTTAATTAGTATGTAATTTGAATGACATTGCTTGAATTCAAGCCCATATAAAATACTATTTCAAAAAGTTTGCATTTTTAAACATGAGGCTCCTTGATTCAATTATTTGTTTTATTCATTTTGTCTTCAGTTCCTTTGCAGCGTCCTATGATAAGCTTGTCCATTAAAATATATATATTCCTCCTAACATCTGCTCAGAGCATAAGTGCTGTAGCCCTCTGGGGAGGTTAAATGTAATTTGTTTGATTGGATGCTCCAGTTTTTCAATTGTTTTCTTTTCCTTAGAGAAATAGAAACTTTCCAGCTTCAGGTCAATTAGTGAAATGGTTGGATTCAGATGGAATGACACTTCTCCCCCTTATAAGACTCTAGTCCCTCCAAGAAATCCTTGGGAAATCTGTTGACAACTTGCTGTCATCTTGCTGACTTAGACCTGATTCCTGGTGGTGTGAAATCTGAATAGTATAGTGGAATTTTGAGCTCTCACGTGCATGATAGAGTACTTAAGTAGTAACTATGTCCATTGCTTACAGTTTATCAGGTCTTTATTATTTTTTCTGGTAAAAAAGAATTTTTAATTTTAGCTTGATTAGTCATCAGCAACTGATCAAATGTGTTGCTACTGTAAAGTATAGAAAAGAGTGCAGTTAAAATTTAAAAAAAAATTAAGGAATCTATGAAAATGGAAGGCAAATGAATCATATTGGCAAAGAATACCATAGCCCAAAGTATACATGGAGAGAAAAGTCATGGCAGGGAATAAGATTGAGTTGTGGTTGCTTCACACAGAGAGATGACTGAGCCCAAAGGCAGGATGCAAATGGGGTGACTGCTGGGGACCTGGATTGCAAATAACACTTGCAGCAACAGTCTGGGTCAGCTTCTCAAGGCTCTTCTTCATCACCAGGCATCAGGCAATGAAGAAAATAAATTTGGAGCATAGAGTGTGGGCTCTAAGGCTGCAAGAAGATAGGTGAATGGAACCAAGAGGCACCAGAGTCTCGTTGCCAAGATAATGAGTTGTACTGTCCACCTACTCTTTTCCTACAATGACTGGATCCAGTGTAGGATGAATAGAAACACATCTACAGACAGATCCAGTGTCTACCTAGTGGGAGTCTCAGAAGATGTAACAGAGGGAATGAATAGGGAAAAAAAATCATAGAAACTATATAAAATTAATTAAAGGACTTTGTTCTGGGTGTTAAGACTAATGCACTTAACAGATTAGCGTTCATATTGTGTGTGTACATATGAATATTGAGGAATGTGAGAAGGGAAGAAAAATCTAAATGAAGAACTATATTGAGATAAAAATAGTATTCAAAGAATTAAAATAGGATCCTATGAGAGAAAGTTATTGGGTATAATTTAGGTGTGTGTGGTGCTAAATGCTCTCTGACATGGTAATAGTTAAGCAAAGATCTGAGTAACAAACAGATTCTGCTAATTGTACCTCTCTTAATCCCAACAACTGTAATTCAAAGGTGAATTTGTGAAAGGTAGAGGTAAACTGCCACCTCATTATATCTACATTGTGGGAATTGACACTGCTTTACAAACATCCCTTGTGACAAGTGAGGAGACACAAACACCAATGCATATGTGGAATAACAAGCATTATGTGAGGGACAATGGATCTTATGCTGATTTTTACATTAGCTATTCAAACCATAGTAATTCTCGTCCTTACCTTTTAATCATTTTACCCTTTAATACCCATTCTCATTATTGCTTACTAAAACAATATACTGAGAACATTTATAAGCTCATTGTTTTTCTTTTTAATGAATAAAAGAAACACAAATGTTTTTCCTACCAAGTATTTTTATCTGGACTTCACATTTCTGAGGCCTGCCGACCTTTGTGGAAGGCTGATCCAGGCTTTGAAAGAGAAAACTGTTCTAAGTATACAGTCCCACCAAAATTTGAGACTTTTCTTTTTTCTTCTTTTTTTTTTTTGACAGTGTTCACTTGCTAGGGGGAAAATGACATAGGAAGGGGAAGATATCTGTAAGAGTTGGATTTAGATATGAATTATAGGATGAAAAAAATGAGTATTTTCAAGATCACCACTCAAATTTTGCAATCTAATTGCCAAAATGAATTTCTTCAGATAGTGAAAATGTTCATTTATTTTATCCCAATTCATGGTATGACCTAATTTTATTCTGGTTTTGAAAGAAGTAAAAGATAGGAAACTGTTGAATATTATAAATTTGACCCATAAATAGCTATTTTTTGTTAAGGGCTCATATACACTTGCTAGAAAATAATGAATATTTTCTATAGTATTTTTTAAAAATTTTTTTCAATCCAAATTAAATGTCTAAAAGTTTCACCATTACTAATTAGGAAAAGACTAGACAATTACTACCTGACCAGCTTCAGGACAGAGAGGACTTTTAAACAAGGGTTACTATGAAGACCTTATTCTCAATTTTAGCATATCTTTACAAATAAAACAATGCATGTCAGATTTCATGATTTTTTTTTTCTCTGAAGAGAGTTAAAGAGCATATTTTTCCTTTGGCTTAAAATGACTTCTTCATTTAGTTTATGAAATGTTTTTAGTAAATTTTTCTCAATATGGCCCTTGGATCTAAGAAATATTTGAGGGCACATATGGCTAGAGGATATGTGTTTATGAAAAATCAAGCATTTTAAGAATATAAAATTAATAAATTCCCTGATTTAATGGGATATTCTATCATTATTTGGTATTTTCGCAAATATAACTCATGCGTAGTGTAAGTAAGAGTCTTATGTGCAAGACTCTCTGCCTATGCTGTTTAGGAACACAGTAATTGAACACCAATGTGAAATCTAGTGTTTAGACTATACAGAAACATGATTTTCTATATAGCTATATGTTGAGGGCTTGATTGATAACTACTCAGAATTGGGATCAGCAGTGAGCTGAAATCTCCCAGCAGAGTTTTAGTTTACTCCCTGAGTTTTGAATCCACCATTTTCATTACCCTTCTTCAGGAATGATCTAACTTGATATGACTTGAATGATATGCAACTTCCTCACTACAATATAAAGAGATAACCCACAACAACAACAAGGTATTTTGGGGAAAAATAAGAAAGGTGATTTTAAATTTAACTCTTTAAATCTTCATTTATTAAAGGATATTAAGAGAATGGGAATTGGTAAATGGAACAATATTTCTTAAGCAATGAAGTATTGCCTGATTCTAGAATCAAAATTAAAGCCAATCATTCAAGATCTTAATAAAAATGGGATTGATCAGCATCAGTTTCAGTCGAAGGTTTGGTGTAACAACTGTTTTTATGCTTTATTTTTGAGATATTGTCTTGTCCTCCACCATTCTCATGCTTTGCTAACTCCTGCTCTTTTAGATGAATGCTCATTCAATGCAGATGACATGAGTGCCCAGTAATAACCAATTACTGCTCTAGGAAATGAGGGAGTGTCAGGGATCAAAACAGCAAAAGGACACCTAACCAAACTTCTCATGGAGTTCATATTCTAGTCAGAGAAAGGAAAGTCTTGCTAAAGAAACAAAATAAATAAGCAATATGATAGGTATGAGGGCTGGGGATGTAGCTCACTTGGTAGAGTGCCTACTTTGCAAGCACAAGGCCCTGGGTTCAATCCCCAGCACTGCAAAAAAAAAAAAAAAAAAGAAGTTCTTGTGATAGGGCAATAGGTATGGATAAGGAAGATGATATGACAAGAAGGGAATTGTAAGGATTGGGAGATGGTAGGTTTCAATGAGTAGTTAGGAGAAGATTAGCTAAAATGATAGTTGAGGAAATACTTGAAGGAGAAAATACCTTCAGGGAATAAACCTGCAGATGTCTGTCATAATAATGTCTAAAGAAGGAATAGAAAATGCACAAACCTGGAGGCAGGAGTACCTGGAATGTTTGAGGAACAGCAAGGAGGATAGTAGCTAGAACAGAGAGACCACAGGGGTATACGAACAGCATAAGCTACAGCGGTGACAAGCCAGATTGTACAGGGATTGGTATATCAGATCTTTTTCTAAATTTTACTTAGGGTACAAACTCATTGAAGACCTTTTTACAAAGGAGGGTTTAAGTGTATGCATATGGATGATCTGCTTTTGCTCTAGCAAGAGCTCTTGGACTGTGTTCTTGAGAGTGAGGGAACCAAACCAGGGAGGCTGCTTACAGTCTATGCAGAAGTCCAGGGGAGAGGAGGTGGTGGCTTGGGCCAGGAGAGCCCCTGGTAGCAGGATAGGTGTTGAGCAGTGAGTAGATTTTGGATATTGTAAGATCAGATGCAGGGGGCCAAAAAAGGAGTCAGACCAAAAGTGGCTGAACAAAGCTTTACTGGGATTTGGCTCTTGGGTGAGGTTCACTGGCCCTCCAGGGTGGGGGCCAGGGTGGAGGGCTGGAGAAGTCGTGCAGGACTCTGGCTGGCTGGGGTGTTTTTGGCCTGGAATAGGCAGGGAAGTCTTGGGGGTTCATTGCCCCGCATGGGATTGGCTGGGGGACCCTGCCGAGATCTGTGTCTCTCCAAAGTTGGCTGAGGGTCCCGCTGAGTGACAGCTGGGTGCGGGCGAGGCGCCATTGAGGTTCATCTACCAGCGTCTGATTGGTTGTGCTCTTGCACGCCTGGGTTGTCTGATGTCTTGCCCCTCATCTAGCTGCCTCAATCCGACCTAACAGATATATTATGAAAGTAGGATGTCTGGATTTTCTGAAGTAATAAATGAGGAACATCAAAGAGAGGCATCAAGGAGGACTCCAGGAGTTTTATTTGAGCAAATGGATGAACACATTTTAAAAGTTCCAAAGTTGGGAGGACTGAAGAAAAAGTGGATTTGGATTTGGGGGATAAGAGAGAGCAGTGCTTTATTTTGGAACATTTATATTTGAAATTCTTATAAGACTTCCAAGAAGAGCTGTTGAATAGAAAGATGGATTTAGCATTCTATAATAGTTGTCTGAGCTAGAGATAATTATTTGGGAATAATGAGCCTTAGATGGTATTTATATAGTTATAAGAGAAGATAGTGTCAAGGGAAAGTGTATAAACAGAAAGGAGGGACAAGGACTAAACCTGGGGCACTTCAGAATTAATAACTCCAGGTCAAGAAAAGGATCTAGGAAAAGAAAGTAACAGCCCAAGGGAAGGGAAAATTCAAAATTTGTTATATGGGACCTGTGAAGAAGTGTCTTTGGTGGAGGTAGGGGCCACTGAAGATTACTAGATACAGGAGAATTAGGTACATACATAATTAAGGATTATGGGAGCCAGGTATCTCCCTTTCAGAGAAGGTAGTTACAGATATGGAACGAGATAAGAAGAGAATGAAATTAGGATACTGAGTTACAATTGAAGTTATTAATACATTTTTATTTCATGTGTGTATGTATGTGTGTGCATCAGTATATATTTACATAGATACGCATGGATGTTTAGAAATAATATAGAAGTGTGTGTGTATCTCCACTAAATCTTTCTCTGTACTATTGTCAATCTTTATTCACAGTCTCTACCTCTGTCCACTGAGAACAAGAGGGAGGTCTCAAACTATAACATCTATAGAGTATGAGTGGACTTGGTACTGAATCTTTGTTTCTAAATTGCATTCAACATAGTAAGAAATCATAATCCCTTGGAGAAATGGCTGATTTCAGGGCTGGGAGAGGAACATACAAAGTAAGCCTGGATTACCTTATGTCAAAAAGCAAGAGTATACTCAAAAGAATTTATGGGGATGAGGTTCTATGACATAGAATCCATGGGCTTGTCAGTAAGACACAGGGACCTTCACTGTCCAAACATGGACCTATCTGAGCATTGAAATACGTATTCAGAGCAATGTATTATATTCCATGGAATAAAACAGATTCATGGGTCTCTACTGATAAAAATAAATAAAATTGAAAGTTTAATAAGGAAATTTACAGTTTCAATGTGTCTGCTCACAAAATGTTTGTTAATTGGGAAAGGGAAAATTGTATTTTTATACTGGAGAAGCCTCACAGATACCCATTAATGCAAACAAAGTTAACATCATTAATGATGGAACAAATAGAAATGATGTAGCACACAATAAGATGTAATGAGATCACTGTGTCACCGGAATGTAGTTATGAGAAAACATTGGACAAACCCAAATTGACAAGTCATCTACAAAATAGCGGGGCTGTAAACTTTAGCCATGTTAAGACTGAGGGTGTCAAAGGAAGACTGAGGAAACCTTCCACATCAAACCAGGAAACCTTCCACATCAAACCACCTTCCACGTGATACCTAAGGGTCATGACAACTGAAGAGACAGAATTGGGACTGGATTCATTTTCTATGAAAGACATTTCTTGGGCAATTGGCAAAAATGGCCTCTGCAGATAAGATGGTGAGGATGTATCAATGTTAATTCCCTGGTTTTGATGGTTATATTGTACTTAGACAGGAGAATGTCTTTTTTTTTTTTTTTTTTTCTGTAGCAAATATATGCTACAGTATTCAGGGGTAATGGGTCTTTATGTCAGAATCTAAATTTCAAAAGGTTTAGAAAAAAGTCTGTAATTTTCTTGCAGCTTTGCTGTAATTGTGAGAAATGTATTTTTTAAGTAATAGAAAAGACTATTCATTGATCTTTATGGATAGAATGGGGAGAAGAATGAGTAGACAAAGCAAGTGCAGACATCTCATTTGAGGAATACCTCTATTGCAGGAAGGAAAGAAATAGGGAAGAATTTGGAGGAGGAGAAAACTTCCAAGATGATTTTTCTTTTTCCCCCTCTTTGCCCCTAAGCACTTTACTCAGTTTATTTTATTGCATTGACCACCTTGCATTGAAAGTATTTTTATGTGCCTAGTTCCATTATGATTGAGAAAACTTGAAGAAAAGGTCTGTGTTATGCAGATTCCTTATGTACAGCATCACATAATGTGCTCATCACATATTCAAACAACAGAACTATTTTCAAAACAGTTACTGGATTTTAGTAAAAGTAGTTTTCTCCACAAACATGGAAGAAAAAAATAAGTTATTAACTTCCTTTTAAGGGCAGGGAATTTTACTTGTATCAAATAAATTCTAGATTATTTGGGCATTTCAATGTTAACTTTTTAGAAGTTGATTAAACTGGGGTCTTGTCCTTGGGAGATTATTTGGAGAGCTTTCATAGATACCAAGAGGGAGAACAGTATATCCAAAGCGTCAACCCCAGGTGGAAATGTTACACACATAGCCTTTGCTGTAGATTACTTCAAGGACTTCTCTGGCAGACTCAGGAAGAAAACATGAGAGTGAATGTGTGTGTAGTTGGGGAGTGAGGGAGGGGAGGAGCAAGGGCTGGAAAATTTGCATGAGTTCATGGAAATGCAAAAGAAAAACCAAAACAAGAAAAAAACCTTGATGGTATCTGCATGTGAATTCATTTCTACACAGCATCAAAAAAGTCAAAATAAATGAAGGTTCAAGCAGTTATTCCCTGACTCACACTAGTAGTGGGTATACATGCACTTTCCAAACATTCCAAATATTTGTGGGCAACCCACATGGTCAATTTCTGCAAAAGCAATATTCCTGAATAATTTTCTCCAGTCCTTATTTTATCATATTTGTATAAATATAGCTTAGGAATATTTAATAGTCTGGGGATTTATTTGTAATTATATAAAAATCCATGTTAGTAAACAAGACCACATTAAAAAATATGTGAGGAATCCTAATATAATACATTTTATTCATTAGAAAATGATGTGTTTTCTTTCTACTTAGAATCGTAATATAGTGTAGTTAGTGTTGGTGGTTTTATTTGAGGTATCAATTAATCAGTATTTATTGAGCTTCTGCCCAGCATGTAAAGCATGCTCATCGAATTTGCAAGTGATATAAATCTTGGAGGAATGGTATGTACATTGGGTGACAGACAAAACATCCACAAAGATTTTGACAGCCCAGATCTATGGCCCTAAACCTAACAAAATGAAATATAACCCAGAAAAATACATATTCCTGTCCATTGGTCCACAAAACCAGCTGCATAGGTATATGATGATTCAGAAGTGATGCAATTACAAAAAAATTGGTATTTTAGTGATCAGCTCAACTTAATTTAATAGTCTTAGATACGTGATGCCATTGTCAAAAATCCTAGCAAGTGATTTTGAATTGTATTACAGTGATAATCTTCTAACAATTCGAAGGGTATTAGAGATTGAATCATTCCTGAAGTCACATTTTCAAGAAGAGACAAAAAACTATGCCATATTTAGAACATCAAAGAAACTGAGCCGAAAAAAACTTAGGAGAAGAATGACGTTCTTTATATCAGACGGAAAAGATATTAGATTTATTTAGTGTGTTCTAAATAGTAAGAACTGGGACTTATGAACTGAAGTTTTAAGGGGCTACCTTTCAGTTCAGTCATATATAGTAATAAAAGTTGTTCAAAGATGAAAGGGTTCCCAAAGCTTGCAGAGGCTTAGTACTAGAATAGTAAAGCCCCAGTATCCTCATCCATAATGTGGGATAAAAACAGTGCAAGGTCAGTGAGATGATGTATGTAAAATGTTCAGTGCAAGGGTGGGCACATGGTAAGTGGTGATACCACACAGGGTCCATTAACCTTCTTATTATGGGAGGTATTGACACCACACCTGAAACAGCACTGGGCAGAATTATAGAAGAGACTCCATGGGTCCAATAATCTAAATGGCTGCTATTTCCAAATGCTAACTGGATTTAATTGACTAATTAAAACTGGTTGTTTCAAACAGGCTCTGGTACCATTTGACCTTCTTTATGACCTTGAATAACTTCTGTGGTCAATTCTCTGATTAAGTGTATGTATATAGTTGAGACAATAGCAATCCTACCTTGGGTTGCTGTAAGGATAAAAGGAAGGAATGCACATAAAGTTTTTAAAATGCTGCCTGACATACTAATTTTTTAATAAATGTTAACTACAGTGCTGAAGTGGTTGACAAAGGATTATTGAAAGATACAGGACTTGAGATATATGTTTCAAAATTGTTGAAAATTGAGTAAATGTCCATAGAGCTGGAATAAATTCAGGAGACAGTGTTAAATACCATATGATCACCAGACAGTGAGGATATCTCACTAATTAGACTGAAGGTTGGCTGATGTTGAATGATGGAAATAAAATCAGATGAGATAAGTGAGGAAAAATCTCAGAAGACCTTAGTTTGGGGATGGTAAGTAATTGGGAGGTAGAATTCCATGTGTTCTCAGGCAGGGAAATATAACATACATATGATATTTTAAAATAACCTTGTGGAGTTTTCAGGATAAATTGTCTTGTGCTTAAAAATTACAGATAGTATAGTGGAATCTTTTATGCAAATCCTTTCACTTAGAAATAGAAATTGCCCTGAAATAGAAATTTCTATTTCAGAAAGTCTAAGACTTTTCTCCTCCATAAAGTTTTTCCTTCTGATTCATATCACAGGGGCTTGATTTTTTTGGTGTGTGTTGAATACCTTAACATTCAAGATGATGTTCTTCTTTATATTCATGTCCTCTGTCATCATCTTGGGAGGCTGAATTTGAACTTAAAATATGTTGCCAAATCATTTCATGTTAAATACATTGAAAAGGTGTTATCCAGAATGCTTAAAATGGTTTTACTTTAACATGAGACCCATCAAGCTAACAAAACTGGTACTCTTAGGAAGCTTGTAGGTTGACTCTGATAAGGCAGGTTCCATAGAAAAGGTCTAAATGTATTTTACCTATTACACACAACTTCACAGATAAATATGACTTCTTGAAGCAACTCCTTGATAAAGGCTGTGTTCCGTTGATGGCATCAAGATTCAGTAAATAATGGCCTGGTGATGCAGCTCAGTGGTACAGCGCTTGCCTAGCATGTATGCAGCTCTGGGTTTGATCCCCAGCAAAATAAAATTAAATAAATTAACACAACCATCATCATTTGCAGTGATTCAAACACTAGTAACTTCTGTTATCAAACATATTGTCTCTTGGAGAGAAAGGATACATTTTTCTGTGGCGTAGCTCATTGACCCATTGTGAGTACTAGGTTGATGTTTTATTGAATTCAATTTAAATTAGAAAGATACAGGGAATGGGAAAACCATTTTTCTAGGTTAGCACAGGTCTCTTCCCCCAACCCCCACCCAGATTGAGTCAGCAGTCTCTTTGGGATTTTTGTGGCCAGCAGGTGTAGAATAGCAAAAGATCTGGCATTTCCATGGAACAGGTGGTTTTAGATTATTGGTCTAGATAGATTTGCTGATATTTTCCTTTTGGTAACTGTTTAACTAATATGTGACTTTCTAGTCTTTTGAATTATACTCCCTACTAATCAGGCAAGCCAATGGGAGGATAGTGTCAGAAATTCTACATCAAAGGAATAAATATAGACTCTTCCGGGGACACACTTGACAAAGAAAATGATTAAAATAGAAACCCCCAGGGAATGAAGGCTTGAGAATGACCTGCTTGTCTTTACCTTCTTTCCAAGTTATTTTGATTTTTCATTAAGGGGATTTAAAGGCCTTTGGGCAACTGCTACTGGTTTTGCCAGTTCCCGCATTCAAGACACACCAATAAACATGCACAAGTTGCTCTGATCCTCAGAGGGTTAGAGAATGAGATAGGTGGGAAGTTTCCTTCAGTAGAAGGCTTTCTCCTCACAAATCAGAAATTCCATCGTATATATTCCTATTCCCCTCAATAACTGGCGAGGGGATCATCAGAATGAGCTATTGCAAAAAGCCACCATAGTCTCCTCAGTTTCTCTGTGATAGTGCCCCAGATCAGAATTGTAAAATAGTTTGGAGAATCTTGGGACATAAAACATGATGCAGAAAACCAAAGAAGATTTAATTTTATTTATAGAAAGGTAGTTGTTAGTGGGGCGGGGACAATGGAAGAGAGTGGCTTGGGATCAACATTAATCATTTTTTAAGTACCAACCAAGTGAAAACATCTTATGGAATTCACTGCAAGTGACACTGAATTCTTCTAAGCAAATATGTGATGAGTTGATTAAAAAAAAAAAAAAAGGGTCCTGAACTCCTGACTACAGATATAATACAGTGAATATAGAAAATCAAAAACATGCTTTCTATCTGACTCAAAATAAAGGTACACTTAAACTTGTAAAAGACAACATTTTTATTTGAATGATATGACAGAACTGTCACAGGAGTGTTACCTGCTATAAAGAAAGCCGAAGAATTATTACCTTTATTAGACCAGTGACACTGAGCTTTAGCCATACATTTCTAACTTCTGTCCCTCTACAGAGACAATTTTCTTTTCTTAAATAAACTGTCATGCTAGTGTTAATATATTGTTGGCTCTCTCATGCTCTGAGAATACTGCTGATATAAAACATGTATATGTTAGATTGGTAATAGTATCTTTAGTGTAGCTGACTAGAACAAATGTGTTTCCCTCATGGCTGTGCTAATGTGATAAAGGAAAATTGGCTGTTCATCAGCTTTTGGCTGGGTAAAGACAGTAGAGATGGAACCACATTCTTTTTTATGCATTAATACCACCGAGAACTTTTCACTAGTTATATTTCATGTGCCTGCATGTTGCGCAAAGATGTTGTAAAACATGAGATAATGCTACAAATAACAAAGTAGAAAAGCCTGTATCTTTTATAATGATAACAGTCAAACACCAAATGACAGTAACAGGCTGTAAAAAATGGGATGCAAAAAAAAAAAAAAAAAAAAAAAGAAAGAAAAAAAAATCAGCACTACTACTTAGCAGAAAGGAATAGATCCAGGCCCATGAGAAGTCGGTGTATGATTTTAGGTTTATTAAAGTCATGTTATGAAATGAAGTCAAATGCAACACTAGGTCAGTGAATTTAAGAAAAAAACATGTTTATAAGAAAGCAGAATGGAAAAAAAATTAGGTTTGGTAACTTTTTTGAAAATTACCTTGCAATTATGTTTTTAACTTCTAGGTGTTTTGCTTTGTTTCTGATTGGGGGATTTATGAAAGAAGTTCTTAGGGCAAAAATTCGTATAAGAATTTAAAGATGTCTAAGAATAAATGTTTATCCTCATTAATTATTGTATGCCCATGTTAACAGGAAAGCATTTAAGACATATACTCCATTTTTTAGAGCAGTTGTGAGCTCACAGCCGTCAAGGGGATGTTAAAGATAGTTGTCATATACAAAGTGACCTCACATATCACTATCTTCCAAAATCCTGTACCAGAATGGTACATTTGTTACATCAATGAACCTACACTGATAGCTCATTATCACTCAAAATTCATAGCAGAATAACATTTTCAATATTACGGTTTGTTTTTAATTAAAGTGTTAGTATCTAATCTTTCAATTGTGTAACATTAAATTTGCATTTCTCTCTCTTCTCCCCGCTCTCAACCCTGCCCTTCTCCAGAGCCTTTTGTATGACCTATGGATATTTCAGTTGGAGTGCCAATGATTCCCTTTATCTATAAGCACTTAAACTGAAAAACACCTTTGTAGCAACTAAAGTTGATGTCAGAATGCCTGATTATTTAATTCATAGTTATATGCAATCAGAAAGATTTTGTGTCAATAGGATCTATGAGCTATTCTGCTTAAAAGTTTGAATTGATTTTTTGGCGATCAGGTCACATAAACAATTCCATAAGTGTTAATGGAATTTAATTGGTTAAATTCCAGGGAGCATCAAACTACAACCTGTAGATCATATCTAGCTGGCCACTTGTTTTCTTGAGTAAGGTTTTATTAGAGCCCAGCCAGGCTTATTTATCTATTTTCTATGACTGCCTTTGCATTACAAAATCAGAATTGAGTGGTTGCGTACAAAACTGTTTGGCCCAAAAAGCCAAATTATTTGATTTGCAAAGAAAAAAAATATTCTCTGGTCATTTATGGAAATGATTTTCTAAGCCCTAATGTAAATAGGTATTAGAATGCTTGAGTAATTAGTTTAGAATATGCTTAGCAAATTTTTACATTATTCTACATTGGGAAAGTATATCTGGAAATTTCCAACTACTTACAGACACCTAAAATGGTAAATATTTATGAGAAGTATTTTCGTACTAGTAACTTAAATTGAATTATAGCCATGTGAAATACATTTTTGGTTTATCTGGTATTGGATATTTCTCCCTGTTGTATTCCTTTCTGTTTTATTTCCAAATACAGTCATAACAAATTTAATTAGCATGTAAAGAAACAACATGGTCCACAAAAAACTTATGCAAGCATGGTAATCAGTGCTATTACAAACATGGGACAAATATTATACATTGCTGTGAGCACCCTGGGAGGTACCATCATAGCACAAAACTGCACTATGTGGATTTATATCCAGATCTATAAACATGCAGGGATATCATTGTGCTATGAAAACAAATTGTCTTCAGTCTTCCCAACTGAAGAAAGTGAAGAAATAGGGAAATAACTTGAGTTTTTTTTTTTTAAGCTGACGTGTGGTTATTAGAAAAGTTCATGCACTCAAGATAATAATGGTGATAATTTCTTACAGGTGCACCAGACAAAACTCAGCTTCTTTATCAATGGTTTGGAGGAGGATAATACAGCTTTTTATACAACAACTTTAAGTGATTCAATTACAGATATTCCCTCTGGTACTGTGCGAATAGGACAGAATTCAAATGGTAAGATTCTGACTTTAGAATTTTATTAATTTTTCTCCAATGACATTGTTCTTAGAAAAATGTGTCAAACAAATAATATTCAGGTGCATTCATTTTCTAGGGCTGCCTTAACAAATCACCACCAACTGGGTGGCAGATTAATACGATAGAAATTTGTTCTCATAGGTTTGGAGGTTTAAAGTCTGAAAACAGGATTGAGCCAGTCTGGTTCATCCTGGAAGCTCAGAAGGTGAAGCCATTCCATGCTTCTATCCTTCCATGGTTGCTGCGGGCAGACTTTAGTGTTGCTCAACTTACAGCTCTGCAGCTCCAGTGTTTGCAGCTGATCTCACATGACCTTCTCTGTACCTTCTTCCCTTTTCTTTCCTTGCAAGGACACTGGTCCTTGGATTTAGGGCTCACCCTTATCTAGGACAACCTCATAGTCAAGATCCTTAATTACACTTGCAAAGTTCCTTTTTCCAAATAAGGCCACATTGGCAGATCCCAGGCAGACATGCCTTCTGGGGCCACTATTCAACCCATTACACTAAGAAAACCTTAAAATTAAAACTTCTCTATTTTGATCAATTTTTAAAATAAGATAAAAACTATATTCTCTCTCCAATTTTGTTTGGATTTTAATTTAGGGCATTGTCAAACAAGTACTACAGCATATTAGATTGAGTAATAATATGCACATGTAATAAACTAATCTATATCATTTTATATGATAATGATATATATTATTATACATATTATGATATGTAATATTTTCCACATTTAAAAGGGATGTATAGTTTAAAAAGATGTTTACTTCTGAAAAGAGCAGAAGTTGAAATGAGATTTATCTTGAGATGTCTAGCACAATGGTCTTTAAAACACCTACATTTTAAAATGGCAGTGTTATATAATGTGTGCTCATTATAAGAAAATTCAAAAAATATGGAACTCCATGAAATAGAAAGCATTTTCCATATTTCCATCTTCAGAGATCATTTAACTTTTTTGTGCTTTTCCAGATTTTTAGTGCATTCAGCTAGAGATACTGTTATAAATATAGTATTTTCCAAAAAGGTAATTATAATATATATGCCTTATCTGAGCCTTCTTAAAATAAATACTTCCTCTCCAAATGTTAAGGAGAGCATTTCATGTCAAGATACCTTCTTATTTAGTGTACCTTCTCATTTAAAATGATTGCAACATGGGCAATTGTATAGTTGTAACAAGTTTTGAAAACAAATTCCTATAATGAACATTTAGATTATTTTTAATTTTTCAAAATTAAGTGATTATTTGATAGAAAATACTGTATCTTTGCATTTTATATACTTTTATCTATTTGAACCTAGTATTCACAAGCACACATACATATGTATTTGAGCAATTGTCTGATTACACTTTCCCTCAAGACCCTGCAATGTTAACAATATGCCTGAGTTCAAACCCCATCTTCTCACTCCATAGTTGTATGATCTGGACAAATTTACTAATTCCTCTAAGCTGTAGTTCTTCCAACTTTAAGATGATGAAAATGATGATGATATCCTAAAGTGCCACTGTGAAGATAAAATGAAGTAGTGTCATATACAAAACATGACTGGTTTTCAGCATCTGGCATGTGGTAGATGCTCAGTATTTATTTGTCAAATGAATGAATGCAGTGCTTAGCACTCTGCCTTGTGTATACTGAACCACATTTGCAAATAATACTATTACTAACATTGTTTTAATTATTTCCACAAGATAAATACACAGAAGTTGAATGGCTGGGTTGAAGTGTACAATCATTTTATATTTTAATACATAGTAAAAATTATTCAAGTGCATAACATCAGATTATCTTCAAAAAAAGGTTTCCAAAATTTTCCTTATTAAAAAATACAGGCAAGTTCTTGTTTCCTTAAATGCTAACTAACCTCACAAATTAACCATTTTTTTCTACCCTTGCCATTCCTCTAAGTGGAAAATATTGTGGAATATTGACTTGGAATTATTTGGCCATTAATGAGTTTGAGTAGAAGGCTGCATATGACTTGATCACCTGCATTTCATTTGTGAATTTGTTATTCAAGTTATGTATCCATATTTTTATCTATAATTTCTTATTTATAAAAATACATTAATGGTAATAATTTGTTGCATATGTTTTCTCCAGCTTTTTAAAGGTGGCCTGCTAATTTCATGTTACAGATATTTAAAGCATTATTGGAAATGTTTAATCAAGGCAAAAACATGCATGTAACATTGTGCATAACTATTAAGGGTATAGCTTGATGAATTTTTAATAGTCATGCACCTGTGTGAACATTTCCAACATCTCAAAGAATCTCTCCTAGTGAATACCCACTCTAAAGATATCCATAAGTATTTGGTGTAGACCTCACAGAACAGTATCAGTAGAGGTCTCTGTACATTAATGTTTTCTATTCTTTAACTATCATACAAACAAAATCATGGGGTGTATATCGTGTGTTGTTTTACTCAGCATTATGCCTGTAGGGTTTATCCATATTGTACATAGTTTTATCTTTACCTTTAGAAAATAATTTTGAATTATTTGAATGATATTCCAACCAGAAATATTTGAGAATTCTGGCTGTTTCATGATTAGCACTGCCAAATGTTGTTATTGTAAGCCATTCCTGGGGATGTGTGATACATTTCCTGATGATTAATGATACCAAGAATTCATTCATGTGCTTTTTGCCATGTAGATATGACTTTTTATGAAGTATCTATTTAAACTTTTTTTTTTGCCAGTTTTTAATTGGGTAGTTTGTCTATTTCTTGTTAATTTGTAGGAGATCTTTGATATTTTGAAAATGAGTTCTTTGACAGAGGAGGAGGCAAATGTTGTCTTCCAACCTGCATCTTAAAATTTCATTTTCTCAAGGGTTTTCTTTATAATGAGAACATCCTTATTTTAGTGAAATACATTTTATTACTTCTTTTATGCTTAACATTTTTATGTTCTGTTTAGAATGTCTGAGCAAACCATGATGTTTTCCTTTACTTTTATTGTGGAAGCTTTATTATTTTACTTCCCAAATATAGGTCCATTTCCTATCTGGGATAAATATGTGGATGTAATGTAAGATAGAACTTAAGTTTAGTTTTTTTTTTCTCAACCAAATTTATAATTAACCTAGAAACCTAAAAAAAGTGTCATTTTCATAAGTCTGAGGTGGTTACTTAGTCACAAACCAGTAATCTTTATGTATAAATATAGGTTTGCTTCTGAACACTTGATTCTGTGCCAATGATCTGTCGATACTTGGGTCACAACTTTTAATTACTGTAACTTGAAAATGTCATATCAGTCAGCATAAGTCATTCAACTTGTATATTCTTTCAAGTTTGTCTTGGCTTTTATTTAAATTTTGGAAGCATCTTTTCAGTTTATATGAAAACTCATCTGAGATTTAAATCATTAAGTTGATTTTGGAGGAATGGATATGTAAACAATATCAAATCTTCCAATCTATGAAGATAATGAATTCTTAATTTCAGCAATGTTTTTCTTTTTTGTATAAAAGGTCATATATTTGTTAGACTTAGGTGATGGGTTTTTAAAAATTTTTAATTTTAATAGAATATTTTAGAACAGTTTTAGGTTCATAAATTTTTAGTAAAATTATGTGGAAAGTACAGAGAATTCCCACATACCTGCTATCTATCATCCTCTTTTCAGATGTATAGTTTGTGAATATTTTCTCCCATTCTGTAGGTTGTTTCTGTACTCTATTGATGTCTCCTTTGTTATGCAGAAACTTGTTTTATGTAATCCCATTTGTTTACTTTTGCTTTTATTTTCAGTGCTTTTGGGGTCTTGTCCAAAAACTTCTTGCCCATTCCAATATCCTGAAGCATTTTACTTATTTTTTTTTTTTTTTTTTTTTAGTAGTTTCATAGTTTCAGGTCATACTTACAATTCTTTAAGCCATTTTAAGGTGATTTTTTGTAACTGGTAAAAGATAGAAGTCTAGTTCACTTCTATAAGTGGATAACAAATTTTCTCAACATCATTTCTTGAAAAAAATCTTTTCTCCAGTGCATATTCTTAGCATCTTTGTCAAACATCGAATGGCTGTAGACATGTGGGATTACTTCCAGGCTCTCTATTCTCTTCTGTTTGTCTGTGCATCTGTTCTTATGCCAGTACCATGCTGGTTTAATTACTACAACTTTGCAGTGTACTTTGGAGTCACTTAGTGGAATGCCTCCAACTTTGTTGCTTCTGCTGAAATGACTTTGGCTATTCAAGGTTTTGGGTTTCCATACAAAGTTAATGTTTTTTTCTGCTTCTGTGAAGAATGCCATTAATAATTTGAATCTGCATTGAATTTGTAAATCACTTTGGGGAGTATGGACACTTTAACAATATTTATTATTTTAAATCCATGAATGAGAGATGTGTTTCCATTTTTTTGCCTTCTCTTCAAAAATTTTTATCCATGTTTTATAATTTTCATTGTAGAAATCTTTCATCTCTTTGGCTAAATTAATTCCTAGATTGATCAGTCTTTCCTTTTTTTTTTCTTTTTTGATAGCTATTGTAAATGGAATTGCTTTCTTGGTTACTATTTTAGATAATTTACTACATACATAGCATATATAATTGGCATATAGCAACACGTTGATTTTATGTCCTGCAACTTTTCTGAATTTATTAATTCTAGTAGATTTTTGGTGGAGTTTCTGCAGATATGTCATCTGCAAACAGTGACAATTTGACTTCTTTTCCACTTGGGATGCCCTTGTTTCTCTTTCCTGATTTCTCTGGCTAGTTCTTCCAGCACTGTATTGAACAGAAGTGGTAAAAGTTGTCATCCTTGTCTTCTTCTAAATCTTAGATAGCTTCCAACTTTTTCCTATTCACTGTCATGTTAACTGTTGTTTTATCATAAATGCTCTTTATTATGTTGAGGTATGTTTCTTCTGTGCCTAATTTGTTTAGAATTTTTATCACGATAGAATGTTGGATTTTATTAGTTGCCTTTCTGTATCAAGTGAGATGACCATATCTTCTATTCATTCGGTTGATATGGTGTTCTGTTTATTGATTTTAATACATTGAACCATCCTTGAATTATTGAGATGAATTCTAGTTGATGATGGTGAATAATCTTTAATGTGCTTTTGGATTTGGTTTGCTAATATTTTGTTGAGAATTTTTACATCTATGTTTATCAAGGATATTGGCCTGTATTTTCTCTTTTGGTGTCCTCATCCGGTTTTGGGATCAGTATAATTCTAATCCTAGAACGTGTTTGAAAGAAGTCCTTCCTCTTCAATTTTTTTTTTAATAACTTAGGAAGAATTGGTATTAGTTCTTCTTGAAATGTTTGGTAGAATTGAGCAGTGAAGCACCTGGCTCTGGGCTATTTTTTTTATAGGAACAATTTTATGACTAATCCAATCTCATTGCTATTATTGGTCTATTTATGTGTTCAACTTTTTCATGATTCAATCATAATAAGGGGCATGTGCTGAGGAATTTTTCCATTTATCCTGTATTAACAAAGTTGTTGATGTATAGCTATTTATAATCACCTCTTATGATCTTCTTTATTTCTGCAATCTCAGTAGTAATGTCTTCATTTCATCTCTGATTTTGAAATCTTTCTCCCTTTCTTAGTCCAGTCAAGGATTTATCTATTTCAAAGTAGCTGAAACATTTTGTGCTTCACCATCAATGAATGAGAGTCCTTTTGCTGCACAACCTCATTGGTATTTGATGTTTTTCAGTGTTATGTATTTTGGCCTATTGGCTATTTTTTTCATGTAACTAAATGAGTGTTGTTTTTAAGTTTGATTTTCTAATTTTGTTACTATTTTATGTTATAAAAATATGTAATATATATAGTTTGTGTTATATACTATAATTTGTTACAATTAATGACTGCAAAATTTATTATTGATTGTAATAGTTATGTAGTTTTACTATTTGTCCAAAATAGGAACTCAAATCTTTTCATTCATTTGCAAAAACTGCATAAAATGGACATGGGTTTGAAGTTGTCCTCTATGACATGAATTATTTAAAATCGTGTGTCTGGTGCAAAGAAAGAAGATATATGCATATAAATATACTTGATATTGAAAATACATTCAAAACACTGGTTAAATTTTCAACTTCTGGTATCAAACAAGTCTGGGATTGGACCCAATTTAGTCGTGTTTTTTTTTTTAATAAAAAAATCTGCCAAAATTAATTTCACTAGTATGTATAACTATAATGCCTAATAAAAAACATAAAACATTTAGTTTATTTAAGTCTCTGATTTCTAATCTACAGGTGGTATTTTAATACACAAAGTATAAGACTATTACAGGAATTATTGGCGATAATATTTAGAACACATTGCTTTGTTGTATAGTAAATGTGCAATGAGCGTCAACTATTATTAAACTCTTTGAATATCTATTTTCTGATAATGAAACCATAAAATAATTATAATCTTTCCATGTGATTTTTGTAGGGATCAAAACCAAAAATGTCTATAAGTGACTATTACTTTAATTTGTGTATGCTCTTAGATCAAGCTAAACTTATGTGAAGAAGCAACAATTTAAGAAACCTACATATTTAGAATTTAGTTTCAGTAATTAGTATATTGAAGAATTTTATAAAGTACTCTGCATGCAGAAATTTTTAATAGCACATTAAATCTTATGAGCCTTATTTCAATATTTAATCCCTATTAGTACTTCTAAAAGTGTTTTATTACACCAAATGTTGCCCAAAGTATTCGGCAATACCATAAACTTGTCAGTACTATAACTTTGTGCTACAGAGTTAAAATGACTTGCTTCCATTCTACTTTACTACTATTCTATACTAAACATTGAATTAATGCTTCACAAGGGAAGTTTCGATTGAGGCTGATTTACTTCTAAACTGCATAAAAATAAATTTCACTCTTGATGAGAAAACATAAAATTGGAAAATAATTTATTTCAAACATTATTTAGTTTTTATTGGAATTTTCTCCTTTACATTCCAGGCATCTAACAGCTATGGAAGAAAAAGATTTTAAAATAATTTTTATCTTGACTCTATCAACTTATAGGTGCGGTTGTACCTACTGTATCTTTTCTCTAATTAGAGATGGCATATAGACTGGCTCATTACTTCTGCCTAATGAGCCAGGCTCCATGCCACCTCTCTAATCAGAAAAGAGATAGGTACAGAATGTTCCTCTGGACTTATTATAAATCATTTTCTTTCTCTCGCTTATTCCTCTTTTTTTAATCAAAAAATTAAGTCACTGTCCTCCATAGTTTTGTCCATATCCAAGATGGTTTCATTCAGAAGGGGTAATTGTGCAGGAGATTGCTGTGAGCTCAATTAAAGGTGCTCTCGTGCAGTGCCGGTTCGACTGTCTGCCTTGCAACAGACTCTGTTAAATGAGGGACTGTGGCACAAGGAGCTGTGTATCTTTTCTGTCTTTTCCTAGCTTGAACTTCTTTCTCTGTTTCTACAAGTTTTCACACAAGTGTTGGTACTACAGAGTCTTTGAGTTTCATATCTGAATAGCATAACTCTAGAAAAATTCTTGCCAATGACATTTTCTGTTTCTGTAGGACTTGACTTCACATCCTTTAGGACATTTTCCAGTAGTGGAAAGGAATTTTTCTCACTGGCTCCTCATCTATACATATTAATTGGGTAATCTGAGTTGTTAAATAAAAGTATAAAAATAGAAGTGCCTTAAAATATCAGTGTCAACAAATGTATATCAGTTTTTTTAGAGTATTTGTTTCTAGTTATAGATTTATTTCAGTGCTCTGCATTATACTTTTAACTTTGGGAAGTTGACTTAGCAGATAAGCAATTATGAGGAGCCACTAACATCACTGTGGTCACAGACTCAATAACTCCAAAGTACGTGGATTTAAAGCTACAGAACCATGCACATCACAACTTTTCTGAACTGTTTCTGAACTCATTTATTAACAGAGTGCTAGTTTCCTATTAAAGGTGGAGATTTCTGCATTATGTGTTCGAATGTGTAATATTCTTAAGAAGGTCATTGGTCATTAAGTAATCAATAAACATTTGTGGAATTTAGAAGCAAAGACCCAGGGAAGAAAAAGATAATAATTTAAAGTTAATAATTGCCTTCCCTTCCATGTTTCCTACTTTATGTACTTCTTAACTTATTTATTTGTTCTTGATCCTAGAGTTGGGATGCTTCTTGTTTTCTTTTGTCCTGAGAGGAGATGGAGCTCAGGACCTGGTACATGCCAGGCAGGTGCTCTACCACTGAGCCATGTCTCTAACCCCTGAATGCAACTTTTAATTTCTATCAGTGACCCATGTGTTTACATTTCTAACCTTCGGTAGGTATAGAAAATTTATTTTGCTATACCTATATATTTTCTATACCTATATATATATATATACCTATACCTATATATATATCTATATATTTTCTATACCTATATATATATACCTATACCTATATATATATTCTATACCTATATATTTTTCTATACCTGTATAGAAAATTCATTTTCCTTTTAGTTCAACTGAGATTATGGTAATTTTTTTTGGAGAGTAAATTTCTGGGGAATTAAAAGGAAAAGAAAGAGAAAAGTATAAAAATTGATTAATTAAGATAGGTAAATGGAATGGAAAGAGATTATAGGGATAAGGTTCACATAGATATACAGAGGGTCTGAATGAAAGAAAAAGTTGGTTTCAGGATTACATAGCAATATCAGGACAAATGGTCAGTTATGCTATTGAAATCATGCTAAATAAAAACTGTTGATGAATTGAAGTTTGAATGTAAGATATGTAATCATAAGGTAGCAGAGAAAAATGAAGTACTTCTGTAATCCTGGCATAACAAAGACTTTTATTAGAATGATACCTTGTTCAGAAACATAAAAGTGTTGAAACATCTGACTAATAAACTGAGTATTTAAAATTAAAACAGGGATTATTTTGTACTTAGTTTGGCAAAGAATAAAAAAGAGATTATACCACCGTTGGAGAGGGTTGGGGGTAATTTGGCAAACTATCAGAAGTAGAAAATGTAGAAGGTACATGAGCCAAAAATGCTACTTTCAGGACATAGTCTCAAGAAAATAATAAAAAGGCGCTTAAATATTCATTGTAAAATAGCAAATAATTAGAATCAATTAAAAGCTTCAGAAGAGAATTGATTAAATAAATTTTAGTTAATACCTCCATGGCACAGTATATACCATCAAGAGAAAAACCATGACTTTTGTAGGAACATGGCAGTGGGTTAATATATTATTATATGCAAAACCAAGTGTGTGGAATCATGTCTAAATTTAGCATATGTTTTATG
This sequence comes from Glaucomys volans, assembly GCA_020662805.1. Lineage (NCBI taxonomy): Eukaryota > Metazoa > Chordata > Mammalia > Rodentia > Sciuridae > Glaucomys > Glaucomys volans. The sequence continues at coordinate 1,177,066 of JAJEJO010050368.1, forward strand.
AACATGCATATGTATTATAGACATCTGTTTTATATATAAAAATATATATAAATATATATAACATATGTAAATTAATAAATTAATATATAAATATATTTATTTATTATTTATATATAGATAATATATATTATATAAATATATTCATTATTATTTATATAAAAATAATATGTATTATATAAATATATTAATATATATGCATATATATATTAATGTCTTGAAGGACATATGTCAAAGCACTATTCAGGATTTCAGGATGTTACCTGGGTGCAGTGGTACACAACTATAATTCCAATGGTTCAAGGAGGATTGGAATTTCAAAGCAAGTCTCAGAAAATAAGTGAGACCCTGTCTCAAAATTTTAATAAAAAGTGTTTGGTGGGGAGGCAAGAAAGGGACTGGGAACGTGACTCAGTGGTTAAACACCCCTGGGTTCAATCCCTGATAACAAAACAAAACAGAAAACCCCCAGAATGTTAATAATGTTGACTTCTATAACTACGAATAATTGATTTACAAATTTGTTTTTGTATGAACTGAAATTATTGTTCGTAAGCTACATTATTTTATAATAAAAATTTTAAATATTTTCTAATTTTGGAAAAAATGAAAAATGGAAACATTTCACAGAATAGATTCATTCTATTAAGATAATTGAAAGTCAGCCAGAAAGGCCTAATTTTTATAGTAGAAAGGTAGTATTTGCAATTTTGTTTATTTAGATCTTATACTGGGCACGTGGGTTGAGGAAAACCAAATCTGTACTGGAAATTTACATCATTGTGCATACATATTATTATTGTTAAAATAGTGTCAGAGAAGCAAGGCATGAGATTTAGAATCAGACAAATTGGAGTTTGAATCCCAGCTCTGCTTCTTAAAAGCCAAGTGATTTTGGCAGAGTTTAACTTCCAATCCAATCTCCTTATTTGTTTCCTTATTTGTTAAATGTATTTTATATGCATTTTTTGGTGATTGCAAAGCTTATAAACAATGTATTTGATTCATGTTAGGTTTTCAGTAAAATTTTAGTATCATAAATATTGTTAATTTAGATATTACCTTAGTTTATTGACTTTTTGAAACAAATGTTTTAAATAATCATATTTAATTTTTTGCTCAAAATCAAAAGTGACCTAGGTGAGAGAAATAATTTTAATTTAGAGCCATAACATATAAGATGTGCAATGTTTTATCTAGGTAAATCCATGAAATAATCTTTTTTTAAAGGTTAGTCCTTTCTGGTCCTCTTCAGTGTTTCCTACAAAACCTGGGTTCCACCTGTTATTTCTTCTCATCCTGAAGAACTTCCTTTTCCATTGCTTATAGTTCAGCCTGCTGAAACAAGTTCTCTAACCTTCTGTGCAAATGTCTTTAACTGTTCTTTACTTTTCAAGCTGATTTTTACTGACTACAGAATTCTGCATTGATTCTTTCTATTTCTCAGTACTTTAACTCTTTTGTTTCATTGTGTTCTTATCTGCCTTGTTTCTGGTGAAATCATCCACTGTTCATGTCCTCATATACTGTGGGTTGTTTTTGTTTTGATGTTTAAAAATTTTCCTTTTTTTATTATTATTTTTATAAACTTCATTTTGATTCACTGTACACATATGGGGTACAATCTTAAAATTTTTTTTTCCTTTTTATGGTTCATGGTCTCTTTATGCTGTACCTAAGCATGATATTCACTGTATAAATTTTGAGTTTTACTCAGTTTCTTGAATCTGTAACTTGGTGTTTTCATTACTTTTGAAAGTTCTCCATCATTATCTCTTTAAATCTTTCTTTCTCCTCTTTTTTTTCTTCTCTATTTTCTTTCTTTCTTTTTCTTCCAAGACAGTAATTACATTTGTGTTATATCACTGACTATTGTACCCAGGATTTTGGACACATTTTTGTTTGTGTTTTTTTATGTTTTTTTTATTCATTCCTTAATGCTTCTGCTTGGATACTTTCTATTAACTTGTCTTGAATTCACTGATTATTAGACTCTTGTGTCTAAGTTACTCTTCAACCCATCTAGAAAATCCATTTCTAAATCATACTTTCCATTTACAGTATTCCCATTTGACTACTCTTTGGCAGATTTCTTCTGCCTGCTCAAATATTTCATCTCTTTACACATGTTGTTGACCATTTCCATTAGATATTAACGTTTTCTCAGATATTTTCAAATTCCTATTTTATAATGTCAAATTGTCATCTGAGTCATGTTTGTATTTCTATCAACCTTTTCTTCTCTTTAAAATGGGCCACATTGACTCCACTTTGTGTAGAACCAGTGAAACAATAGCTGTACTCCATTTGTGTTCAATGAATCAATAAGTAAACAAAAAATAAATAAATAAATAAATAAAGTAACATCATACAAAAACAAACAAAAAATTGAAAAAAAAATTAAAAAAAAATAAAATGGGCCACATTTTCTTTCTTTTTCTTGTGTCTTAAAATATTTACATTGTATGACAGACATCTTATATAAAAGAATGCAGCCTTGGGTTCATCTCTTATGAAAGGCTTCTAACTGTATAGAATTTAATTCATTTGTGTTTCTTTGGGACCACCATTTCTTATAAAAATGACTTTATAAGTTTTGTGGCTCTTTTTGTTGTTAGGTTGCTAGTCTCTAAAAATTCTTGCAAATTTTTAGATTTAAATCAGAGGTGGAAGTCAAATTGTTATTCTAGAATCTATCATGCCTCCCTTTGCTTTCTTTGGCACTACTCTGTGCTAACTGTAATCCTCTAGGTTCAGTCAGGAATGATCTCTCCCTTTCTGGACAAAAAAAAGGCAGTAACTGGTCCCCAAGATTATTTTAGTAAGAGACGCTGACCTTATAGTTATATCCTCTAATTTTTCCTGGAGAATTTTGTGGGTTCTGTCTTTATCTCTGACTTTTAAACTTTCATATCTGTTTTCTTTGCCTTGCCTGAAATCTGTTATTTAAAACTGAAACAGTGTTTTGTGTTACAAATCTAGCAGCTCATCTTGCTAACTAGTAGTCATGTGACTTCTGTGCACAGCGATGTCTTTTAACTTCAGTGCCTCCTAGCAACTCTGTCTAGGGAAAACAAACAAACAAACAAACAAAAAATCACCTTTTAATCACTTTGTACAGCACGCACATTTATTGCATTCTGTCAGATATATAATTGTATTGATCAGCTGACACCCTTTGTATCCTGAGTCCAGCAATCCTCCAACTCCTTAGGAATCTTCACTCAAAAGATCTCAACTGTCCTTCCATTCCTTGACATGCTCTGTTCCTTCCTAACTCAATGTAAAATTCATGGTCAATCATTATCATTTCCTGGCACACACCTTGATTCAACTGCCTTTCTCTTGCTTTTGGTATTGTCTTAGCAATACCCCAGCAGTGGGAAAATATGCCCAGTCTGGCTGACTAGTTTCCCCTTGTGTTGCTACAATCATTCCGGATTTCCCTCCTCCATTCACTTTCCCTGTCTCATGTTTGCTTCTCTCCCTCAACTTCTTATCCCGACTCTGGGCTGATATCATCTCCTATTCACTATGAAAATCAACACAAATCATAAAAGAACTTCTATATATTCCCATTGCTATTTATGCCAGTCTCTGGCACATAATATAGATCTGGCTGAGAATATTTTCCCTATTTTTACTCTTCTCTGTTTTAAACAACATCTTATATTAGTGAGACATTTTCAGAGGCATAAACATTATTATTTTTCCTTTTAAAAACATTGTCTTGACCTACTATTTCTTCCACCAGCCACTACTACATTCTCTTGCTACTTCTTTTTATCCAAATTCCCTGAAGTACTTTTACCAGACTGATCTTTAATTTCTCTTTCCCATCAATTGCAGTCAGTGCTGTAGTTTCCCACTACATGTAAACTGCATTTGTGAAATCTCTACTGACCTTCACATCATAAATCTCACTGTTAACTTCAAGTCTTTACTTTATTTGGCCCAAAAGCATCATGTAATGAAGCTGATTGCTACTCATTTCATGGTAGGCTTAATTTACTGAACATCTGAAAATCCATCTTGGTTTGTCTCCGAATCTCTAGTTGTTACTTCTCAGTTTGATTTCCTGTGTCCTCTTTGTATCCTTGACTTCTTCATATTGAGATGCAGGCCTTAAGATGCCGTGCTTTTCCCAAGTCTTCATGTACTCATTCCTCCAGTCTCCTTGCAGCTTTAAAATATCATCTAAATGGCTTAACTTCCAAATTTAATTCTATCCCCCAAGTGTCTTCCTTCAACTCCAGACTGCTCTCTACATCAGACTACTCAAAGCTTTGCTTGAATGTTTAATTTGTATGTCAAAATTAGACTTATTTTTTTCTGAAACTGAACTGGTTATTTTATAGACCTCTTACTTTGACCTACATTTTGCTTCTCCCATAGTCTTCCCTATCTCAAGTGAGGGCAATTTCACTTACTTACCGATACAGAGCAAAACACTTGGCATCATTCTTGTTAGTGCTCTTTCTCTTATATTCAACATCTTATGCTTCAGAAGAAATCTTGGTGATATCTTCAAAATATATCCAGATTTTGATTCCTTCTCACCACTGTACACTACAAACATCCCTGAGTCAAGGTGGCTGCTTTTGCCTGGATTATTGCCTAGTCCTTTCACTGCTCCGCCTGGCCCTCCACTTTACACTTAGCACAGAAGCCAGAGTTGTTCTAGGAAATAGGAATTAGACATATTACTGCTGTGCTCCAAATGCTTGATGGTTTCGCCATTTCACCAGAGTAAAAGCCACCATTCTTACAATGGCCTGTAAGACCTCCATGAACTGATTGCAGTTATTTCTCTGGCTTGATTTCTCACTAGTGTTTTTTTTTTTTTTTTTTTTTTTTTTAATTTCCCCTATGCTCTCTTTGCCTTGCCTCCTTCTTGAACATGTGAGGTACATTTCTATTCTCTTGAATCTGTGAGGTCCAGGGTCTTTATACACTTCAGGTATGCTCAAAATAGCTTCTGAAAGATGTCTTCCCTATATCCCTGTTCACAATTGCAAACACCAGCTTCCCATGTTAGGTCCTCCCTATGCAGCTGGATTTCCCCCGCCCCCCATGGCTCCTATCTTTAATGTGTATTTTGGTTTCGATCTGGAATGTCCAAGTCCCATATATTAAAAAACATTTTCCCCACTGCAGCGATGTTCAGAGGTGGGACTTTTGAGAGTGGTTAGATCATGAGGAAATCTGACCTCATCCATCAATTAATCCATTGATAACTGAATATACCACGGGGAGATGGTGAAAACTGTAGCCAGCAGGACATGGTTGTAGGCAGTAAGTCCCCAGGGGTGTGCCTGGAAGGGATCTCTTGTCTCAGGCCCCTTTCTCTTTGTCTCTGTTTTCTGGCTGCCATGAAATGGGCAGTGTTTCTCTGCTGCACTTTTCTACCATGATGTTCTGCTCACCTCAGACCCAAAACAGTGGAGCTGGTCAGTCATGAACTGATCCTCACTGATATTGTGAGTCAAAATAAAGTTTTTCTCCCTTATGTTGATTTTCTCAAGTACTTGTCACAGCCACAAAAATCTGACTAACACAACATGTATCATATGATTTAATTTTTTTTGTATATGTCTGTTTTTTCCTTCTAGAATATGTTGGGAAGGCAGGCTTTTAAGAAAAAAAAAATTATTGTTTTTTGGATTGCCATTGCTCTCTGTTGTATCCCAGGAGCCAGAAGATTGCCTGCAATCTGATAGCTACTGAATAAATATTTGCTGAATAGATGAATGGATGGGTGGCTCTGCAGGGCAGATACAAGGGGTAGAAATCTTTTCATCTCAAATCAGTTCATTAGTCTCATTTCTCTGTCCCCTTATTCCAGAAGTGATATCTAATGAAGCAGGTTGGCGAGAATGAAAAATATGGTATATAAATAGTTGAGCAGGGGGCTGGGGATATAGTTCAGTTGGTAGAGTGCTTGCCTCACAAGCACAAGGCCCTGGGTTCAATCCTCAGCACCACCAAAGATAAATAAATAAATAAATAAATAAATAAATAAATAAATAAATAGTTGAACAGACCTTGTTAGTAAGGGAGAACAGGGGTCAAAGATGTTTCCCATCAATACCAATGTGGAAATAAGGAAATTGTGTATGTGTGAAAATAGGAAATGGAAGGAAGTGAGAAGGAGGAGAGGAGAGGAATGCAGAGTAAAGGAGGGAGAGAGTAAGTTGGGGGAAGTGAGTGCTCATTCCTTATTTATTTGCAATAGAAAAGAAATATCCAAGTAGAAATGGAAAAACATCATTTGGGAGAGAAAATCTGTAATTGCAGCTTGATTTAAGACTGAATGATAAAAAGATAAAGTGTTCATAGAAGTTGTTTTCTCTAGAGGCAGGAGCAATTGTTGAAGGACAGGATGTAGGGAACAAGAATGTATTACTACAGAGAGGTGGTTGGGGAATGTTGAGGTAGAAGGGATGTAGCTGAGGAGATTCCCACATGGGCCAGAAGGTTCAGGATGTTAGAATCCAAGTGAAGAAAGTTACAAGAAATTTCAAGAAGTTCTTCAATCTCCATCACCAGAGTATCAAGGAGAATGAGAAATTTTAAAACTGAATATCACACATGGGGTAGCCATTAAGAATGGACATTAAGTATAGTGATTATGGCAGAAAAGGACAATTGATAATTTTAAATGAGATTAATTAATGAAGGGGAGGAGATTTCAGGGCAGATTTTGGAGAAGTCTGGCTCTGAAGAGAGAGGAAATGGGTGAGGTAAACATGGTATGAGTCTGTATTCCCTGATGATTATTTATTACTTTTGAATATTTCCAAGCCATCTATTAATTCTTCAAGGTATCTTTTGCTGATTTTAACTACTGATTCAGGATGTGCATTTTTAGACTTTCCTGAATTCAAGGTATTCATTAATATGTATTGCATAATTCTATGTAATTGTTAATTATATGACTATATTGAATGCTTGCATTTTTGGTTGTTGTCTATAATAAGTGTTTTGTTTTGACTTTTATTTCTTTCTTATGGTTCTGCTACACCCACAGAATATACTTATATTTGCTGTTGATGCCTGAAAACAGCAATAATAACAAAACCAGAAGACACATTGTAAATTTTTTTGGCATGAAGCCTTTACTATAGCACACATTAAAAATTAATAAGTGAACTTCTTTGGCTCTCCATCCTAGAACTATCATATTTTGAAGTTCTGGATTTTAATTATTTGCTTTTAATTTATTTCAAAATAAAATGTTCTTAGTGTCATCAGTGAAGTAAATAGAGATCAGATAATTAACCTGACCCCATCATGCATGATTTTAATTTCACTTTGAATTCTTGATAGAAATTATGAAAGGTCATTACCAAAGTCTTGGTTGAATAGACACAAATTTACTTTTTATTGTACCACATTGAGAATTTATTTCTTAGGTATATGAATCTATTAATAGTTTTGTCAAAGCTCAGTCTTTTAAACTTTGTTACTTTGAACGAGAATTCTGTTTAAATTCCTACTAGATATTTTCTTCTAAACATTTATAAGTTATCTTTTGTTATTTGTAACCTAATGGTGGATATCTATAGAAAGATATGTCAATTGTTACTTTATTTCTAGTTCTAATTAATTTTTTTTATAAGAACAAAGCTATTCTTGACTCATTGTTAAATCCATTTATTTTGGTTCAATTTTGATGGTAATATCTGTTTTTTCAAATTAGAGGCTAGGTAAGAAACATCACTTTGAAATTTTAAAAAGGACTTAAACATTTTTAAAGATTCATAAATATCCTCTTCCTTTCTGCTTTTATATCTACCATTCTCATGTGTTTTTAATGTGTTTATTATTGGATTGAGCCATATGGAGTTGCCCTTTTATATGTTAAAAATGGCCAAATATTAGCTATTTAAAATGGTTCAGACAATTATCTTTTTTTTTTTTCTGGGGGGAGGCACTGGGGATTGAACCCAGGGGCACTTGACCACTGAGCCACATTCCCAGCCCTATTTTGTATTTTATTTAGAGGCAGAGTCTCACTGAGTTGCTTAGGGCCTCGTTGTTGCTGAGGCTGGCTTTGAACTTGCGATCCTCCTGCCTCAGCCTCCCAAGTGCTGGGATTACAGGCATGCGCCACCATGCCCGGCTCAAACAATTATCTTTCTCTAGATAATATATAATGTTATCTTTATGTTGTTAAAATTTAAAAACATTGTTTCTGATATATTCTCTAATGTATCTTTAACGCCCCCACCCCCGACACACACACAAATTGTTTTTGGGTATTCTCAATTTTGAGGTCCAGTTGATTCATTTTAGCTGCTCTACTAATATTCCACTTTGTTGAAGAAGGATAGATTTTTATACCCATGTTGAAGATGTGGGTTTTCGGTTTTGGCAATTTATAAAATTCTACAGTTTATACTGTTTGTGTCTCCTTATGTTCATTTGTGGAATTTTTTCTAGAAAAGGCACCAGATAAGTTGCTGTGGGTTCCTTTGGTGTGCTCTCTCCTACTTTGTTATAATTACCACACTGTTCGCTGAAGTGGTGGAACCAATATGTATTCCTACTAGCACCAGGTGGCTGTCCATCTGCCTGTGTCCTCACCAACATGTTTTGTTTTCAGACATTAATTCTCCATCAAAATCATAAGTATAAAATACTCCTTTATTTTTGTTTTATTTTTATTACCATTATTAGCTAGTAAAGATTTGAAAAGATATGTTTATTTGGCTTTCAATTGTTTTCATCTCTGAAATTCTTCTAGTCTAGACCTTGCTACATTTTCACATGCATTATTTTTTCAGTTTATTGGTTGGAGTTATGCTTACTATTTCTACTGCAAATGGTTTAGTTATGCTGATTAAAAAATATTCCCTTGAGGGGATTTACTTTTTAACTTTTGAAAGTCATGCAGGGTTTTGAATTTTAATGTTCAAAAATATATCAATCACTTCTTTTATAGGTCGCATATTTTGTATCTTATTTAAAAAAATTTTTTTTACTGATGTACTATAGGCTATTATTTTTTTCAGAAATTATTTTTTGTGTAATGTGTGAGGTAGAGATTTAATTTAACTGATCTTTACCAGCATGTATATGTCCTATTGCTTTTTATTGAGTACCTATACGTTTCTTACTGAGTTTTAAAGCCACCTGGATCATATCTCAAGTTCCAATGTTATGATAGCATGTTTAACATTTTGCTTCAGAGGTCAAGTTGATTAACTTCTTGCCAAAACTGACAGTCTTTGGCTAGGTCTTGATATCTTAAAATGTTTAAGTTTTTTCTTCCTAGTGTTATTCAATATGACTATTCTTAGGTTTTACTCCCCAAAATGAGTATTTGGATCAACATTCACAAAAATCCCTACAGGGATTTTTTTCATTAGAATTGAATAAAAATTATATAACAATTTAGTGAGACTTTATTTTGTTATATTGAATTTTCTTGTTCATGATGATGGTGTATCATTGTATTTATCTATCTTTTTTATGTCTTAATAAATTTCTGCATAAAAGATATTCATACATTTGTTGAATTTCATTTATTCCTGGATATCTCAAGGTATTGGTGCTTTTATGACTAGTATCTTTTAATAAATTGCATTTGATATTTGCTGCTGCCATAAAGAAATATGGATTTTTTTATGTTATTCTTATTTCCATCATCATTGTAGAATTCATTGATTCTGATAATATTACTACGGATTCATTGGATTCTCTATGTAGAAAAACATGTAATTAATAAAACTATGTATTTATTTCATTCTAATCCTTATATAACTTTTGTTTCCTTTGACTAACTGTGGCTAGCTAGAATTCCCTGTACCCATGTAAAGTGATGGAAAAGGCATCCTTAACTTGGCATTACTTTAATGGAACTACTCTGCATTTCACCTTTAAATAATCTCTTTTTCATGACCTTTCTAAGAAATTTCCCAGATCTTCCTAATTGTTTAGTGTTTTTATTCCTATATGATATATTTCTCAATACATGGCCTCTTTAACTTGTTAATATATAATTTTTGTGTCAATGGTTAAAAATGAGATTGTGCCTATGGTTTTCTTTTCTCCTAGTTTCTTTAAGAACATGTTCTGACTCTCCAATTTATGACCTGTTTTACCTTGTTAAAATTTGTTAATTATCTATATGCTTCAGTTCCTACATCTGCAAAATTAAGAAAAAAAAAGATATCTTGCAATAGTGTTTTTAAGAGGATTAAATAGCATTGTGTGTGCATGTAATCATTTGGAAAATGGCATTCTTCTTAATATGCAGTAATTATTGACTATCTTTGTTATTATCATTAATATCAAGATCCTTTTTAAATAACCCTACTTTTTCCTGAAATGCATTAAGGGTAAAGAATACTTGGATGTATATCCTAAGATCAGTTTGGGGCTGCTGTTTCTGGATGGTTATTTGTTCTATTTCTGATTTTTGGATTGCTATTGCTTGGGATTAAGTATGATACACATTTCATGCATACAGCCCTGCTCAGCTCTTTCAAGTCCCACCTTGTTCCTAAGTGAATCTGGATCAGATCCAATTCATCAGTAATTTTCTAAGGAAATCTGTTAAGATTGTCCAGTCTAATCCTACAATTATATTTCTTTTATGATTATCTTTGTTGTAAATCTGTGAAGTCTTTGCCCAAGTCAAGACTACAGAGTTTCACTATGATTTCTTCTAGATGTGTTATAATTTTAAATTACTTCTATGATCTTTATTGAGTAAAACTTTTGTATAAGGTAGATTATATGAATTGAGCTATATTTATGTGTGTGTGTGTGTGTGTGTGTGTGTGTGTGTGTACTGCGGATTGTACTCAGTGATACGTTGCCACTTAGCTACATCACCAGTCCTTTTTATTCTTTATTTTGAGATGGGGTGTCACTAAGTTGTTGAAATTCTCACCAAGTTGCCAAGGCTGGCCTCAAAACTTGTGATCCTCCTGTCTTAGCCTCCTGAGTCACTGGGATTACAGATGTGTACTATTGTACCCAGCTTGAGGTATTTATTTTAAAAATAAGATTTAATAGGTCCAGAACCAATCTTGAAGATTTGTTGTTGTTATTTTGTGAAAGCACAGTGGATGTTACATAATTTCATTTTTGGATTTTTCACTGATACTATATAGATATATAACTGGTTTTAAGATATTTATATTGTAACTTGCAAATTTGCTTAGCTCACTCTTTAATTTTGATATATGTTAGTGGATTTCTTAGAATTTTCTATCTATAAAAGTTTTCTATATATTTTTCAATGTTGAAACATTTTCTTTTCTTGCTGAATTACCCTGACTAGTACCGGGGCATTTTTAAGTGAATTTCTCATTTTCTATTTTTATATTGAAGTATTATTCTCATACTTTCATTTAGTACTTTGGCAATTTTCTTTAGTTCTTTGAACATATTTAAAATATTTCATTTAAATTCTTTCTCTAAGAAAGAGTCTGAGACCTTATAAAGGTCTTAGCTGCAGAGCTGCCTAGAGGCCACAATCTCCCAGTGTCCTCTGAATATTTTGTTTTGAAATATTTTAGATGTTGATAGACCTTTCTATTACTTATTTATTTATATTTGATGCTGAGAATCAAACCCAGTGCCTCACACGTGCTAGGCTCTGTCACTGAGCCGCAACCCCAGTCCCTGAATATTTTTTTTTGATAGTATGTAAACTTAAATTCATCATGGAAAAAAAAAAGTCTTTGTTTGGTAAGTTTAAAGTTTGGGCTTATAGTTAACCCAATTTCTATTGCCTATTTTTTCTTCATATATGGGTTTAAACTTTCTAATTTCTTTGGAAGTGTCATAAATTTTTTGTTGTTGAAATCTCTTATTTTAACTATGTACTGTAGAAAATTCAGAAATAAGATTATTTCCATTCTCAGAGTTTCTTGCCGTAGTTTGCTTGTTTATAGACCTTTCTGAAATAATTCTGTAATGTCCACATTCTTTTGTCATAAATGATCAGTGAAGTTTATGTTTTGTTAGTTTAGTGGCCAGTCAATGACTAGACAGAGAATTTCTTTTTTTTTTCTTTTTTCTTTTTTAATTTACTTACTTTGATTCATTGTACACAAATGCCTAGAACCAGTGAATTTTCCAGTCTTTGCTGAGGGCCTCTGAATGCATGGTGCACAATGCCTTTAACGCTAAGTAGTTTAGTGTTCTTTGGTCACAACTTCCTGCTTGCCTAGAGCCTCAAGGTCAAGTACTTAGGGCTTAGGCTCTTCTCAAGTCTTTCTTGAACATACATGCACACCTGGGAATGTACATAGCCCTTTGTGTCTATATAGCTTTCTAGGTTTCCATGCATATATCAGAACTTTGCAAAGACACCTCTGGACACGTCGTTCCCTAGCTTCTCCATTTAAGTTTTTTGATTGGTTTGCTGTTTTTCTCAACTATTAATGGTGCCTTGTTCAACTGCAGGTTTAAGTAGTTGCCACTTGTTATTTTTAATGACTACTCCCAGGGAAAAGACTGTTCCCAGGAGGTGAATTCTGTGTCAGTTCAAGCCATACTGGTGGTGTTTTTAAGGGTATTCCCAGAAAATAATAACAGTTGTTTAAGGTGGAACTTTGAAAGAGTTCCAATCCTCTTCTGATTCTTCCAGGGGCTTCAAGGCTGTTTGCTTTCACTCTGATTGTAGATTGTTTGTTTTCAAAACAACCTTTGCATTTCAGAGAAGAGGAAGCAAACTGGAAAAGTTGAAATGTGAGAGAACCTGTTGTCTTTAACCAATATTTTGCCATTTTAAAGTAATCACTCCCCACATTGTTCCAGGTCTTTGCTTTATTTCCAGAGTTCTAAGTCGATCTAAGACTCTTTGCTAGTGTTAGCATTGCTTTTATGGTAGAGAGAATTTTTAACTGTTCTCACTTCTGATGACCTCCTGTTATTTTTTCAAACAGTGTCTTACACTTTTTACCCATAGACACCCTCATGCTTCATTAGATTTATAAAGAGTACTTCATATTTTGGTTGCTAAAATGAATGACTGAAAATTTTAAATTTCCATTGATTTGTTATTTGCATATAGAAATTGAATTGATTTTTTAATATATTTGAACTTGTATGTTTAATTACTTATTCTTGTAGCTTTCATGTAAACTCACTGGAATTTTCTTAGTAGATAATCTTACTATCTGAAAATCAAAGTAATTCCATTTCTTGCCGATCACTCTGACAAATTTTATGTAGCCTTATTGCAGATCTGTTTTTCCATGATTTATATATTAGATTATTTATCCAAAGTTTTCCCATTTAACCACCTTGGCAGTGCCTCCCAGTTGTAATGCAGGACTGCTTCCTTTCTGTCATTACCTACTTTCTGACTAGACAACTATGAGGTCTTGTGTGAGTCATGTCTATTTCCCTCATCAATTTATATAACGTGAACCTATCCAATTTATATAATGTGGACCATGTGAATTTTTTTCAAAGAGGAATCTCTTTATGGAATGTTTATTCCAGTGAGTACTGTTGTTAACAATTTGGCAACTAGCAAAGGCATGGGTAAAATCCATCCCTTTGACAGTGCCCTTGAAATATTTTATAGCATTCTCTTTGTAAATCATAATTTTCTTGTTCGGAATGAATGATTCACGTTAACTCTAGGTCTTTGGAAAACTTTCTCTTTTTAAAAATTCTTTCAAATGTGAATTCTGTAGCAGTGGTGATGATTGTCCCATCACCAACTCCAAAATTTAAAACTAAAATGATTTTTAAAGGTTATAAAACCCAGCCCTTTTATTTTATAGATGATAAAATAGATTTCATTATCCCTCTGCAGCAGAGTTTCCCTTTAACTATTATTAAAATATATGAAATGCATTCCAATTTTTCAGCATTGAGTGGAACACCTCCACTCCTAACACCCTGGTATGACTTCCATCATTTTTCACCTGGATGACTACAACAGCCTCCTGGCTGGCCTCTGCTTCTACCCTATATCCTAATCTCAACACTTTTCAATAAACCTGAGATCATGTCATTATTCTACCCACAGCCCTCCAGTGGCTTCTCATTTTACTCAGGATAAAAACCAAAGTCCTTGCAATCGGCTATAAGGCCTTTAACAATTTGCACTTCCATCCCAACCAGCCAGTTATTTGTCTAACCTCATCTTCCAGTGGCCTTTTCCTCCTTTATTCTGCTTCACGAAGCTGGCTCCATGTACCCTTCTTAATGAGCCAAGCACACTGCTTTAGGGGCCTGTACACTCACTGATGCCTGCCTGGGACACTGCGTGATTCACTTCCTCTCTCCCTATCACCTATCTGAGAGGGCTATCCATGGAAAAAACTATCCCCAATAAAATTCAACCATATTTTCTATCCTGCTCTGTATTTCTAATTTTATTATATTCTAATATATGTTATTCATTTATTATGTTTACCTATCTGCTTGAATGTAAGTCTATAAAAGCAAGAGTGTTCTTTTGTTAACTGATGTATCTTTGGCTGCCATGAATGTGTCTGGCACATAATAGACTCCCAATAAATATTTGTAAAGGAATAAATACATAAAAGAATGAAGTTAAACTGACATTTAAAGCCATAGTTCATGTTTTGACAAAAATCAGTGTTGATCATTTTTTCCTTTCTTTCCGTGGTGATAGGCCTTCCAAAATCATGAATTACTTCCCCCTATCTGTTGTGATCTGATTCCTTCAGAAAAATCATTTCTCTACAGGGCCTATGTAAATCATTTTAAGGTAATATTTTATGCTGATAAAAATAGTTGGATAACATGAAATACATGTTATAAAAATTTATTTTCTTCTTAATTCTTTATAATAACAAAAATAGAAAATGATCACTATATCACTTTTCTATGGCTGAAATGACAAATTACCACAGAGTGGGTATCTTTGTTTTCTCATGGTTCTGGAGTCCAACATCAAGGTATCTGAAGGGTTATGCTCAATTTGGAAACCATGGAACAGAATCCTGCCACTAGCTTTTTGGTGTTCCTTGGCTTGTAGCTGCACCACTTCCGTCTCTCTTCTTATCACATGCTCTTTTCCCTGTGTGTGACTGTCTTTGCATGGCATTTTCCTCTCATACATAAAGAACAAACTCACATTGGATTCGGGCCTTTGTTATGGTTTGGATGTGAGGTGTTCCCCAAAGCTCACTTGTGAGACAAGGCAAGAAGGTTCAGAGGAGAAATGATTGGGTGTGAGAGTCTTAACCCACTCAGTGATTTAATCCCCTGATGGGGATTAACAGAGCAGTAACTGAAGTGGTAGGGTGTGGCTGGAGGAGGTGGGAATTGGGGCATGACTTTGGGTATATATTTGATTCTGGCAAGTCTCTCTCTGCTTTCTGATCACCATGTGAGTTGCTTCCCTCTGTTACACTCTTCTGCTGTTGTTCCTGTGTCACCTGGAGCCCTTGAGGAATGGAGCTGGCTTCTATGGACTAAGACCCTTGACACTGTGAGCCCTTACACAAAACCTTTCCTCCTCTACAGTTGTTCTGGTCCAGTTCTTTAGTTGCAATAGAGAAAAAGATGACTAAAACAGTCTTCCTTAATGAGCTTGTTATCACTTGATTACATCTTCAAAGACCCTGTTTCCTAACATATTTATATTTATAAATGCTGGGGGTGAGAAGTCTAGCATAGCGTTGTGGAGGGGATACAATTCAGCCCAGAACAATGAATTTCTTGGGGCACAAGCATGCTTTGAGTGTGGTGGGAACCTTTCTGTTCCATTTGTTGATGCTCCCAAAAGGAGTGCTGGTGTTGCTCAGCCTTTGTGTGTCCCTAACCTGCAGTAAGGTGAGTACTGCAATCATTTCAAACACTTGCTTCCTCACTCCGGCCACACTTTCCTTGGACTGCATTTGAGATGATGAGTTCCCTTGACTCCTCTCTTTCTGCTGTTTTATCACCTGTCGTCTGTCTCACGTTCACTCCAGCACAGTGGTGCATCTCCTCTTCTCTGCTATGGAAATCTTACCTTATTTTGTCCCTGTTTTGATGCATCCCACCTTAACATTCTCAGTCCCAGATATCTCTGATCGCTTGATGTTTCTCTTGGGTGGTTCACATGTTTGGGGAAAATCTTTTAACTTGAAAACTTATGCCAATGGGAACTCATGATCTCTGATTTCATATAACCCTCAGCATACTTCTCAAGGGGCCCTGTATTTTTTGCAGGTCAGTCACCCCACTTGTTTTCAATAGCAGCTAGTACAGTTCTTCATCACTCTCTTTTTCTCCCTGCTTCCCTTCTTCCTTTTTCCATTATTATTACATATTTATTGATCAGTTTAGTGCATGCCAAAGACTTGTCTATGAGCTAGGATTAGACCAGTGAATAAGACCAATTATTGCTTTGTGTGTCTTGCCAGGAAATTTTATTTAATGTCCTTTCATGTTTCATAAGCAAGATAGAGAAGTGCATGGTTATTTGTAGAGCAGAATGGGAACTGAATACCACAGTGCTGCAGCAGCTTGTAGGACCCTGGTGACCTTCAGAAGGTTTTCCACAGGGCATGTATCAGAACTGAGATGTGAAGGACTAAGGTGGGGCAGGAACATTTAAAACAGGCAAGTTCAAGTGTAAAACCTTAGGAATAGAAGAGCTTGGCAACGAGGGACCCGAACAATTTAGTCCATAGATCTGCAATATAAAGTGTGAAAGGACTCAAGGAGGAGGATGAAGTGTGGGTGGGGATAGGTGAAGGGAAGAACAAATTGGCAAATCCAGTTTCATTCCTGGCAAATTACCTGTTACAAGGAAAATTCATACAGTGAGGAGTGATTTCCTCAGTCTGTCTTCCCTACCCGTCCCAAAACAAAATCACACAAGTACATGTGACTTTGATGTATTCACAATCATTCTTCCCATTTTCCCTCCTTTCTCTAAGAACAGTATATCCTTACTTACACCCTTCCTTACTTTCTTTATTTTTAGATCCTGGATTTTATTTGTCAATGTATTACAAAGCTAGTTATCTGACTGCTAATTCCTAAGTGAAGAGTTTACCATGTTTTCCTTATTTCTTTTAGGTACTTAAACATTTTAAAGCAAATTGTGTTGGAAATCATCTAGTGATTTCTACAACATTTTAGTAGGTATTTTGTTTTGTCTTCATAATATCACTTGAAGGAGCAATTTCTTGCACTTGTATTGGTTGTCTGATTTTGGATGAACAGGTAGAGAAACTCTACCCAGAGGAAAGTTGGGTAAGGAGGCAACTTAGAATACCTCCTTTCTATGGGTCTCAGCTTGTAGGGTGAGAAAGACCCAGACCAAGAGGCAGAAAGGGAGAGCCTATGAATATTTTTCTTTAATATACATTAATTGAAAATATTTGTGTTCATTAAGACATATTCATATGTAAAATCTATTTTTCAATGTCATTTCAATTTTCAATATATTATTTAAATATGAAAAATGTGTGAATATAAATGTATATACCCATACATGCAAATACACACACACACACACACACACACACACACACAAACGCTTTCTGTCCCTGAATTGCCCCCTTCATTGCTCATTAGTTCCATCCTGCTTCTGAGATCAACACCTGAGACTGCTCTGTGCTAATTCTACTCGCCATCTTTATTCATCAGATGGATGCTAACTCTGTGTGGTTTCCTCTAAGTCAGCACCAAGGAGCAGCAGCAAATATGAATCAAACATTCTTTAAAAACTCCTCTTATCAGAATACTATGAAAACTGAATAGTTTAGGGGAAAAAAAAAACACATTTGGAACAATGACCACTTGGTGAATTAACCATTGCTCCAAATTAAAAAAAAAAAAAAAAAAAAAAAAAAGACCTTATTTTTGTAATGGTATTCATTGTGTGTTAGGTCCCATTCCATTGTGTGTCCTCATGACTCAAACTATCTGGAATTGTACCTTTCGCCAATTTTTTTTCTTTATTAAAAACAGAAGAAAAATTTAAGAGATGGTAGTTTTCTTACATCTTTTCTCTTTGTCCTAAATAAATATTTGCCAAACCAATTAACAGAGCAATATTGTGTGGATTAAAGTTGATTTGTACTTGTGTCTTAAAAGATCATCTAATTCAATGTAGATTCATCTTTGAATCTGTTTGTCTCAGAAGAATTCTCACAGGATGATGAAATTGTGAGATTGAACTGGACTGCTACTGAGATCTGTAACACAGAAGAAACCATAAGCAGGAGCTCTTCACACATCCTCATTTTTTGGAGAGTTTCTAAATGAGGCATTGATCTAAGTTTCAAGAGCATCCAAACAGACACCCTGGAGTTTGGAGCTAGAGTGGTGGGCTATAGAGGTTGTCGGTCTTGATACCAACAGGGCAAATACTCAGGAAACTGTGATTGGAAACACTCATATTTAGGGTTAATGAAATGATATATTTATAGGTTTATAAATTATATAGAAGTTGGATTTGGGAAGAAAAGCCATAATTTATATCAGTAAATAAACTAGTCAAAGTGTTTGCTTTAACTTTAATATTGCAATGTCTATGGAGACAGATATGATTACTATTCATGTGGAATTAGAAAATATATTTTAAAGTTTTATAGCTTTAAAGGAATAGTACTTGAAGTTTTGATTCATTTCTTAGTAAACTGAATCTTTTCATATTTTATATATGTCTATGTGTGTACACACACACACACACACACAAGTATATATACATATATATGTGTGTTTTTTTGCAGGATTAGAACAATTTGTTGGAAGAATGCAAGATTTTCGATTATACCAAGTGGCACTTACAAATAGGTAAGAAGATGTAGTCTTGTAAACCCAAACATAAATGCTGAATTCACTTAAACAAGAGTACTGTGAAGACTATAGCATTTTTCATCTTTACAGCATTTGGCAAACCACCTAGTTAATGTTTACAGTGTTTGCTCTGGCTAAGCATGTGGTTGTTATTCGCCAGCTTTATTCTCTTGGTAACTCCTGATAATTTGATAAAATTCTTTACAACAGATTTTTTTCTCAGAAAACTTGATTTGTGAGTATTTTATAGAATTAGGGCTGCATTTGTTTAATCATTATATGTGAGAGATTTTTCTAATACCTAACAAACTATATGTGCCTTTTAAAGTTGCTTTGTTGAATTTGTAACGACTGGCAAAAGTAGCACAATGAAAATGATTAGTTATTTTGGTTCATGGGAAAGTCTCAATATACTGGGCTATTAGACTTAGAGATTAAAAAGAATGAATATTTGAAATTTTGTTATATATTTTTGTATTTCCAGTGAACAAATAATAGTATGTATTTGTTAATATGTATTTGTTAACTTGGGATAACTTTTAAGAAGTTTTTCCTCATCTTCAGATTCAGATTCAGATTCAATGCTACTCTTAGTTCTTCTTAAAGACACACAAATTTCCATTCTACTTAGAAAAGTCCAGATGAAATTTTGCTAAAGATGGCCTCTGAAGTTTCTTTCTCAATTTATGATCTGATGATATCATAGTATAGCATTATATAGATGAATTGATCTCATTTACTTTTACTGGGGAGCTGAAAGTGGAATTTTGTGCATGCTTATTGAGGGAAGATGTAGATTAGCGTTGTGAATTTTTTTAAATGACAGTTCTAAAGGATTTGAGAAGCATTGTTCTTGAGGTGATACTATGGTCTGTGGCAGTTCCATTGTCATTTTAAACCTCCTTTTTTGTTAATTATATGATCAGGAGATGCCTGAATAAAGGATGCTATAACACCTGAACACACTATTGAGGAGACTGACTGCCACCAATTTTGCTATCTTTCAGATCACCTTTGCCTAAAATGCTGGTGTCATATTGCAATAGTTCTTTGTGAAGTTTTTCCTGGAGGGCAAAGATTTCATACTGGATAGTGACTTTGGGTCCCATTCAAAGCCTGGTGTCAATTGAAAAATATCAATGTGATTTAAAGGAGAAGATGTCACTTCACGTGGTTTAGTGAATGGAAAAGTTGCCTGGCTCCTTCACTTCCTCACTGTGATCTGAAGAAAGCAGTCTGGTCTCCCTAGTTAGACATGGGTTCCTGGCATTAGCTTACCTGAAGTGCCTGGAAAGGTGTTGTATGGAAGAATGCCCATCAACAGAATGACAAATTCTGATCTAGAACAGGTATA
Organism: Glaucomys volans; assembly: GCA_020662805.1. NCBI lineage: Eukaryota > Metazoa > Chordata > Mammalia > Rodentia > Sciuridae > Glaucomys > Glaucomys volans. Next base: position 1,197,164 of record JAJEJO010050368.1, read on the forward strand.
TTTCCCTTAATGGAAAAATTAAATATATCTGCCTGGAATTGGCATTCTTAGTTGACTGTTGGCAGCTGCCATGTGATCTGAAGCCATTGAAACCTTTCAAAGTGCCAGAATCTGCACAAATGAGTCACAGGAAATCATTGACAAATGGCCTTGGCCTCAGTCCATTCACTAAAACAGAAGCAGAAAATGATACTTAGTTTCTTCTTATTTTCCATGGATGAACTAGAAATCCTAATTTAAGTCTCATTATTTTCAGTATATTATTGTTCGCTTTCAGTAGTAAGTTAGTTAAACAACCTAAGTGATTCTTTCCTATATTATCACAATAACAATGAATGAGTATAACATGTATTAATTTATTTTTGTGGTGCTGGAAATTGAACCCAGAGCCTCACACATGCACCATATCACTGAACCACATCCTCCAGCCCCTAATATTGCATAACATTTAAATAAATGTCTTGAAAAATCACACAACGGCTGCATCTTTCTAGCTGTGAAGACTTAATACTTAAAAATTTACTGTTTTTGATATATCTTTATGAGAATGAGGACATTTATTTGGTCAAGGATATGTTTTATGTTCTATTTAGAAAATCATTAGAACTAAATGATTACTCATGAAAACATGAAAAGCATGATATTTACTTATAATAATTCTTAAAACTTCTATTAGGGTTGTTTGTTCTTAAGTCTTCCTAATGACTCCCACAGAGAGATTCTGGAAGCTTTCTCTGGAGATTTGCTTCGATTGCATGTCCAGTCCCATTGCCGCTGCCCTGACAGTCACCCTCGCATCCACCCTTTGGTGCAGCGGTACTGCATCCCTAATGGTGCAAAAGACACAACCAATAACAGAGTGTTACGGCTGAATCCTGAAGCCCATCCTCTCTCATTCATCAATGATAATGACAGCAGTACTTCGTGGATTTCACATGTGTTTACAAACATTACCCAGCTTAATCAAGGAGTGACTATCTCAGTGGATTTGGAAAATGGGCAGTATCAGGTAAGTAGAATGGGGTTTACATGACTTTCCTGTGGCCTCTACAATGAATTGCCACACACTTCATGTCTTAAAACAATAGAAATGTATTCTCTCACAGTTCTGAAGACCAAAAATACAAAATCAAGGTGCTGAAAGGGCTATACTCCCTTCAAAGGCTCTGGGAGGATCCTTCCTGGCCTCTTCCAACTTCTCATGGCTCCTGGGGTAACTGAGCTTTCAATAGTGTCATTCCAAGCTCTGCTTCCATTTTCACAGGCCCTCCCTCCTTGTTTCTTAGTGTGAGTAAATCTTCCTTCTTCTTCCTCTAGAAAGACCCACCCTAAATCTGAAAAGATCTCATCTTGAGATCCATTACTTAATTTTATCTGCAAAGACCCTATTTCCAAATAAGGTGCTTTTCATGGATATCTGGAGTTATCCCTTGGACGTATTTATTTAGAGATACAGTGCAACCCTTTATGTGAAGAAAACTCAATGAGGAAATTAAACATAAACTTAGGTTGCATTCTTATAATATGTAATAGCAAAGTATCTAAAAGATGGTATTCAAGGTCTAATTTCTTCCATATTTGTATAGAATGATATTTATGATGTTTAAAATGTTTAAATCTTCTTTTTTATTAAGCAGTACAATTTAGTAGAAACTGAAGTGCTTATTCTAAAATCTACTAAAGAACCACATATATGACATTTATTTCATGAAAGTAATGCTCTTTGTTCATGTCTTTTTTAGCAAACTTAATATTAATTTGTACTGTGATTTATAAAATCTATGAGAAGAGGGACTAATATACAATTATAAAATGTGTTGCTTTTACTCTAGGTCTATGAAGTTTCTGGATGTTCAATAAATATTTAATTATTATAATTATGAGGAAGTAAGTCATTATATTTGAATCTAGCAATTCCATGGTTTGATTTATACCAGTGTGTCAAATTTATACTTCAATGATAATTAACTTATTCATTTTCAGGTATTTTATATTATCATTCAATTCTTTAGTCCACAACCAACAGCAATAAGGATTCAAAGGAAGAAGGAAGACAGTTTAGATTGGGAGGACTGGCAATATTTTGCTAAAAATTGCAGTGTTCTGGGGATGAAAAACAATGGCGATTTGGAAAAGCCCGATTCTGTCAACTGTCTTCAGCTTCCCAAGTATGAACATTTTGAAATTAATTTTAATTGACACCTGGCTTAGTAATAATCAGTAGGTTAGCCTATTCACTAGTCTGATGGAGCCTTCCATCCATCACCAACTTGTTTGTGGAAGGTTTTTGTATTTCTTCTCCAAAGAGTTTTAAAGTATGTTTAAAGTTCTTGTAAAAGAATTTAAAATATTTCTTGTTTATAGTCTCAATGCTGTTTTGCCATCTGATTTTAAATTGTTTAGCAAGCTATCTATATTAATAGAATTTGCATTTTGTTCTCAAGGAAGTGTTTAGTATGTATGGTTTTCTGTGATGGTCCTATATTAGTTGCGCATGAAATATATGAAATATATTTTCCCAGAATGAAGAATTTAAGAATTTACTGATAAGCCAGGCGCGGTGGCACACGCCTGTAATCCCAGCGACTCAGGAGGCTGAGGGAGGAGAATTGTAAGTTCAAAGCCAGCCTCAGCAACTTAGTGAGTCCCTAAGCAACTTAGTGAGATCCTGTCTCAAAATAAAAAATAAAAAGGGCTGGAGATGTGGCCCAGTAGGTAAGCACCTCTGGGCTCAATCCCTCTCACCAAAAAAAATAAATAAATAAATAAAAAAGAAAAGAATTTACTGATATTGTGTAGTAATGTCTCAAAGTTGTTGTGACTTCTGTTTTGTTGAAAGTATGAATAGATTTTCCTGAGCTCATATTTCTTTTATCAACAGTTTTACTCCATATTCCCGTGGAAATGTCACATTCAGCATTCTGACACCTGGGCCAAAACTTCGTCCTGGATTCAATGACTTCTATAATACCCAATCTCTTCAAGAATTTGTCAAAGCCACACAGATAAGGCTTCATTTCCATGGGCAGTACCATACAACTGAGGCTGCTGTCAGCCTCAGCCACAGATACTATGCAGTGAATGAAGTCACCATTGGTGGGAGGTAGAGTATACTATAAGGGTTGCTAAAGGAGAGTGGTTTTCACTATAAATTTTTTTTTTGGTCTGGGGATATAACTCAGTTGTTAGAGTGCTTGCCACCAATGCACAAGGCCCTGGGTTCAATTCCCAGCACCATAGAAAAAAAAAGAAATTGTTTTTAATGAGTGGTTTTTTTTTTTCCAATGAGGTTTTATTAGGCAAACTTATTTGAAAATACAATAAGTAAGATTTTAGAGCAAGACAAGTTCCACTTTAATGTTTTAAAATAATTTTCTACTCTAAGAGATTTTGGTAGATTTTTATATGTCTTTTCTGTATATAATATAGCATTATTATGAAATCAAATTTCAAAAGCCAATGGGTTTAGAAACTATGGTATACTGAGAGCTGTAGGCATAGCTCAATCACAGAATGCTTAGCACATGGGAGGCCCTGAGTGGGATCTCTAGCTCCATGGGGGAAAAAGAGTTAAAATACTCTGAATCTGATTTAGATCTAATTTATTACAATGTTTTCTTAGTTTGTTCAGGAATATTATTTTCAAATATTGTTGAAAGCAAAGAGAAATAGTGCCATTTTAAAATATTTTTGAAAGCAAAGAGGAGTTTGATTTGAATTTGTAACTATAATACTAGACAGTTTGTAGGTAAGGCGTGGGTCTAGAATTCATGGCTCCATAGGGAATACTTGTTTTATTGTAGAAGAAAGATCTACTGGGCCCTTAGCAATTTACAAATTTCAGATCATAACTTAGAACTTGACAATATATTTTAAAACATGGATAGCTGCAAAACTATGTCTAATATGGAAATATGCATAGGTTATATTCAGAATTTAGTTGTTCTAGAGTAATGATATGCCTTGAGAATAAGGGACATCTTTAAAAACAAACCAGAATATATGTTTTTTTTTTAAATTAGTAATAGCATAATGAAAAGCTAATGTTATTAAATTATTCACCATCTGATTTTAAAAAAAGGACAAAATATTTGTTAACTTCATTCTATAATTTGTTCTGAGCCTTGAATTCTTAAACTGTACCTTGAGTAGTTTCAGTAAATGCCTTTCCTTAATGAATTCTCTACGTGGTTGTGGTAGGTGTACACAATCCCTCTCCCCTTTCTATGGTGGCTTGAGAATTATCTTTACAATCCAGTGCATTCTGCATATTAATGGCAGTCCTTCCAGTACTTCAGGATTAATTCAAAACGTACATGGATAACCACAGGGATTAGAGAGAAACTGATTTTGCATTGATTAAATGTGCTTGTCTTCCTGGTTATAGTCACATAGCATATGTATAGACCCATAGCATAGGGTCTTTAATATATTTGTGCTGACTTGGTATTTCTTAGGCATTGTGTGATGATGTTCATGTTCACAGATGTCAGTGCCATGGTCATGCTAGTAACTGTGATACCACAAGCCAGCCCTATAGATGCCTCTGCTCTCGCGAAAGCTTCACTGAAGGACTTCACGTGAGTTTATTTTATGCATGGAAATCTAACAAAAAAAAAATATATATATGTATATATTTAATTTTGATTTGACTTCTAGGTGTATTTAAAAATAAATTGATATGAACCCCAAATGTCAATTACTCCAGATAAAGTTTTTATAGAGAAAAAAAAGTTATCAAGGTCAAAAATTTTAAGAATGAAGAGGAATTGAAAATGAAACAAAACCCTAAGAGTTTCTTTTCCTTTTCTTTTCCTTTCTTGATTTCATCATCATTATTATATTTTTTTCAAATATTTAAATAGCCTAATACTAAACAACAACAAAAAATGGTTTGATTTCTACATCTAAAAGATATTAGCATAAAAGTATCTATAAAAAGAAGAGTCTTTAGATGCAGGGCAATCTTTGTGTTGTTGAGACAATCAAGATTAATTGTCACTGAGAGGAGGAATTTTATGTAATTAACATGAATATGTATAGTAAACTGACTTAGGAGTAATGTTACCTTAGTTTGTCTATGATGGCCAAGGGACATTTCATAGCTGAGGTAGAAATTTATTTGTGTGTTTAGGTAAGTACAAAAAATTAAACTTTGAGAGAGATTAGTTGGTAGAAATGTCAAACATTGACATCACAATAGCCAATATAAGAGGCTACAGTACCAGAAACAATCATACCAATAGTATACCAAAGTAGAGAGTATGGGGGAAATGATATTTCAGGCAATTGTCTGGCAATTTCTAAGAAAATGAAGGTAGACACCTACTTCATGGCTACTTCATGGCCTTCATGGCCTTATTGTAAAGAAGAATATTTTAAAATTTAAAGTGAAGGTTCTTTATAAGGAGAAGCAAAGGATAATTGGAGACACAAAATTAATGGATTGACATATCAACATCTAAAATTCTGAACAGTGCAAGGATTAATATAACTGCAGTGTAGTGACAAGTGATGGATTAATTGAAAATAATTACATCATATTAAAAGGTAGAGTTAAGGTCCCTAATACACAAAGAGCACTTAAAAATATTAAGGAAAATATAACAGCCCAATAAAAGAGAGCAAATATATGAATAAGCAATTTAGAAGGGAAGAATTGATAATATTCAATAAACACATAAAAGGTTACCTGACCTCAGTTTTAATCAGTAAAGTGCAAATTATAATAAAATGTTGTTTTTAATTTCTCAAATTAGCAAAATGTTTAAAGATTGATAACACCTAGGACTTGCAAGAATGTAACCTTGTATACATCATTGATGGGACTGCCAATTGATTTTGGAGAATAATTTTACCATATCTATTAAACTAAGGTTTCAAGTAAACTACATTATAGAATTACTGTCAGTTCTCCAGTGACAAGTGCATAAAATAGTTAGGCTTGTATCCTTTTTGTTAACATAAATATGGACTCCTTTATTAGTGTGTCTTAGCTTTTCACATGGTATTATTGTCTCACAGACTTGTGTGCAATTTGCAAAATTCCTTACCTTCTAGACGTTGCCTTCTGCTTGTGTTTTAGCTAGTCAGTTCTTTGTGCAGTTCATTTTGGAATATTAGGAAATGTTTAAGAAAAAAAATCATCTGTCAAAGTTTTGGCAAACTACATTTTTGTCCTCTGAGATTCCTCATCTGATCTAATTTGCTTTTGACTATGGTGTTAGTTTGATGTAGTTCAATGCCGGGACACTGTCTCAAGTGCAGACTTCCTCCAGTGCATCCCCGATGCTGGCTGGCTGCTCAGTTTCATCTCAGAGTCTTTGCTTTGGTTGTGGCCTCCTTTCTTTCTATGTGCTCAAACCCAAACTTGCATGTTCTGTTCTAGATATCCCTTTGAATTTATTTTCCAGATCACAACTGTACACTGCTATTCTTTTTATTTAGACATACATTCTCCACTGCTAGTCAATAATTGTTTTTAAAGAAGAAAGCTTATTCATTGTTTTGGCCCTCTAATGTCTGCTGTTTTTGAAATTGGTTTTATGAGCATATCATGAGAAAAGACATTTGTAAAAAGACTGATTTTTAATTAGCTTGTATGGCTTATTGTACTAATTATATAATATATGGATATTATATATTATGAAAAGAAAATGAATTTGATTATTTTTTTACCTAGCCATAACTGTGTTTAAATTTTTTGCCAATTTGATTTGTTCTAGATTTTAAAGTGACATTCTCTGTTTCCTAGTGTCTTCTTGTGATGTCTTAAGATGCACACTTATTCCTTTCCTTGTTTTCAGTGGTTTCTTTCATTAAAATTTTCCTTTTTTCCCAAACCCAGTAACAGTCTATGTATAAAATGGTCTGGGACAAATTTACTACCTTGAACTGATTTTACCTAGTATGTGCAAGCTAAGGAGTCATGTGGGCCTATTCTCTCTCATGATAACCCTAGTCAACACTTCCTTATGATAGTTTATTTTTAGCTTCTCCTGTTTATATTGATTAGTCTGTCTCAACCTGCTTCTCTACCCTTCTTTCTTCCTCTCTCCTCCTCTGATGTCCTATCCCATTTTTCCCTTCTAATTGTTCATAGTGAAGTGCTTCATATTTTATGATTCCTGGATGATTTCATGTTTTCCTTTTAAAATAGAGGCATTCAATGAATCAAGGTTCATGATTAGTTTCAGAAGTCCAGTTAGGGTTTTCAGACTTGGTTTCAGGTGGTGACTGTTGGATTGTGAACTAATGAACTAATTAACTATAATTTAGGTTGAGAATATATCTTAACGCTGCTTCTTTAGACAGCATATTTTGAAAGAACAAAAAGTAGAAGTAGACTTTTGTTATTTCCCTCCTCAACATGTTTTGATCATTCATGAATTTAAGCATAAATAAGAAGCAACAAACAATTTACTTAGCAAATTTTGGCAAATGTAGCTGAAGACGAAAGTCAATAGACTATTAAGGTGAGTAATTTCTAAGTCCTATGATACTTTCAAATACGTGTTAAAAATGAGAAATGATTTTATAAAAGCTTTTTTTTTATGAAAGCATTTCTTAACATGATGTTCTCATTTTGTTATGTTCAATGTATCTTAATATGTGTGGGGACCTCTGTGTCTGGGAAAATTTCTCTCACAATAATCTGAAAATATACTTAAGTGCCTTTTATGTTGTTTTCCTATTTTAGATAATACGTTTTAATAAAAGCCATTCATTTCCTACTGGAAACCATGTTCTTTTTAAAGACCTGGATAAAATCCAAAAAGAATGTCTTCAATTCACAGTATTATGCCAACCATTAATAATATTACTCAATAAACATGGCTTTTGTGAATTATATTACAGCCATTTGGCAAACAAAAGAAAATGTAAGCCTTGAGAATATGCCAGTTCTTGGCAATTGTCTTTTCTGTGTTTTTAGGGGAAGTAAAAAATGAATGAACCAGAGAGAAAGGAAAAGAATGGCAAATTCAAGACCAAGTTGTCATTCTCAGCCATTTTCTTTATGAAACATTCTTCAATTGTTTAAAAAGTTGATGTCACAAATATGTGGCTCCAGTGTGGGGAAAATGTTTGTACTGTTTTTTACTTATTTTCCAGTAAGAATTTTCACTTTCAGATTTTTCTGGCTTCTATTCATCAGAAGATAGCTCAACCTTGTGTCCATTTCCTCTCATGTCAACAACTGATTGACTCAGAGTGGCAGTATCATGCTTCTGTTTGCTACCACATTCACCAATTGATAGACTTTATGTCTGTGAGATCTCACTTAAGTTAACTATCTGGTCTTCTGTCACTTTTTAGCTAGGGAGATTGATAAATCAAAACTTACTGATAGATTGAGAAACTAATAAACTACATGATAATTCTTAATATAGCAAGATCAGCTACCTATTTTTATAGCTCTGCCCATTGCTAACTAGTGTGTTTTATCCCTTCATAAAAATAAGAACTAATAAAGGAAAGAAAACACAAGAACAGGGTCTTAACAAAGATCCTGAAGATTCTAAAATGAACTTAAAGCTAAACATTATTTTCTTAGTTATTTCAGTACATTTTGGGGTGGGGTTACTGAGAATTGAATTCAGGGGCACTGGACCCCTGAGCCATATCCCTGGCCCTATTTTGTATTTTTTATTTAGAGTTAGGGTCTCACTGAGTTGCTTAGTGTCTTGCTATTGCTGAGGCTGGCTTTGAACTCTTGATCCTCCTGAGCCACTGGGATTACAGGTGTGTGACATTACACCTGGCTCATTACATTTTGTTATACCTTGAACATAGACCTTGGAAGGGCTCAGAGGCTAGCCTCAGTAATATTTACCTAGGAACCTTAATATAGTTTGAGATTGTGTTGGCAATTTAAGGCCTTAACTTTAATTTGTGTTATATATTGTAAAAATACAATGTCATATTTCATGAACAGAGAATACTTGTTACATTACTTCCCAAGAATGACTGAAACAGTGAATGATTAATTTACTGAGCCTAGTTTTGGATTGATCTAGGCAAAACAAATCCAAAAGACTAGATAGTATTCATTAACTTGCAAGCAAAGTTAAATTTCAAAGTAGAATTCATAATTACATGGCATTGAACTTATGATTCATTAGATACCTCCAAATGAGAGACAAATATTTTAAATGATTAATTTTATTTTGTTTTTCTATTTTGTTTTTAATTTTTAAAAACTTCGTCTTGTTTCATTGTACACAAATAGGGTACAACTTTTCATTTCTATGAATGCACATGATGTAGATTCATACCATTCATGTAATCATACATGTACATAGGGTAATGATATCTGTCTCATTCTACCATTTTTCATACCCCCGTCCCTCTCATTTCCCTCTTCATAATCTAAAGTTCCTCCATTCTTCTCTCACCCCCTACTCCCACAACCTGATTACATCATCCACTTATCAGGGAAAAAATTCAGCCTTTGGATTTTTGGAATTGGCTTATTTCACTTAGCATGATACTCTCCAATTCCATCCATTTATCTGCAAATGCCATAATATTATTCTTATTTTGATAAACAATAATCATTGCTGCTGCACATGTATTTTCTTTTAGTTTTCTTATTGAGATAATTGTAGATTTATTTGTAGCTATTAGAAATAGTAAAGAGATTTTCTTGTACACTTAACCCAATTTGGCCCATGATAGGATGTTATAAAACTAGAGCTTTTTCTTTTTTAAATGATCTCTCCTGATGCACAGTTTCAATGCCATAAAATGTATGCTTTTAAATATGTAGTTTGATGAGTTTTGACATATGTATACTTTTGTGGAACCATCATCTCAATTGGGATGTGGAATGTCACCCACTCCCCAGATGTTCTCTTGAGCTTCTTTGAACTCATTGCTGTCTACCCTGCACCCTGCCATCCCCAATCCCAGGAAACCAACCAGCATTGGTTTGTGTCATTTGTGTCATTACAGATTAGTTTTTTCTGTTCTAAAATTTTATATCCTGGAACTATTCAATATGTATTATTTTAGTACATAGACTTTAAAATCTCATTCCAACCCCTTCCCTTTAGATAATTTCCTAACTATTTGCATTATTAGCTTTATTGCAATAAAGTACTCTGGTTCACTTGGTCTTTAAGTCAATTGTAACTATTGAAGTGTATGTTAAGCTCATAGGAGTGGAATAAAACCTAGGAATTGGACTTGCTTATTATATGTCAATTAATATGGTGATGTTGCTGTGGCACACTTGCTAACTCCCTTATCCTCTTTTATATCTCGTGCTTTCTTTACCTGTTTTAAGGGTTCAAGTGTGGTGGAATCTAGCTTTAAGAGAAGTGTGATCAGGTAAACTTTTATCCTTCTGGACTTCATTTTCCTTTAACGTCTATGTTCACCTTTCATGGGTTTTGGCCAAGAGTGACGCAATGACCAGTGCCTCAGCCAAGTAGTGGCACTTTGTTGGCTATTTAGTTATTCTTCCATCATCGTGTGACATCATTACCTGCAAGGGTAGCCAAACCTGCACAGATCAATTTATTAGTGACCATGAATACTTCTCTTATTTTTTGGCTCTAATTTGTGACCCTTTTATAACATTAATCATGGATTTTATGAATTAACTACAATCAAGCTATCAGTATACATTTTTGTTAGTATTATAAATAGCAGAGGCAGCATGAAACATTTTATATAATAAACTTTCTTCCTATTCAATAATTTGAATGGTGCCAACATCATAATCTATGATGCTTATTATGTAAATGAATATTTCCTGTTATTTTAGAGAATATGTTTCTTTAGATCTCTGAAGTCCAAAAGTATGAGTCATCATGAATAATTTGCATCATATTTATATTGTACATCAGTCTTTACCACTACTTACTTTTTCTCTGCTAACAGAAGATTTTACTTCAAATGAATTTAATTTTTGTTTTAATTTTTATAATACTGGTGAATTCCTTTTTTATATAACTAGCATTCAGGCAGTTAATACCACAGAATCTCTTTGATGTGCACTTAGTGAGCCAAGGACAGGGATTTAATTTCCTGTCTGACACATAGTGATATTATTAATCTTTAAAAAACACTTGCACTAGTTCTTTCCCCAAAATAGGTCTGTGCATAAATGCATTTAAAATGCAAGTTGAAAACATGAAAAAGAAGTTATGAACATTGGGACAAATTGATACATTCTTACAAAAGATAAAAATAGTGATAATAAAAACCTAAGAGGTGACATGATTCTTCTGAATCCCAAATAGGACAAGAAGCAGAAATACATACATAGGTCCAACATAATAAATCCAGTGATCACCAAAGTCTAAGAGTAGATCCTTAAAGTAGCCAGAGAGAAAAAGACAAACTATGAGAGAAGCATTTAAAAGAAACTGGCGATACTATATTTCTCACAGCCATAAAGCCAGAGGACAATCAAGTAATGTCTTTGAAGTGCAGAGCAAAAAACCTCAATGATTCAATAATAATTGTAGCTAGAGTAACAATCAAAAACAAAGAATATATTTATTGAAACAAATACATGTTAATGTTATCAACAGTAGACACCTGCAAAAAAATTATTAAAGAACACATTTCATAAAGAAATATAATATTCCCTGAACAAAGGATTGATATGCAAAAAGGATTGTGAGTTAGTAAACCAGCAAATCTGTAGTAAATATAATAAGCATTGACTATAATAAATAATAATAATATAAGTGGTAAAGAATACGAAAATAGCAAGGTATCATAATATAATCCTTAAAAATAACATTTAAAGGGAAGAGACAAATCCAACTTCACCTTCTAGCCATTCTGTCTCAACTGGAGGGAGGTGGGTACAGAGAAGACTTGTAAAATTTACAGCCATGGATACAGGATCATTAAAAACTGACAGTTAATCAAAGAAATATAGAATATCCTCCCCCACTTACACCTTATTACCACATCACTAAGGTAATACTTAACAGCTCCTTTTACCTACTATACCATATCTTGCTTTTAACAAAAAAAATTAAAAGTCATATTAAAAGGCAAAGAAACCAGTTTGAGGAGGTAAATCAAGCATGAGAATCAGATTCAGACATGCAGATTTATTGGAATTATCAGATGAGGAACTTCAAACAACTATGATTTAGTTAAAAGCTTTAATGGGAAAAGTAGACAACATGCAAGAATAGGTGGGTAAAATAAGCAGAAAGATGAAAATTCTGAGAACCAAAGAAATGCTGGAGATCAAAAGCATTGTAACAGAAATGAAAATGCCTTTGATTATTTCATTGTAGATGGGACACAACACAATGGAGGAAAGGATCTCTGAGCTTGAGGAAGGACAGTAGGAACTACCAAAATGGAAAAGCAAATAGAAGAATTATTTTTTGTAAAAAAAGGAGACTATCCAAGAACTGTGGGACAACTAAAAATGATGTACATATTATAATGTGACTACCAAAAGAAGAAGAAATAGTGAAAGGAACAGAAAAAACAGTTGAAACTATAATGACTGAGAATATTCCCAAATTAATATCAGACACCAGATGGAGGATTGAAGAAGAATAGAGAACACCAAGCAGGACAAATGCCAAAATAATAATAGAAATAACAACAAACTGTGTATGATATGTATTTATGTATCATATTGAAGGTGCAGAAAATTGAAGACAGAGGAAAAAAATCTTAAAAAGAATCAGTGGTGATGGCTGGGGTAATATCTAACCTATCAAAGAGCAAAGATAAGAATTAAACCCTAGTTCTGTTTGGAAAGCATTCAAACAAGAATGAAGTTTAACATATTATGGACTGAGAGGGGGAAAAAACATCATCCATCTAGAATTGTATAACATGCAAGATTATCCTTCAAACTTAAACCATAAATAAATATTTTTCCCTATTAATAACAAACATTAGGAGAACCTGTTGCCAATAGACCTGTGTTGTAAAATGTTAAAAGAAGCTATTCAGAGTGGGAAAATGATACAGTAAGACAACTCAGATCTGCATGATGAAAGGAAGAGAAGGATAGAGAAGACATAGGTAATGTAAGTTTAATTTTTTTTATTAATTGATCTAACAAGTAACAGTTTGTTCAACATAATACTGGCAACAGTGTGTTCAGTGATGACAGCTTAGATATAAGTGACATGAACGACAGCAATTATAGAAGGGATAGGATGCAGGAACTAGGGATTCTTTATTATTAGAAGCTACCTATACTGCCCTTGAGGTGGCATGAAGTTATTTAAAAGTAGACTTGGATTAGTGACAAATATATATTACAAGCTCTAGGGAAATCCTTCAGAGTTAAAAAGGAAAAAAATATAATTAATATGCTAAGAAAGGAGATAAAATTACATAAAATGCTTAATTTAAACCACAAAAAGGAAAAAGTAGAAGACAAAAATAAGAACAATGGAAACAAAAAAAAACCACAATAACTAATATGGTAATATGAATCCAAGTATGTCAGTAATTACTTTGAACATCAGTGGCCTAAATGCACCAGCTAAATGATAGAGAGAGTCACAGTTCATCAAAACATAAGACTCAACTCATTCTCTGATGTGAACATTACTTCAATATTAAGAACCAAGATAGTAAAAGAAAACTCAAGATTAATATCTTTTGTGCACACACATGCAAATATCCTCAAAGAAATAGAAAATCCAATGGTGTATTAAAATTACACTGTACACCACAACCAAGTAGGATTTATCCCAGGTATGCAAGGTTGGATAAAAATTTCACAATCACCTAATGTAATCTATCACATCAACTGGCTAAAGATAAAAAATCATATGATCGCTGATAGCTGGGCATAGTGGCACATGCCTGTAATCCCAGAGACTTGGGAGGTTGAGGCACCAGGATTGGGAGTTCAAAGCCAGCCTCAGCAACTTAGCCAGAACTTGTCTCAAAATTTAAAAAAATTAAAAAGGGCTATGGATGTGACTCAGTGGTAAAGTGCCCCAGGATTCAATCCCAGTACCAAAACCCCCCCAAGAAACAACAAAAAAGCCCATATGATAGCTTAGGGTATTTTCTGCTTTTATAATGATACTTTAGACTGGGAAGTTTACAAGAAGAGAGATTTATTTTGGTTCATTGGCTCATGTTTTTAGAAGTTCCAGAGCATGGCACTAGTGACCTTGGCCTCTGGTGATGACTTCCTGCAACTTCAACTCATGGTAGAAAATAGAAGAGCAAGTGGGTGCATATGAAATACAATGATAGGATAAATCAGGTTAGATGCCTTACTATAACCAACACTTGCAAGAAGAAATTCATTCCCATGGGAATTAGTCCAGCCTCATGAGAAACACATTAATCCCTTGTAAAAGCTCTGCTTCCCCACCCAGCTGCACTGGCTACCAAATTTCAGTGTAAGTTTTGGTGGGGACAAACCACACCTAGACCACAGCACACCATCACATCAATAAATGGAAATAAAACATTTGACAAAATTCAACACTCATTCATGATAAAAACTCTCAGCAATTTAGAGAAATAGAACTTCCTCAACTTGACATAGAATGTGTATAATAACCTAGAGTGAATATCAAGCTTAATATTGAGAAACTAGAATCTTTCCTGCTCAGATAAGGAACAGTATGTGAATGTTCCCTCTTACCACTTCTTTTCAACATTGAATGAGAAGTCCCAGTTAATACAATAAGACAAGAAAAAGAAACAAAAGGTCTACAGATTTGGAAAGCAGAATTGAAACTGTACTTGTTTGCAGATGAAATGAACAGCACCTACAGTGAAAAATCTGAAAAAAGTAACTGAAAGAAAGCTCTTATAATTAAAAAGGGATTATAACAGTTTGCAGCACACAAGGTTAATATTTTTTAAAAAATCTATTACTTTCCTATATACCATCATCAATGAACAAGTAGAATTTGAATTTAAAAACATAATATCCATGTATCAGCTCTTAATAAAAATATGCATGTATAAATATTATAAAATATGTATTTATATAAGAAAAAACTACAAAATCAATCCTGATGAAAGAAATTGAAGAATTAAATGGAGAGATATTTTATATTCATAGATAAGAAAATTCAATATTGTTAAGATGCAAATCTATGTTGATCTATAGAGTCAATGTAATCTTAATAAAAATTGCAAGAAATTATTTTGAGGATATCAAGAAGGTGATTCTAAAGTTTATTCAGAGAAGGAAAAAGTCCAGAATAGTCAACAAAACATTGAAGAAGAACAACCCAGCTTCAATGTTATTGTAAGTTTACAGTAATCAAATATTGTTGTATCAGCAAGAGAATTGACAAACAGACCAGTGCAACAGAATTGAGAGCCCAGGAAGAGACCCACATAGACGTAGTCCATTGGTCTTCCACAAAGGAGCTAAGGCAGTAGAGTGGAGAATAGGCAATATTTTCAACCAGTGATTATGAAGAACTGAACATCCCATGCAAAAATAAATTAGACACAGAATTATACTCTTCACAAAAATTAACTCAGAATGTATCATACACCTAAATGTAAAATAAAAAATATATATACCACTCTGAGAAGACAACATAGAAGAAAATCCAGTGACCTTAGTTTGATAATGACTTTTCAGATATAGAAAACAGGCATGATTCATAGAAGAAATCACTGATAAACTGAACTTCATTCAAATTAAAAACTTTCAGAGTTGAGGGTATAGCTCAGTGATAGAGTGCTTGCCTAACATGCATAATGCCCTGGGTTCAAATAACCAAGGAGCTCTAAAAAGTCATATATAAGAAAATAAACATTTGATTAAAAAATAGGCAAAAGATCTGAACACACTGTTCACCAAATAGGATGTGCAGATTACAAGTATATGAAAAAATGCTCAATATCATATGTCATCAGAGAATTGCATTTTAAAACAACATATCACTAATATACCTACTGTAGCTGCAAAAATCCCAAATAGATATACCAAATACTGACGAGGATATGGAGCAAAAGAAACTCTCATTCATTGCTGATAGAAGTACAAAATGGTACAGGCACTTTGGAAGACAATTTGACACTTTCTGGTAAAATTAAACATACTCTTACCCTATGATCTAGCAGTTGTGCTCATTGATATCTACTCAACTGAGTTAAAAACTTCTATCCAAACAAACAAGAGCACACTGATGTTTACAGGAACTTTATTCAAAATTGCTAGAACTTGGCAGAAACTAAGTTTTGCTTCCATGGGTGAGTGGAAAAATAAACTATGATATCCATACAATGAATTATTCAGTACTAAAATGAAATGATTTATCAAACTATGAAAAGATAGGAAATTTAAATACATATTATTCATTGAAAAAGCCCTGAAAAGGCTGCAAACTATGAGACTCCCATTTTCTGACACCCTGGAAAAGGAAAAACTGTGGAGATGTAAAGAGACCAGTGGTTGCAAGGGGTCAAGGGAAAGGGAGGGATGAATAGAAATTTCAATGCTTAAATGCATATTATTCATTGAAAAAGCCTTGAAAAGGCTGCAAACTATGAGACTCCCATTTTCTGACACCCTGGAAAAGGAAAAACTATGGAGATGTAAAGAGACCAGTGGTTGCAAGGGGTCAAGGGAGAGGGAGGGATGAATAGAAATTTCACCAGAGAATTCTTCCACAGAGACTTTTAGGGTAGTGAAACTTTTCTAATACTGAAATGTTGAACATATGTGATTATACATTTATCAAAACCCAATGAACATACAATACCAAGAGTAACCCTTAACATAAACTATGGACTTTGGAAGGATAATGATGTGCCAATGTGGGTTCATCCCTTGTAATAAATGTAACACTCTGTTGGAGGATGTTGATGGTGGGGAGGTTGAACACCTGTAGGGTGCAGAGATAACCATACTTGCCAATTTTGCTGTGGAAAATGAATCTAAAATCTATTAGAAAAATAGATGCTAAAGTCTATTAGAAAGTATACCACTTTAGAGAATGGTTGCATTTAGAAACCAAAGTTCCTTGAATTATTCAGGAAGAGGGAATGATTTCAAACTTTGAATGAAGTGGTTGGTAGTTTCATTCTTAACAATATACTCTAAAGGAAGTCATGTAATACATAACATTCCCAAATCATAGAAGAAGAACAGAAGCAAAAACAACTTCCTTGTTCTGAACTAAGGACAAAAAGGAGAGGGAAAAAGAAAGAGGTTGAATAGAAAATTTAAAATTTCAAATAAATCAGTAATCATAACAAATATAAATATGATGAACCTGTTAGATAGATTTAAGAGATTGTCATCAAGAATAAAAATAACAGCCAAGTGTGGCGGTGGTGCATGTCTGTAATCTCAGCACCTCAGGAGACTGAGGCAGGAGGATCCCAAGGTCAAAGCCAGCCTCAGCAAAAGCAATATGCTAAGTAACTCAGTGAGACCCTATCTCTAAACAAAATAAAAAATAGGGCAGGGGATGTGGCTCAGTGGTGAAATGTCCCTGAGTTCAATCCCTGGAACTCCTTCAAAAAAGAATACAAGTAACAGTGCCAACAAGGATGCAGGAGCATCTTATACACTGTTGGTAGAAATGTAAATTTGTACAGCCACCATGGAAAGCAATGTGGAGGTTTCTAAAGAATATCCAGCTATACCACTTCTCAGTATTTATCCAAAAGAATTTTGATATGTTTAAGTACATAGATCCAAAAGTATTACTATAGAGCTATATATACCCCCATGATTATAGCAACACAATTCATAATAGCCAAGTCATGGAAACAGCTCGGTGTTAGTCAACAGATGAATGGATAAGGAAAAGTGTAAACATGCAAAAAGGATGTTTAGCCATAAAACAATAAAATTAAGTCATTTGCAGGAAAACAGATGGAACTGTAGAGCATCATGTTAAATGAAATAAGCCAGACTCAGGAAGTCAGGGGTCATATGTTTTCTTCCTTAGGTAGGAAGAGAAAGAGATTTTTAAAAAGGCATCTCATATAAATAGAAGGTGGGGGACTGTAGGGTACAGGAAGAGGATTCCAAGGAGGGAATTACTGGAGGTTGATATTGACCAAATTATGCTATATGCATGTACAGACACACCATAGTGAAACACAATATTCTGTATAATTATTATGTGCTAGTAAATATTTGTCAGAAAAGAATGTAATTGTTAGACTGAGAGAGAAAACAAAACATCTTCAAAATGGAAATGTCTAAACAAGGTCTGGATTAGGGCAAGGGAATACCTTAGGCACAAACAAAAAAAATGCTAATCAAGATAAATAGTATTTTAATATAATATTTTTAAAAGTCAAATTGATACAAAAATCTGTGATAAAAATAATAAAATTTAAAAGATAGGCTACTGGTTTTTGTTTTGTGACCCTATGTTATTTTGCAGTAACAGCCAAAGTTCTTGCCTACCAGCTTTGCAAGGCTTTGTCCCTGATCATATAAAGAAACAGATGGGACAAGATGGGACATTATACAGAGCTATATTTTTTGAATGTTTAGTAAAATTTTCCATTTATTTCCAAATAGAATTATATTAACATGTAAACATAGAATATTTATAACATTTTCCATTTATTTCCAAATATGGGGGGTATTTTGTAGACATGTCAGAACACAGTTTTTAATACTAATCCTCCAATATGTCTTAGCATATTACTTAGGCTAAGATTGTGAGACATTCCCCAAACACAAGCACACATTAAGTTTGGAAATTTAAGAAAGTTGGCCTAAGCTAGATAAATATTAGGCAATATAGATTTTAAATAAAAGTTTCACTAGGGGACAAAATTCCCATATATAATAATGACAAGTATAATTATAACCTTATATGTATCTCATTAGAGTTTCAAAGGTATAAAGCAAAATTTGACAGAACTGGAAGGAGTAATTGACAAGTTCTCCACCAATGTAGAAAAACTTTATATCTCATTCAATCACTGCCTAAGCAGGTCATCAAAAACTACCTCAGAAAATCCTCAATAATTGAATATTGGACTATTTTGAAACTTAAGCTAACAGATTCAGTATCCCAAAATGAGAAAAATATATTTTTATCAGGATCACATGGGAAATTTATGAATATTAATCATGAACTAATCAATAAAGCTGATCTCAACAAATTATGTGTAATTTGTAATCACACCACATTGTAGGCATTAGTTGTACGTAAATCAGTGCATCGAGTCATCCCAGTATTATGCAAACTAGTCAAGAAAAATAGAGGAAAATCCCCAACTAACTTTATGACCCTTTTATTAATCCAATAAAATATTATTGAGTACTCATCTGCTAAGCACCAGTTCTACATCTATGAGCAAAATATGGTTACTCTTGAACTTGCATTCTCTTACCAGTTGGACTGTGGTAGGTAACTGAAGAAAATGTTAGAGATATAGTATGTTTAGGTTTCTTCTGAAGGCATAGATCTTTATTTTGAACTTCACAATGGAAATGTGGAAATTAGGAAACAAAATCAAATGGGAGTAGCACAAAAAAAAAAAGAAAGAAAATAAAAAAGGAAATACATGAGCCAGTCTTACTTGAAAGGCTAAGTCTAAAAATCTTAAACTGGTAACAAACCAAATATAGCAATTAATAAAAATTATAGATAGTAACAAAATTGGATATCTCCCAGAAATGCTATTAGAATTTAAGATTAATGAATCTGTTAATGTAAGTCATCACACCAACTTATGAAAAAAAAATAGTTGATCATTTCATTAGATTCAGAAAAAAATTTAGTTGATAAAATATAACTCTAATTGGTATAAATATTTTCAGGATGCAATGGATTAAACACTTCCTTAACATGACAAAGTACATCTTCAAGTTCCTAGTAACAGCATTGCATAAAATGGTGCATCTATTGGAGTATTCTCTTTAATCAGGAATAAGACAAGGATGCTTGTGATTTGACATTGTACTGGAGATTTGTAGGCTACCCTTTACAAATATGATCTCTATTCTAGGACATATATTCTGGAATATCAATATGGTTGAATTATTATGGTCAGTCATAATATATGGATTTAGCTAAACCATTATTCACAAACTTGAGCAAATCATGAAGTCCTCCTTCTAGATTCTTAGGAAACCTAGTGTGTCCATCTGTATTTTTAATATTTATATTTAGCCTCTAGACCAAGTACATAATTAAGGAAAAAGAAGGAACAAAGAAAGCAAGCAGCCCAAAGGAGAAATCAAGTACCAAATGACCTGGAGTATTCAAAATTAACCAGCAAGACTCCAGAGCCCCTCCTGCAAATGGTTCTACCTCATTCAGCCTTTAGACAGAGAGATTTGTATTACCAGACAGATAGTCAAGAACTTGTACTGAAAAGTACATTGATACCAGTTACATTTATATATCATTAGTAAGACTGAAGAAGTACAAAACTAATTTTGCCTGCAATTTTGCTTTTTCCAAATGTAGATTTTTTTCACATGTTATTAAAGTTTATTTTGTTGAATGATTTTTCAGTTCTTCATTATACTTTGCCTGTAGAATAATAGACTAGGCATTGCTTGGATTAGAAAGTTTCTAACATTAGGTATCACATATTACATTACATATTAAGTTTCTAACATTAGGTATCACATATTAGCATTTGAAATGCTAGATAGGCCATATATGTTAAGTATTAATGATTATTACATTATCACCTGTGTCTGATCAATATTATTAGCAGTTATACAGTTTGTGCTTTTAGATTTAGTACCTAGAGAGAGATAAGTACATTGTCTCTGGATATATTATACAAGAATTCCTAGCCAGGGGAAAGATAATTACTAGGAAAGAAATCTGTCATTGAAGGATAAATACAACATCATTTCTATCTTCTCAGTGGAAAATGTGATAATTGTCTTGGATTTCCTAATTAAATCTACATAACAATTCATAGGTAAAAATCCATAGGTAAAATACTATTGCATTTTCCTTTAAACTTTTAATGTTACGATTTCATTAAATGCTAGTTAAGATAAGGTCCTATCTATGGGTAATAGCCATGTACTGTGTATTTCAGGAAGTTATAAGAAAGGATCCTGAATGTTTTAACCATAAGGAAACGAAAACTGTTTCAAGAGATAACTATGTTTAACCAGATTTAAAGATTATACATTGCATGAATAAATACATTAAAACACTGCATGGCACCCCAATAATATGTATAATTTTTGTTTTTTATGTTTCAGTTAAAAATTTTAAAAAGATAAGAGTCCTGTAACTTTCAAAAGTATAAAGATTTTATTAGACCATTCACTTTAAAATAATAATAAACAGAAAATATTTATTTTATTTTATATGTGTATACATTATTTTATACATTTTTGTCTTTTTATTTTAATTATACAAATTTTTGAGATAGCATGTGATAATTTGATACACGAACACAGGGTGTAATGATCAAATAAGGTTAGTTACTATTTTCATCTCTCTAATTCCTTTTTAAATTTTTGATAAGCACATAATAATAGTACATATAGCAGGTATAATGTGATATTTCAAAGCATATATATAATATACAGTGATCAAATCAAGATGATGTTTCTATCTCCTACCATGTGTTTGGAACCTTTGAACTCCTCTTTTTTAGTTATTCATAAAATATCAGATTATTGTGAACTGTAGTTGCCATGCTATTGTATAGAATGATAAACTTACAATACCTGTCTGTGTTTGGGTGTCCATTATCCACCTCATCGCTATCTTCCTTACCCTTTGCCCTTCTCAAACTCTAATAATCATTACCGTATATTCCGATTGACTATTTTTTAAACATCTACATGAGAGAGAGAACATCTGCCTCTGATGTACTTCACTTACATCATATATATATATATGTGTGTATATATATATTGATCACTTACTATGTGATCACTGAACACTTTCTATCTAGATTCTCTGTCGTTAGAGGTTCTGTCTGTGCTCTCCCCACCAAAATCTATCATTTTTAATAAATTACCTTTGTCATTAGACCATTAGAGAGTATCCAGGGAAACTTCCATCAGAAAAAACATTTACATGAGTACCTTGGAAGTTTTTAGTTTTATGAAGATGACTTCTCAATCTAGGAGACAAAGGAATTACACTAAAATTGTATCATTTGAATTAAAACTAAACTGCTACATCCAAACAAAAGGGGGGAAGCCATGATTAGAGCCTGAGGAAAATTACTATCATTAGAGATTTAGCATCTTGTAACTTCTAATGAGTGTGGCTGGCTTTTACTGATGAGAAAGGGAAAAAAATGTAGACTTTTAGAGGGTCCCTAATTTTTTTAGGCCACTTGGGAATGGGTTAACTAATGACCTCTTTTAGTTCAGGAAGTCGCACTACATGGACCTCTAAACAGGGAGCATTTTGCAATCCCTCACATATAAGCAGATTGCTTTCCTCCCCTTCCCACACAGGTGTGGCTACTGATGCATCTCTGACTTTTGTGTCCAGGAGTGGAATGACCCCATCCTTGGGTTTCCAGGGTTCTTTTATCTAGATTAGACTCTTAGCAGAAAGTAAAGATGAACTGAGTTATCTGGAGAAGCCACTTACCCCTCCCTCCTCCAAAGAACTTTTTTGTTTCGAATTCCTGGATCCAGTGTAACGTGGCCATTAGGAGCCAGGACTCTGAAGGAGAAAGTCTAGATATATAAATTGAGAGCTTGTGATGGAAAGAGCTTCTTTCAGGAATTAGGAATATAGTGATGAGTTAAAAGCATCAAACATTGCTCTCCTCAAAAGTTGTTACTGTCTAATTTGTATTGTAGTGGATAACATTGGGAAATTAATTTATCTATGCCTCACTTTCCTGATCTGAAAAATGGAATTAATAGCAACTCCTACTTCATAGGTTGTTGAAAGATTTAGCTTTGGTGAAGCACTGAGGCCTGACACCATGGGTCTTAGCTACTCTTATGGCATTGGAAGTATTATTTAGGAAAAGAAATTTGTGCCTATTTTATTACTGAGGATAGAAAAGGAAATTATTTTTTTTCTCTTCTACCCTATTGCCTCATTCATCCATTTATTTACTCAGGCATTAATCCATTCATTTGTTAATTCATTACATCAATATGCATTTATTGAGCAATTGCAATGTTTTAGGTATTATGCTCAGATTCATTAGACCTTTTAAATCTAGTCTTTGCTTCTGGAAGCTCGGAGTTTAATAAGGAAAACTGGTAAGTAAATAAGCGATTATTACTGTGATCATTGCAATAATGATTTTAAAGGTGAAGACAAAAGACTGTTTTTTTCTTTAAATGTTTAACAAAACATGCCAGCCCCCATAGTTTTCCTTTGTGCCTCTAAAATTTTAGCTCATGTGGTATGCTGTAGGCTTAAGAAAAAAGAAGATTATTTTATTTGTTCACTATTCTTCACGAATTCTTGTGACTTCTAAAAATTTTTTTTGAGTTTGTTTATTTTGTATTATCTCTGAACTTAATTTTTTTATTTTTACAAACTGCATTTTGGTTCATTGCATCATGTACACAAATGGGGTACAACTTTTTGTTTCTATGGTTGTACAAAATGTAGATTCATACTATTTGTGTAATCATACATGTACATAGGGTAATGATGTCTGCCTCATTCCACCATCTTTCATATCCCTGCCTCTTCCCCGCTCTCATTTCCCTCTACATAATCCAAAGTTCCTCCATTCTTCCCTTACTCCCTCTCCACCCTGTTATGTATCATCTTCTACTTAATGGAGGAAACATTTGGCCTTTGGTTTTTTGGGATAGACTTATCTCACTTAGCATGATATTCTCAAACTCCATCCATTTACCTGCAAATGCCATAATTTTATTCGTTTTTATGGCTGAGTAATATTCTGTTGTGTATATATACCACAGTTTCTTTATCCATTCACCTATTGAAGGGCATCTAGGTTGGTTCCACAATGTAGCCATTGTGAATTCAGCTGCTATAAACGTTGATGTGACTGCATTACTGTAGTATGCTGATTTTAAGTCCTTTGAGTATAAACCCAGGAATGGCACAACTGGGCCAAAAGGTGGGTCCATTCCAAGTTTTCTGAGGAATCTCCATATTGCTTTCCAGAGTGGCTGCACCAATTTGCAACTCCACCAGCAACGTATGAGTATGACTTTCTTCCCACATCCACACCAACACCTATTATTGCTTGTGTTCCTGATAATAGCCATTCTAATTGGAGTAAGATGAAATTTTGGGGTGGTTTTCATTTGCATTTCTCTAATTACTAGAAATGTTGAACACTTTTTCATATATTTGTTAATTGCCTGTATATCTTCTTCTGTAAAGTGTCTGTTCAATTCCTTAGCCCATTTACTGATTGGGTTCTTTGTATTTTTGGTGTAAAGTTTTGTAAGTTCTTAATAAATTTTGGAGATTAGTGCTCTGTCTGAAGTGTGTGTGGAAAAGATTTTCTCCCATTCTATAGGCTGTCTTTTCACATTATTGATAGTATCCTTTCCTGAGAAAAAGCTTTTTAGTATGAATCCATCCCATTTATTGATCCTTGCTTTCATTTCTTGTGCTTTAGAAGTCTTGTTAAGAAAGTCTGGTCCTAAACCAACATGACAAAGATTTGAGCCTACTTTTTCTTCTAATTGGTGCAGGGTCTCTGGTCTAATTCCTAGGTCCTTGATCCATTTTGAGTTGACTGTGGCGTAGTATGAGCGACAGAGATTTAATTTCATTTAATCCATTTAAAAAATCATTTGAAAACAGATTCTTGCCAGGCTATGTGGCACACGCCTATAATCCCAGAGTCTTGGGAGGCTGAGGCTGGAGGATCGCAAGTTCAAAGCCAACCTTGGCAACTGAGCGAGGCCCTATGCAATTGAGACTCTGTCTCAAAATAAAAAATAAAAAACAGGGCTGTGAATGTGGCTCAGTACCTGGTACAAAACAGATTCTTTACTTCTCTATTTTTTTAACCTGTAACATTGGGGACGAGTTAAGTTGTCTTCATTGCTCCTGGTCAATATCACGAACTGAAGCTTTCAAAAGTGCCTGCGTCCATTGCACAGGAAGAGTTCCCCTGTGAGTACCTTATAGAAAGATCTCCTTTCTTGCTTCCATGGATTTTATGTATCTTTGACTAAGAGAGATTTTCTCCCTCCTTTCTTTGAAGTTACCCAGTAGGTATTGAGATTGTTGAATAAGTGACTGAATCAATGAGTTGTTCCTATACTTAAATTATTTTACATTTTCCTTTCTGTAAATTTGTACTTTCTCTGTAATTTTGAAGGTATGAAGAAATAAATGATCAGAATTGAGACTGATGGGAGTAGAGTTGATACAAATGGTTTGGGACTTGTGGATTATCTTTGAAAGATTGTCTTCGCTAGTCTGTAATAGTAACTAAAGAACACTAGTATTCCAGTTTAATGATCCGAAAGAGAGAAATGTCATTGTGTATTATTAGAACAAAATGTAATAACATAAATTTCATCAGTGTCTTCTAGATTCAATGATTATTGTATGATTTTTCTACCTGAACATGTCAAAGTATTTGGCTGCAACTTAGAGGAGTTGATTAGTAGCTTTTAAGAAGCTATCAAAATGAAAGCTGTTAAATGAATCAGCGATAAAGGTCCTTGACCTTGATATAGCCATTGTCTAATCTTATAATTTGAGCATCCAGGGACATATCAGGGGAATCCAGTTGTTACAGAAGAAACTGAAACCTAATTAAAAGTGACAAATGATCAACTATAGAGGGAAAAAACATTAAATAGAAAACTTTGTTTCAGGAGATGCATATAATATAAGACACACTTTTCAGTATTTTAAATGAAATATTAAAATGGTTGATAGAAAAAGATGAAAGTTATGAATATTCAAAATGTACTCGTATTTTACCCATTGTTATTTCTTCTATTTTATCTTAGTTCTCTGTGTATTGTCTGAAAGGGGTTGTTAAAAACACATATGGCCAAAATTTTATAGCTTTATGAAATTTTATAATCAAAGGATCAACTACAAAAGTATTCCTTCTCTTTTATTTATCTGTGTAAAAAAAATACAATATTATAATAGCACAGGATTATCCTTGAGACTAAAGGCCAAAATAGATGTCAGTGAGTCATTTACTTGTATACGTTTAAATCATATTTTAAAACAAATGTAGGCAGGCATCTCTCAAGATCTGTGCTTCTATATATTAATCTCATTGTTTAGAAAAAATACATCTTTTAAAAATCCTATACTTTATAACTGATAAAACTCTTTCAGCCTATATTTCTTACTTGAAAAGAGAATCGTTTTACCTGTAGTTTATTATCTGTGTATAATTTAAAACTGGAACATTCAAATTTTCTAAGGTTTTTTTTGTGGTAAAATGTTATACACAAATAAAGGGTAATATTCTTGTAACCATCCATGCGGTTACATTTTGTTTGTTCCCAATTTTTATTACATTAATAATAAATGTACACTGTGGAAAAACAGTTACAGAAAGCAGAAGTCACTTTTAACCCTACCACTGATAGATAACCTTGGCAAGTACTCTTGGTTTATGTACTTTTGCACCTGATATTATTCTTACTGTAAATAAATGTGTGTCATCTCTCTCCTCTTAAAGCTGTACCTTAATGTTTATAGATGAATCCATCTTTATCTAGAAAATAGGATTAAACCCTATGTGTTATTTAAAACTTGGTTTTAGAATTCAAACTATATTAGTATTTTTCTCTCTATATAAATGTTTGCATTATATTTCTTTTGAGCATGATTTTTTTAAACCATTTTCTTACTTTGAAGCATTTGCCTAGTTATTTTTTTTTTCTTGTAAACACCTCATTTTCAAAAGTCTAACTCTAAGAGCTTTAAATCTTATTTTCCTGAATGTCCAGTGGAATTTCTGCATTCAGTAGAATGTGCACATATGTTGCTCACGGACAAACTGCCCTCCTAGGGATAATATCTGCACCGATCCTCTTTACAAATTTCTGTTATCTTGGTATTTTATAATAATTTTTAAAAATTTCAGTGTTAAAGTTGTAAACTGGTAACTGTGGTTATTTTCCTATAACACAGCACATCGCCCATATTTCCCGAAGCTGTTAAAAATTCTTCACGAAAAGGCCAGCAATTTTCAATAACGAATAGTCAGTAGGACCAAATCCACTTCAGCAAGTCAGTGGCAAAATTCTTCTTTGATTTTGAACATTAGGGAGGCCAGGGTTGTGTATTTGGAGCACTGATATAACATTTAGTCCACTCTTATTTATAATAAGGCTTTTTGATAGTGGCTTTTCTGTTGCCAGAAAGAATAAAATCTCCAATGACAGTTTTTTTAGATCATAATTAAAAAGGAAAAAAAAATGTTGTTTTCACAGAAATATCAAAGGAATGCTTTTGCTGGATTTGCTCCACTCACTCATGTAGGCAATATCCCAAATTCAAACAGCCAGCAGTTGCTTTGTAGAAGACAAACTGCATCTGTAATCAGTGTGACAGGGCCACAGGTTCCACATCACTTCTACCAACTTTTATTCAAGGGAGGACAACTTGAAAAATAAAACATCACCATTTGGTCAACAAATTCTGCAATAAGAACATTTTTAAGGAAAGCAAAAAACAAGTTTAGATTATTATAGTAAAAATTTTGCCTTTGGTCAAAGTTTTACAAAGGAGTAAAGTTTTTAAATATTGGAAATAAGAATAATTGCATGGCTAATTGACCCAGGGAAGCAAATTTAATGAGCTCATTTCTCTCCTTCAAATCTGAGGAGTCAGAAAGTGAGTTTTCATCTTCTCTTCCATTTATTCCATTAAAACATATCTTGCCCACACCTACAGTTCCTGTAAGAAGTAATGATTATACCCTAATGATATCTGATGGCCCCTAGGAAGTAGGTGGAAATAAGACCTCCTCTGTAGTCATACCTACAGGTGATGAAATTAACCAGAAACAAACTTTGTTCATCATTTTTGGTCATAAATTACTCTTTGCTCCACTCTGTAGGCTGCTTCATCCAAAGCAAATCATGTAACATTACGTTTATGATCTCAGTTCATTATTAATGTTTACAGACAATACAGTTCATAAGGACAGTCATTGGTGCCACTCAAATTTAAAAACTGAACTGCATTTTTACCCCCCCTCTTCCTTTTACCTCTTTCTCTACCATATAACTTCCAGATTTTGAATGCATAAGATCTGCTAGGATTTGTTTTGGGTGTTATTTAAATATTACCACTTATCCTAAGATTGTTTTGTCATTAATTAGTAAGATGTTGAATTATTTTCCTGTTAGAGATTATTATGTTTTCGATATTAGGTGTCCCCCAAAAGCTCATGTGAGAGACATTGCAAGAACATTCAGAGGTGAGATGATTAGGTGATGAGAGCCTTATTCCAATCAGTGAATTAATCCTCAGATAGGGATTAGCTGAGTGGTAACTGAAGGCAGGTAGGGTGTGACTGGAGGAGGTGGCACTGGGGGCACGCCTTTGGGGTATATAGGTTGTGTCTAGCAAATGGAGTCTCAGCTTCCTCTAGTGTCCTGAACTGCTTTCCTCCACCAACTCTTCCTCTATGATATTCTGCCATACCTCAAACCTTGAGGAGTGAAGCTGACTGTCTGAACTGAGACCTCTGAAACTGTGAGTCCCCAAATAAACTTTTGCTCCTCTATAATTGTACTTGTCAGGTCGTTTAGTCACAGTAGCAAAAAAGCTGACTTAAACAAAGATGAATAAACTGACATTCATACAGGTAAAGTGAATTAAAGTACTCACTGTCCAATGACATTGTACATATTATCTAACTTCCTTAGTTTCCAGCTGTGAATGCAATAAGAGACAAGGCATAGGCAATACTTACTGAGGGCCAACTGTGTGACAGACATTCTGATAAATGCCTGGTTTTTAATGCAACCTCATGAGGCCAGAATTAGCACTCACATGTTTTTGGGTGAGAGAGGAAAAAAAAAAAAAACTTAAAGAGATACAGGTAGTATACAAGAACACAGACTGGCAAGTCAAGACACAGAAATCATATGTAATGTACTATGCAACCCAAGGACCAGAAAATGCAATTAAATTACCCATTTTATTTTTAAAACATGTTTAAAAATATGATTGTACATATTTATGGGGCCTAGTGTGATATTTCAGTGCACATATACAATGTGTAATATCTAATCAGAATAATTATTACATCCATTCCCTCAAATATTTATTATTTCTTTGTGTCAGGAATATCCAAAATCCTCTCTACAATTATTTGAATTATACAATTAATGGACATCAAACATATTTACCCTACTGTGCATAATTAGAAGTCATTCTTCCTATGAGTGAATGATGGCACTGCTATATTCATTAAAATTTCTCCTTCCATCCCTCTTCCAGCTTCTGGTGACTAGCATTTTATTCTTTGCCTCTATGATGTCATCTTTTCAGTTTCCATATATAAATGAGACCATGCCATATTTATTTTTTCTATGCCTGACACAATTCACTCACTATGTTGTCCTCCAGTTCTATTTATGTTGTTGCAAATAACAGGATTTCATTCTTATGACTAAATAGTATTCCATTTCATGTATCTACCAGAGCTGCTTTATCCATTCATCTGTTGAAGTAACTAATTTATATGCTTAATATTTTAAATGCTTAATATAGAGTCTAGTGCTTGACAGTATGCATTTCACGTTACTTTTCACAGTGACCCTTTTGCAATGTGTAATATTTCGTATTAGGAAGTAGCATCAGTTGTTGAACTAAGCTATGTGGCTTGTAGCCTACGAAGAACCCTAACTTTTGAATCTGTGATGTAAATTTGATTTGCTTATGGTTATTGATGGTGTGGGAAAGCTTAAAGAGGTCGTTTCTTCTACTTAAATATATTTTGGCCAACTATTTGTAGCTGATAATGTTCTAATGATTGCTAGCATATCTTTCTTTTGTAAAATGAATTTGAATTTATAGCTGTGAGTGGTGATATATTGCCAATAATCTCATCACAGTCGATTATGAATTCTTCACGTAGCCATTACCCTGTTTGTGAATTGTGCTCATTCTCTTCTCTAAATTATTTCACATACAACTTTCTCCGGACATAAATATCATAAATTAGATATGATTTTCAGTTAGCAGTTGAGTACTTGTCTATTATGCTCCTACTGTGTGAATGACATAAGAAGTGTAAAAGTCAATAACTTATACTTCCTGAAAGATGTGTGTAAGTAAACTAGTCATTTCAGTTCAAGGCAACAGACACAAGAGTAAGTATTAATAGAGTCCTGTGGGAGAAGCAAGGCCCAAAAGATTAGGAATGGAATTAGGGACAAAGATTCTCACCACTCCAAAAGAATATTACATAAACTTTTAAATTGACCAAAACATAAGTGTGCATTATTAACCAATTATTATAATGTGACATTTGCTTGATGTGAAAAGTATGACCTAACATTTATGTAGCATCCATCTGTATTCTTTTTTTTCTTCTTAACTAAGTAGAAAAAAATTCACATTAACCACTAAGCAGCAACACACTGGACAATTAAGTTCTCCTTCTTTCTCCCTTTAAGAATATTACAAGAAGAAATTGCTCACCTGTGAATTAGGGGGGATAAGTTAATACTGGCAAAAATGCTTTTCACTGTAGTTTATCCCAATAAAGATAATGAAATATGTCAAACTGTCCACAATATTAAATACATATTTAATAAATAAATATTTTTTTCATAAAATATCAGAGAATGCCCTTTATTGTCCAAATATCAAAATAGGTTTTAACAATTTCAAAGAGCCAAGAGCAAAAGACCATTTTTATGGACAGACACAGAGACATTACTTTTACATGGTTCGACTCTCCTAGTTTGGGAAATGACACTGACATCAGTGGCACTAGAGCTGCACAGCAGGGCTGTACAGCTCAGGGGGTGGAGTGCTTACTTAGCATGCTTGAGGCCCTAGATTCAATCCCAGCACTGTGTGAACAACAACAGAAAAGTGTTTCATAGCAAATGAAGTGTGAGAAAAACATTATCACAAAATTTTTATTTAGTTATTCTATTTTTAAATCTCACCTTGAACAAATCATACTTTATATAAAATCTAGTTTGCAAAACATAGTAGGTTTGTGTGTGTGTGTGTGTGTGTATACAAAAGGAGAATTTTCAGATCATTAAGACATTAAAAGGTTATAAATACAAATATATATTGATTACAATTAAAAGTGAAAGATTGTTTAGTAAATCATTATAAGAACATGGAGCAGAATCATTTATGAGTAAAAATCCAATTCTCTGAGTAAATTTTTTTACTTAGCATGATTCACCGTTACTGATGTCCAGTTTATCCTGAGAATGCAGGTATAGATTCCTTTTATTGATTATATGATTTGTCAGTTCAATGGATTGAAGAATCAGAATTCAATAAAAATTACAATGTATTTCTTTTTAAATAAATAAGTTTATTTAAATAACTGTCTGCTTTGCAGTAGACATTTCTTTTTAAAAATGTTTAAAAATTGTGTTCCTGAAACTGATAGTCAACATCATTATAAAAGTTGAAACATTAAAGACATTTACATTAAAGTCAGAAAAAAAGACAAATAGTCTCCATCACCACTATACCACATTAATTAACTATTAAGCAGAATGATTTATCCAATAAAGAAGAAGAAAATAAATATTTTGAAAATTATAAATTAAATATTCATTGTTTTGCAGGTAAAAGGAAAATTGTAGTGTCTGATCAGAATTTTAGAATCAACAAATAAAAGGAATATGTGAAAGAAAAATGAATGCTTTTTTCAAAATGGACTATATAACCACAAGTAGATAAGGAATATTTGGCTTTACTAGTAATCAAGTACATACATTTAAAAAACCAGTGATTAATATTTTTTCTAAAATCAAAATAGTGAAGAGATAATCAATTTTAATACGGGGAAATTTAATTTTCCCAGACGGAATAGCTAACAAAATCTTTTAAAATGTTTTTATTCTTTGAGAATATGATTTCATCCCTTACAATTTTCTTAAGAAAATACTCAGATACATCTGCATACCCCTAAAAGAATTGGAGAAAAACAATATGTAATAACCACAACATGGTTGAATAAGTTATTTTGTGGAAAATATGATAAATAATGCAATAAATACATGATATTTAATAATACAGAACATACACATACGGGATACACACTCCAAATTTTGAAAAGAAAAAAGGTACACATATGCAAGTTTGGGAAGATTCAAATTATATCATGTTAATATTTGGACTTGGTGGTCAAATCACCTGTAATTTTTTTTTTCTGTTTGTTGATCTTGTATTACATAAACACACTTAGCTTCTGGCTCTTTAATCCAAAAATTACAATGGAAATAACAGATACACATTATAACTAAATAAACTAAAGTAAATCGGTGACTGGTCACAGCACCTTCAGAACCAGTTTATTCACAGACAGAGAGTTGTGTGAATGTGCTGCCTCTTTGTTAGTGACATACACATGTGACACTTTACAAACACCATCATCATTCCCCTCAAGGGAACTGGCTGACAAAAATTAAAGCACTGTTAAGAAAGAAAATATAGGAGGTGAAATTCAAATTGAATGGTAGTGGATTTATAAGAAAAAGTTAATCACTGCAGGCCCTTTGAGAGGCTCTGGATGTTCAGGCTACTTCAAGAGGCCAGGCTGCATAGAGAGGGTGAAGTTTCCACCATTGAGGAAAGGGTTTGCCATGCAAAGAATAAGGTGAAGATACCCCAGAGGAAGTGATGCCAGCCAAGCCCCTACATTAGAGCAGGTCTCAGGGATGTTTCACAACACTAAAAGCACAAAGGTCAAAATGTTGAAAGCTGATCCAAATTTTGGAATGAGAATTACAGTTCACCAAGTCATAGGAAAAAAATGCTTATTTAGGATAATAAGATATGGGACAAGAAGACAACATTGTTCAAAGTACTGTTAATGAGGTTTTGGCAGAGAAATAAAATAGATGAGTTCTCCAGGTATGTAATATTTAAAAGTATAGAGTACTAAATTAACATTAGTTCTAGTATTTTTGGTTTCCCTTTACAGTTATAACTGAGGATTGGGAGTTTTAGTGTTTTGACATTTTTTTAAAGGTCGTGGAACAAGCATAATTCATGCCTGTAATGCGTTTTTTTTCTGATTTATAAAACATTTTTCAAATACAGTGATCACTGACTTTTAAATAATGAATATTAGCTTTACATTTAGTGAGAAAGACTGGATTATTAAGAGAAAAAAATCTGAGGTGATATTTATTGTTCTATTATGGCTTTCTCATTCCAGTGTGATCGCTGCTTGCCTCTTTATAATGAAAAGCCTTTCCACAGAGGCGATCAAGTTCACGCTTTCAACTGTAAACCCTGTCAATGCAACCGCCATTCCAGGAGCTGCCATTACAATGCCTCTCTAGATCCTTTTCCTCTTGAGCATCAGAGAGGGGGAGGAGGAGTCTGTGACGACTGCCAGCATAACACTACAGGTACCTAGCAAACAGTAAATTGCTCACTCAGCCTCTGAAGCCTTTGCACATCTATATCCGATGCACATTTATTTATTGCTGTCTTACACAAGAATGTGCTTGCGTATGCTTAAGTTTGAAACCCGAAGCTGGTTCATCAAATTTCCCCAATTCCAAATGGCACTCTAGTTCTAAACTATATCTTTTCAGGAAAAGTTTCTTTTTCTTCTTGTGTTGCTAGGGATTGAACCCAGGGTCACATGCATGCTAGGTAAGTGCTTCACCATTGAGCTACATCCTCAACCCAGGAAAAGTTTTGTTTTAAAGTTCTGTTAGTCTTTTTTAAAAATACTAATTAAATACAGAAGGTAATAAATTCCTATTTTAAAACATTTTGATCAGTCATTGAAAATTATGATTTTCTGAAGGGGAGTATATTAGAAGCAGAAATAGGCAATGTCTGAATTTGTTAAATATAATAGCCCAAGTCTGATGGATCTGAAATTGCTGCTGTGAAGCATAATGAATTTAGAAGATAATTATTGGTGACATAAGGTATCAGAAGGACTTGGCTAGGTGCTAGGGATATGAAGATCAATAAGATAATGAATTTTCTTGCCTTTGAGTTATTGCATAGCAGGAAAGGCAGACTAGTCAAGGAACAATTCCGAACTTGTTCAAAGAGTGCTAGGACATGGCAAGTACCATGGGAGTCAATCAGGTGGGGATTTCAGTAAGGAAAACATCTGCAATAGCCTAGTGTAGCAAGAAACATGACACCTTTGGAGAACTGAGAGGACAAATGACTGGTGGTTAAAAAAAAAGAAGCAAGCAAGGAAGGTACGGACCAGATCCCAGAGGGTACCAAGGTCAATAAGGTGACACTTAAGGATTTTACCTGTTAAAGGGATGTAATCAGTTTTGTGTTTTTCAAAGATCCATTTGGTTGTAGAGGAGAGAATGGATTGGAGAAGGTCAAGAATGGTTGGGAAAAACCAGTTAGTTGGGTGCCTCAAATGCCCAGGTGAGAAACAATTTTAGCATACATTTAAGGTGTAGTAGACAGAAGTGTATTCAAGAGACATTTAGAATTGTAAAGGGAGAGCATTTTGTGAGCAGGAAGTAGGTATGGGGAAGAAACAAGTCAAGACTGACACAGAACCTTCCAGCTTGAGCAATAGGGTGAATGTTGGCACTGTCCATCATGTTAGGAGATTTAGGAGAATCAAGCAAAGAGAGAAAATGTCAAGTACTGTTTTGGGCATGTTCAGTGTGTGTTTCTAAAAGTTATAGGAAGAACACGCTAATGGGAAGTTGGACACATAGTTCTGAAATTCTTTTATTCTAAACCTTTCCTGGTGCCTCAGAAAAGATGAGAATCGTCTGTATACTTTAGTGGTGACTTAGGCTTATCACTGTTGAGAAGTGTACACCTATTCCTATTATTATTTAAGATTTATCTTACCCACTAGACTGAAGAAAGCTCTGTGATGAGAAATGGGTTTTGTATATTTTGCTTACTATTACATTTCGCAGTATTTAGTACAATGTTTGGAACGTGGCGATCACTTCATAAATATTCATTGAATGATAAATAAAGGGGAGATTTCTAGATTAAAGATATAGATAGGGGAGACATCAGCATATACAAATGGCAACATTTTAGAAATATTAAAAATTCACTTAATTAGTCCATAACCGGTATCCATAAATGCAAATTTTCATTTATTTCTGTAGTTTAATATTGGGATAGTTTAAACAATATCTGAGTGAAGTACATAATGTTTAAAGGGAGAATCAATAGCTATGAGCTTTATTTCAGCTGTCTAACTTGCTGCTCACATTCTTTGCACCGTAAGGCTTTTTCCAAACATAAAATGGGAAGGCTCTTCTTACATTTACTGGGAATATTACTTTGTATATGTAAATATAGTAGGTTTCTATTTGGATATTTGAGTGGAAAATAATAACCACTAACAGAAGCATTTACTTTTCATCATGTTAACTATAGAATAATCAATTATATTAAAAGAATTCTCCAATTTTATAAGATTGAGTTTGGTAAAATATTTCTAATGCTACCTACGTACTTCTAAGTGTACAAGTATCATCTACAACATGTAGAACTTTCTCTTATTTGGTACAGATGAAGAATCTGGTCCTAGAAATAAAGTTTGAAGTTTTAAAAGAAATTCTTTTAAAGTGTATTGGTCCTTACAAAGCATAGCTTTTTAGAAGTGTGGTATTATATAACAGATGGGAGTTTAATGAAGTAAAGCACAGTTTGTAACAGGTTCATTGTTTCATATGCTCTGGATCACTAAATTGGCAGGTAGAGATGAAAGGTGCATTAAAATGGACGTCCCGAAAATTATAGAATTCCCTCAAAGGAATACTGTCTCTAATTTTGAATTATGCAGCTGATTTTAATGAATTGGAAGTCACAATGCATAACCTTTCTCTGACACAGGGAGGAACTGTGAACTGTGCAAGGATTACTTTTTCCGACAAGTTGGTGCAGATCCTTCAGCCATTGATGTTTGCAAATCCTGTGATTGTGATAAAGTTGGCACTACAAACGGGAACCTCCTTTGTGATCCAGTGAGTTTTTCTCCATATTGATGATAAAGAATAACTTTCTCTTCTAGAAAGTAATTGGGGAGATAGTGTTCCAGTGCAATGGAAGACCATATTTTCCAAGAAGTCCTCTGTTGTGTTTGCATTTCAAAGAGATCCTTCCTCACTTTAAGGAGGGATCTTGTGCAATGTTTATCATAAACGTGAAATATAGCACTACTTAGGCTGTGCCTTGCATACAAGATAGTTTCATTTTAGTTGTAATTTTGCAAATGTCAAATAATAGGAGGATGAGAGTTCCAAGTAAACTGGAATGTAAACCAAGACCATGTCTTAGAATTACTGGTGAATTAATATTGATAAATGATAAATAAGAAATTTCCCCCAAAGTTCCATGGATGATAGTATAGCAAAGTCACTTACGTAAAGATCCAAATGGAAGTCATGATAGCCCTGCTTCTAATTTTCTTATTCCAATTTGTCCCTTAACTTGAAATTTCAATGGATTTTTATGGTTTTTAAATATTCTTATTACCTATATCACAAATATTGATATATACCTACATGAATGTAAATTCAAACTAACCTGGGTCCATATATCCTATCTCAAGCCAAAGCAGAAGCACCATACTTAATTGAGTGCCTTCAGCTGAAGTTTTTATCTGTTCTTAGTGAAAATTATGAAAATAGTTAAACAAAATTGTTTTGAAGAAGCAATTCAATTATATTAACATTTTTATGCAATTTTACTTTATTTTTTAAAATTTTTGCAGACTTCATTTTGATTCATTGTACACAAATTGGGTAAAATTTTTCATTTCTATGGTTGTACATGATGTAGACTCATAACATCCATGTATCATACATGTACATAGGGTAATGATGTCTGTCTCATTCCACCATTTTTCATACCCCTAACCCCTCCCCCTCTCATTTCCCTCTACGTAATCTAAAGTTCCTCCATTCTTCTTTCACATCCCATCCCCCCAATCTGATTGTATATCATCATCCACTTATCAGGGAAAACATCCGGCTTTTGTTTTTTGGGGGATTGGCTTATTTCACTTAGCATGATATTCTCCAATTCCATCCATTTATCTGCAAATGCCATAAAATTATTCTTCTTTATGGCTGAATAGTATTCCATTGTGTATATATATCACAGCTTCTTTATCCATAATTACATATTATGTTATAAATAATTGAGACACTGTGGTGAGAAGCATAAACCACAATCTAGTTACAGTATTTTACTTTTAAAGATACTGTGTAAACATAATAAGTTCAATAATATGTTTATTACATAACTTTGAGCTTGCATGAAAAACTGTTTTCCAAATAAAAGAAAAACATAAACTAGGACAAATTATGAACTTAAAGCCTTAAGAGGAACCGTAGTGTGTTAATAAGAGGATATCATATGCTTCGTTGAAAAGATGAAAAGTAAAAAAATAAAGACAATTTCAATGATTTTTATTTTATGCTATTGAAGGGCTATTTGCTGAGAGAATCATGGCACAATTATCTATTTGTTGATTGGTAAATTCTGACTGCATCTTCATATAGCTCATATTTATACATCTGCTGTGAATTTTCAGCATACTTATCTTGCTTGTTATTCAAGCTACAATTCAAATTTTGATATATTTTTTCAAAATATCTTCACTTACCATATAATTACACAATGTCACTGTCAAGTCATTCTTTTCCACATCACTCCTTGTTATTTTTATTATAGTCTTTGTGTTACGGTTTGGCTGCGAGGTGTCCCCCAAAAGCTCACATGTGAGACAGTGCAGGAACTTTCAGAGGAGAAATGATTGGGTTGTGAGAGTCTTTACCCAATCAGTGAATCAATCCCTGATGGGATTAATTGAAGTGGTAGGGTGTAACTGGAGGAGGTGGGAATTTGGCATGTCTATGGGGTATATATTTTGTATCTGGAGAGTGGAGTCTCTCTCTGCTTCCTGATCACCATGATGTGAGCTGCTTCCCTCCACCTTCCTCTCCCACCCTGATGTTCAGCCCTGAGGAATGGAGCTGGCCTTCTATGGACTAAGACCTCTGAAACTGTGAGCCCTCAAATAAACTTTTCCTCCTCTGTTGTTGTGGTGGGGTCATTTAGTTACAAAAGTCAAAAAGCTGATTAAAATCCTTTGTTAATTTATTTCCTTATTTTTCTTCTAACATACATTGAATAATTTCAGTCATATAATAGCACCTAATAAATATTTGTTGAAAAACATTCAATGAATGAAGAGAGATTCTGCCTAGTCTTGATATCGCAGAATTTTTTTAAAATTTCACTGAAACATAATACTTGAACATCCAATGGGATACAGTATGGTAACCTGATACATGTATATAATGTGTGATAATCAAATCAGGGTAAAAAGTGTTCCCATCAATGATTTTCACATAATGGGAATTTCATATTCTTCTACGTAATTTTGAAACACAGATTATTTTAACTAGTTATTACTGTGCAGAGCTTTAGAAAAACAGAACTAATTCTTCCACTCTAACTGGATTTTTTTGCCCCTTACTGAATTAGTTTCTATCCTTTTTCACATCTGCTCTTATGTGTTTCTAGTGACCACTATTCTTTTTCATTCTTCTATAACACCAATTTATTAATTTCCACAAATGTGAGAATATGTAGTATTTTTGTTCTATGTCTGGCTTATTTCAGTTGATAACCTCTAGTTTTATCCACTTTGCTGCAAATCATAGGATAATGAAATCCGGTCTTTACAGCCAACTATATTCCATTGTGTGCATATACCACATTTTCTTTATTTATTCTCTTTTTTTTTTTTTTTTTTTTTTTTTTTGCTCAGGATTGCTTTTGCCACTCTTGTTTTCCTCTGGTTTCATGTGAATTTAAGGATTTAAAAAAAATTCTGTATACAAAACTCATTGGTATTGATAGGAATTGCATTGAATCTATAGATTGTTTTTGATATTTTGATAGCATGCCATTTTAACAATTTTAATTCTGCCTATCCATGAAAATGGGAGGTCTTTCCATTTCTTAGTGTCTTATTTAATTTCTTTCTTTGGTGTTTTATAATTTACATTGTAGAAGTTTATCACCTTGTAGTTAATTTTTTTCCTAGGTATTTTATATTTTTGAAGCTATTGTGAATGGAAGTATTTTCTGGGTTTCTTTTTCAGAGGATTAATCATTGTTGTATAGGAAAGTTACTGATTTTTGTAGGTTGATTTTGTCTCCTGCTACTGTGCTATGTTTGTTTTTCAAATCTAAGAGTCTTTTGGTGGGGTCCTTAGGGTTCCCTAAATATAGAAACAGCATTTGCAAAGAGGCATAATTTGACTTCCTTCTTTCTTATTTGTATCCCTTTTATTTCTTTCTCTTGCCGTATTGCTCAGGCAAAAATTTCAAGTGTATATTGAATAAGAGAAGTGATAGCAGGCACCCCTATCTTATTACTGATTTTATAGGAAATGCTGTCAGTTTTTCCCCATTCAGTATAATATTAGCTGTGGGTTTGTTGTGTATAGCCTTCATCATGTTGAAGTATGATCCTTCTATCCTAGTTTACTCAGGGTTTTCACCATGAAGGGATGTTGAATTTTATCAAAGGCTCTATTCTGTATGTACTGAGATGATCTGTGATGTTTTCTATCCTATATTTATGTTCTATATTAAATGTATTGGTTTATACATATTGAATCATTCTTGCATTCCTGTAATGAAATCATGGTGAATAATTGATCATGGTGAATCATTGATCATGATGAATGATCTTTTTAATATGTTGTTGAATTTTATTTGCAAGTATTTTATTAAGGACTCTTGAATCTGTGTTCATGAGGATATTGGTGTACAGTGTTCTTTTTGTTTTTGTTTTGTTCTTATCAGGTTTGGGTAGCATGGTGATACTGGCTTTATGGAATACGTTTGGGAGAGTTCCTTCCCTTTGTATTTTATGTAATATTTTGAGGAATATTGATATTAGTTCTTTAAAAATCTGGTAAAATTCACTTATAAATCCAGCTAGTCCTGGGCTTCAATTTGGTAAGAGACTCTTTATTGTTATTTCAACCTATTGCTTGAATTAATAAACTTATTCTTTTTATGTTTTCCTGGTTTGATTTTGGAAGGTCATATGTGTCTATAAATTTATCCATTTCTTCAAGATTTTCCAATTTATTGGCATATAATTTTTCAAAATATTTCCCAATGATTCTATAGATTTTACTGGTATCTATATTAGTATCCCCTTTTTTGTCTCTATTATTATTTGTTTGGGTATTTTCTCTCTCTCCCTTTTGGGTACTTTGGACATGAGCTTGTTATTTTTGTTAATCCTTTCAAAGAACTCTCTATTTCATTGATTATTTGTATTATTCTTTTAGACTGTATTTGCTTATTCGTGTTCTGATCTTTATTATTTCTTTCCTTTTGCTGATTTTGGGTTTGGTTTGATTCTTGCTTTTCTAAGACTGTGAGATTCATCATTAGGTTACTTATTTATGATTTCTGTTTCTTTTTTTATGTGATTTATTTAATTTTGCAATACTGAGACTTGAACCCAGGGGCACTGTACTACTGAGCTATACCCCCAGCTCTTTTTTAGTTATTTATTTGTTTTTATTTTGAGACAGGGGATTGCTGAGTGGCTGAGATTGGCCTTTTCAGTCTCCTGCCTCAGCCTCCTGAGTCACTGTGATTACAGACATATGCCACCATGCCTGGCTGTTTCTTTAATATAGGAACTTATAGCTGTAAAATTCCCTCTTAGAACTGCTTTCACTAAATCCAAAGGAATGGGTGTGTTACATTTCCTTTTTCATTTGCTTCTAGAAATTTTTAAATATCCCCCTAATTTCTTCAGTGACACAACGGTCCATTCAAAAGTGTAGTGTTCAATTTTCATCTATTTGTATATTTTTTCTAGTTTCTCTGGCTATTAATTTCTAGTTTTAATCAGTTATGATTTCATAAGTTGAAACAAATTATTTCCTTTTTTATATTTGATAACACTTGCTTTCTGGCCTAAAGTATGATATATTTGGGGAAAAGTTCTCTTTGCTGTTGAAAGTAATATTCTGTAGATGTCTTTTAAGTCCATTTAACCTATAATGTAATTAACTCTGATGTTTCTTTGTTGATTTTTTGGTCTGGAAAATCTATCTACTGATGAGAATGAAATTGTGCAGTCATGTATTTTTATATTGGGGCCTATCTCTCTCTCTCCCTTTATGCTCTGTAGTTTTTATTTTATAAATTAGGTGCTCTAACATGAGTGCACATATGTTTATAACCTTATTTTCTTGAAGAATTGCTTCCTTAATATGTAGTGAATTTTGTCTTTTTAAACCAATTTTGCCTTGAAGTCTATTTTGTTAGATAGGAGTATAGCTATTCCTGTTTGCTTTCAGATTCCATTTGCTTTGAATATTATTATTAGTCCTTTAACTTTCAGCTTGTATATGTCTTTGCCAGTGAGGTGAGATTCTTGTGGACAGAAAACCGATTTTTTTAAAATTCAATCAGATATTCTGTGTCTCTTAATTGTAGAACTAAGGCCATTTATAATCAACATTATTATGAAAGAATTGTACTAGTTTCTGTAATTTTTAATTTTGATTCTGTAAAATTCTGTAATTTTCTTCTGGTCATTTTGAATGACTATGTTCATTTTTCTTCCTTATTCATCTTAGAGGTTGGATGGTTTACTAAACTAACCATGCGTGTTTCCTTGCTCGTTGTCCACTCTCCTAATAGTATTTATTATTTTCTATGCTTTCATGATTATGTTTGTCATTTTTCCTCTTCTGTATGTATGATTCTTTTAAGTAT
Organism: Glaucomys volans; assembly: GCA_020662805.1. NCBI lineage: Eukaryota > Metazoa > Chordata > Mammalia > Rodentia > Sciuridae > Glaucomys > Glaucomys volans. The sequence goes on from JAJEJO010050368.1 coordinate 1,238,974, forward strand.
CTTCTGTAATGCATGACCCTAGTGGGTCATGAATACCTTTAGTTTATTCTTATCTTGGAAGTTCTTGGCTTCATCTTCAATTCTGAAGAATTGTTTTAGTGGATATAGTAATCAAGGATTGCAGGGTTTTTGAACTACATCATCCTGTGCCTTCCTGACCATTAGAGTTTCTACTAAGAAATCTGCTGCTATTATTCTGAGGGGTTGCCTTTATATTTCTTGTACTTGTAATACTCTTTACTTTTTCTGTACCCTTGACAGTTAAATACATCATGAGAAGGTTCTTTTCTGATCTTGTCTGTTTGGGATTCTAAATGCCTTCTTTATCTTGATGTCCATATCTTACCAAAGACTTGGACAATTTCCTGCTATTATTTCACAGAATGGGTTTTCTGTGCCATTAGTCTGTACCTCTACTCCTTCCCCTAAACCTAAGAGTTATAAGTTTGGTCTTTTAATGTTTACCCAAAGTGTTTACATTTTCTATTTTCAGCTGCTTCTTATTTCCATTTACTGTCTGAAATAAATGCTAGCTCATCCACCTTGTCTTCAAGCCCTGATATCCTTTCTTCTACTTGATATATATTATTTATGAAGCTTTCAATTGACCTTTTTGATTTTCTGAACTTTTTATTTCCAAGATATCCTCTTGATTCTTTTTCAGTTTCTCTGATTTTATTGAATTTCCCTTTCATATCCTGCATTATTTTCCTTAATTTAGCCAGCTATTTATTTATATATTCTTTGAATTAATTGATGATTTCAGCAATCTTTTGAATTCTGTCAGGATATTTTAGAGTCCATTTAAGTTATTTACCTTTGGAAGAGACATGTTGTCTTCTGTTTTCAATTTTTTTTGTTTATATGTTGAAGTTTGTGCATCTGGTGGGATGGATATGTCTTTCACTTTTATGTGAGGGTGTTCTTAGTGAATAGCTGTCTTTTGAGAACTGGATCCCTAGTACAACTCAGAGAAAAAAAAACAACGAAAAAACAACAACAACAAAAAACTATGGTAAAGACAAACCAGATATACAAGTATAGTAAAAAACTCTTAAAACCAAAAACTAAACCAGCAAAGGAGTAAATAATATATAATACATTAATAAGTTAAAAATTGATAAATGTAAAGTTAATAATAACAAAATAATAAAAAGAGGAGCAGGGGAGGGAGAGAAAGAAGCAAGACTTAAAAGAGGAAAAGAAATTGGGAAAGGGGAGGGAAAGGGAGAAGAAAATAAGAGATAAAATGTTCCATTAAAGAATAAAAAAGTACATAAAAATATAGCCAAAAGGAAAGAAAGAAAAGAAAAACAAGTCCAAAAAATTCTTCCTGCCCAATATGCTAGGGTTGGAGAAGTTTCTTTTTGGGACACATAATATTGGACTTTGCCAGGTAATATTTGGGGTATTAACTTGCCACTGAGTCATTCTGTAAATTATCTCTACTCCCTCCAAAAAACTTGTTCTGTGTAGGCAGAACCCTTTTCCACATTTCTCTCTGGTTTAATGGTATGTTGTCTGTACCAGGGCTGCACTCGCTCCACAGACTGTGTGTGTGTGTGTGTGTGTGTGTGTGTGTATGTGTGTGTGTGTGTAACCATGTGTAGCCCCAACTAGTTCATGACACAAGCCAGGCAGATGTCCACTCATTCCCAAACCCCTCCCACCAGTCTGTGTAGTTTAGGGCATAGCAAATGTCCAAGGTGAACTGTATCCCCAAAGATGTTAGAGAGTGGAAGAAGCAAACAAACCTATGAATTCTGTGCTAGAATGGGTAGCCACAGGAACCAGGCAACCTACCAACCCACATCTCACTGGTTTCAGTTCTGGCCCCCTAGTAAACACATTGATGGGTCATGCTCCTCAGCACAGGTGGTGGTGCCTCTGACCACCATTTCCTCCATAGCCCAAGTTACCCACTACTTAAACTTCTCAGTGGGACTGTGACTAAACCTTCCCCTTCTCCATGACTATCTTGGCTATCTTCCACCCAGTCACTGAAATTGGGTGTCCCTTGGGACCCTAAATTGTGATTGTTTTGAGTATTCTGATCTACAGAATAGCTCTACCCCAAATAATAACCACCTTCTCTTCCTAGATGGTTTTTGTTATAGTACTCTGAGAAATGGAGGGTGACCCCATGGATTTTTTTCTCCAAAGCTAGTTTGCAATGCAGGAAAACTCACTCTCAGCCCAATTCCCTGCTCCAGATTTAAGTCTTGCAGGAATTTTGGTTTTCTTCTGTGCTAAGATTCCTGGTTCCTTGTTTATTATTGTGGGTCACCTAAACTCTGTAGACTTGACTTGTGCTTATGAAGTCAGGTTCCCCTCCCTATGGGGAACTGACTGCTTTAGACTGCTTCATATTGGTCTCTGAGTTGCTTTTTGGCTTCTCTGTGCTTTTTATCATTCCCGTCTCTTCTTTTTTGATTCTTAGATCTCTTTTTCCCTTCTTATCCTCAGAAATTGTTTATTCTTACTCATAGTCATGTGAAGAAAATTTCTATTTTGCAAACTTTCATTTTCCAAAATCTAGTCTGTCTTTCGATTGGTGAATTCATTTACATTCAAGGTTGTTATTAATATGTATAAATTTTCCTCCTGTCATTTGTTAATTTTTTTCTCCGTTTGCATATATTTGGTTTCTTCCACCTCTCATTATTATTGCTATCATTTTTTTTATTTGGTAGTCTTCTATCATACTTAGGTTTGGTTCTTTTCTTTATTTCATGTATATTTTCTTCTAGTGAATTTTAAATGTTTGTTCTTTCATGGTGGTGGTTTTCATTGTTTTGTTTCTAGTATAGAACTCCATTAAACATTTCTTATAAGGCTGGTATTGTGATAAATTCCCTCTACCTCTGCATATGTGGGAAAGACTTCATTTCATCTTTATTTTTGTAGGATAATATTGTCAGGTATAGTATTCTTGGTTCTTGATTGGCAGTTTCCTTGTTTGGCAGTCTTTGGATATACCATTCCATTTTCTTCTGCCTCTAAGCTTGCTGCTAAGAAATCTGCTGTAAATCTAATAAGCATTCCCTTTATGTGACTTTATTCTGTTCTCTCTCTTTTTAGCAATCTCTTTGTCATTTCCAAGTAACATTTTTGCTATAATATCCCTTGGTGAAGATCTATTTTGGTGAAATCTAGTTAGGGTCCTTTGAGTTTCTTGTATCTGGATGTTCATATGCTTTTGAAGTTTGGGGAAGTTTCAGCTGTTGTTTTGTGAAATAGGTTTTCAGTGCCTTTCCCTTTTTCTTCACCTTGGGCAATTACTATAGTGCAAATATTTGTTCACTTGACACTGTCCCATAAGGTTTGTGACTTTCTTCATTTTTTTAATATTTTTTTCTTTTTGACTATATTAATTCAAAAGATGTGTCTTCAAGTTCACAAATTCTTCTTTCTGCTTGTTGTAACCTACTGTGCATCTTTAATTTCAGTGATTGAAGTTTTTAGCTCCAGTATTTTTTTTTTTTTTTTTTGGAATCAGGAATTGAACTCAGGGGCACGCAGCCAGTGAGCCATATCCCCAGCCCCATTTTGTATTTTATTTAGAGACAGGGTCTCACTGAATTACTTAGCTCCTTGCCCTTGCTGAGACTGGCTTTGAACTCGTGATCCTCCTGCCTCAACCTCCCAAGCTGCTGGGATTACAGGCGTGCACCACTGTGCCCAGCTCTAGTATTTCTTATTGGTTCTTTTCTTTTTATGATTTCAATCCCTATATACTGAAATTTTATTTCTTTGTATTGTCTATCTGTATTATTATTATTCACACAGTTTTCTTAAGATTGTTATTTTGAATTGTTTCAGGCATTTGTAGATTTCCTTCAAATAAGGAATCACTGTTTTCCTTTGAAAATGTCATTTTTCATGTTTCTTCTCATGTCCTTGAGTGGATGTCTGCGCATTTGATTAATTTTTTTTTAAAGATGGGATGTCAGTGGGGTAGGCACTTTGCTTTTGGCTATAGCAAAGCTCAAAAGTACAGTTTTTTGTGTGATTTATTCATCTTTGATGTTAGCAAGGTCTTTCAGTGCATCTAGACTACAACAGTTTATGAAGGTAGTTGTGTGACTTTGAGGTAGACATAGCTTCTAAAGGTATGTTTCCACAGGCTCCTTGGAATTGTGAATTGCTGACACTGGTGCTTATGGAGGCACCTGCCACAGTCTTGGTGGTGTGAGATATGGACATGACTGTTTAGAGGTCCCTATTGACAAGCACAGGTGAAACCAAGTGGTATGATACCAGCAACTGTGGTGCCTGTGACACATAATGTGAAAGAGAACTTCTCTAGTACCTCAGGATGAAAGTGGAAGATGTCGAGGCCTGTGGTTTTAGCATCACAGTTCTGAATTCATAGGATGAGATGGGAGCTTTCCCAGACCCAAGGGGTGTATGTGTGTGTGTGACCACAGGTGATGCTGATATCAATGATACCTGTAACTTTAGACTTGATGTTGCAGAAAACTAAGGGGACTGTCCCTAGGTACTGTGGTGGTAACTGAAGTTGCTGCTGGGGCTTGTAGTGCTGTTTGCTTTCGTGGAGCTCTGACACCCAGATGGTACTTTCTATGCATCCCCAGGGACAAGTACAAGTAATGCCAGTGCTTTGGGCACCAGCATCTTAAATTTCAAGTCCGTGGGCTGTGGAGGAGAGCATCAGCAGGTCTTGTGGTTTGAGTGTAGGTGGTACCAGGTTTATGGATTTGTTATCTGTGGTCCTAGAGCTCTGTATTAGGATTGGTAACGTCCCTAGGTCATGTAGTGGGTACAAGGCTTGTGTCATTGGTAGTGTGGGCCTGGAGTTTTAGGACAAGAATGGAACTTTTCCCCTTGGTCCCCCAAAACAAACATGGGTAATTTTTTTTTTTTTTTTAATACCAAAAATTGGAGTCCCAAGGGTGTATACTAGAAAGGAGACCTTTTTACTGGGTCAGTGCAGATGAAGCCAGGGAATGGGGCATTCACTATCCTAAAACTTGTGGTAGTATCAGGGTACCAGTTGCCAGGTCTATACATCAAGATGGATTCTAGCTGTGGCTGTTGTAACAACTTGGATTCTGGGGATTGGGGGTATCAAAGTGAGTTCCTTCTCTGAACAGAGCACTTCACTCTTAAACCAGCCAGTTCCCAAGCTGGATTTAAAGTCTGTGAGGACTGGCATCCTCCTACAGTTAGGATGGCTGACTTGCTGCTATCTTTGGAACCACTGGCATTTTTCTGCTTACATTTTCCTAGTAGTGTGGAGTAATGTACCTGCTACCAGAGAACTAGGTTTGAAGTTGCAACTTGCTTTGTTCTTTGCTCTAGATTGCCTTACTGACTCTCTGGGCTGCTTAGGGTTCCTATAACTTGCTTGCTTTTTGCAGAGTTCTCCTTCACTCTCCTCAAAATATTTGTTCCTTTGTTGCTCTGGTTCTTCTCTGTGACATTCATGCACAGGATACCTCTATCAGCATATTGACCATAGTATCTCATAGATTGTTTTTCAGAACGGTCATTAAATAATCTTAGCATCATGTAAAATTGTCACTTAGAGGACGGTTTTTTCTCACTGAAGATGTAAGTTTATGTAAGCTTGGTATATAGTAGTGAAAGATTATGAACTGAAAACCTAAAACAATGTTATAACCCATGTGAATTCAAGTATTGCAGATTTTCTACCAATTCCACAAGTTAGATGTGTAAGAAATAAAAATAAAACTTTTCTGAACCCAAATTTATATTTCAAGTTCATTTCAATGAGGTATTACATAGTTTGGGTATTTCTTTGCAAATATTTATCAATGGAGTATCAAGGCAAAAAATTCTACTGTGGTCAATATCAAGCTACCAGTGAGATATCATTGAATATGGAATTTGAAAGTGGTGTCCTCTAATGTTCTATTGCAAGCCATTTCAGACTATTCCAGCACATTTCTAGCTTCAGATCCTTTCCCCTACCTCTTATGAGATGGGTGTAATTCTTGAGTTGAATTGTAGAAGTGTAAGCCCAGGGCAATGGTCTTTTAAAATATGGATCCTTTTTGGACCTTGATGTCATTAGTTCATCCAGGAAACCCTTGAGATCTCTTTAAAACAGAGGAAGCCCTTCTCCTCTCAGTCATACAGGTAACCTCAGAAATCTAGTGAAGAGCAAGAACTCCCAGCCCTGTCCAGTGGTATAGGAAGACTCACTCCCTGGACTTCCATTTTCACTGACAATATGAGGCAGAATTCCCTCTTTACTTATTGGAAGGATTTCAGAGGCCTAACTAAGACAAAACATTTTCACAGACCCAGAGTTTTGAACACCAAAATGTACAGGTTTTGGTGGAAAAAAAAAAAACAGCCAAGAATGAAGAAATGGAAAAAAGAATAAACAACACTAGCACTAACATGATGAAGAGATCAGAATTATATTGTAGGAATTTTAAGCATCCATCATAACTGTGACAACATTCGTCCCTGTGACCAAAATACCTAACATAGACAAAGGATAAATAAGTTATTTTGACTCATGGTTTTTGAGGTTTTGGTACACAATTAGCTGGTTTTATGCTCTGAGCCTGAGGTGAGACAGACCATCATGGTGGAAGGGCATGGCATACCATGCTCAGCTTATGGTATCCAGGCAAGAAAGAAGCAAGATAGAGAAGGAGCCAGAGATAAGATAAGATAAATGCTACCAGGGCATGCCTCCTGTGATCTACTTTCTCCAGCAAGGTTCTACCTTCTAATAATCCATTCAAATTATTATATTATATTATATTTTATTTTATTTTTGACAGAACTGGGGATTAAATCCAGGGGTACTATACAAATGAGCTACACCCCTAGTCCTTTCTATTTTTTATTTTGAGGCAGAGTCTCACTAAGTTGTCTAGTCTGGCTTCAAACTTAAAATCCTCCTGCCTCAGTCTCCTGAGTAGTTAGGTTTACAGACATGTGTCACTGTACCCAGCCTATTCAAATTATTATTTTTTCATTTTTGATGTTATTACTAGTTAATGATAGTTATACCTAATATGTGGGTTCATCCTGATAATCATACATGCATGAACTATGACTTGCTGCACTTCAGTTCCCAGTACTTCCTCCTTTCCTTCCATTCCCCTTCCTTTGTTCTCCTTCTACTCTACTGGTCTTCCTTCTATTTATTTAGAGTTTTTAACAGTGATGCTTTATAGATATACAGAAAGGTGAAATTCACGATAGTGTATTCATATATGTATATAGCATACTTGTTCAATTCCATCCCACTGTTTTTTCCCTCCTTTCTTTCTCCTCCTCTATCCACTTGGTCTGCTCCACTGATCTGCCTTTTATTTAGTGTTGCATTTCTGAGTCTGGCTTATTTCAATTAGCATGATGTTCTCTAGTTCTATCCATTTACCAGAACATTCCATAATTTTATTTTTCTATGTGACTGAGTAAAAATCCACTGTGAATGTGTACCACATTTTCTTTATCATCTTTCAAAGGGCATCTGGGCTGATTTCATAACTTGGATATTGTGAAATGTCAATTAAATCCATTAATCCATGGATAAGTCCAGAGTCCTCATGATCCAAGCATTCCCTTTTTAAAAGCTTCACCTCAGGATGTTGCTTCATTAGGACCAAGTCCTCTATACATGAACTTTTGTGGGACAATTCAGGTCTAGACCATAACAGGAATACACTAGAACAAAATTAAAAATAGTCTCAGTCAATAAAAGAGAAGCAACTGGAAATTTTAGAATTAAAAAATTCAATGATTGGAATTAAAACATCTCAATGGGTGGGCTCAATGAATAAATAGACTAAGAAGAATGGGCGGAACAGAAGACAAAAATAAAAGGATTAGTGATCTTGAAAGAAACAGAAAAGAAATTACCTAATCTAAACAGCACAAATAAAATGGACCGAAAAAAAAATTGATCATGGTATCAGGAACTCATGGGATAATAAAGATCTAATTTTCAAGTCATGAAGAGTCCTAGAAAAAAAGAGTAATGAAGATAGTTGTGTTCAAATAGTTGAAGACATAATGTCTGAAAATTCTGAAATTTAACAAAACATTCTCAACCTACAGTCTCAAGAAGATTAATGAACTCTCAACAATATAATCCCAAAGCAATATACTCTAAACGTATTATATATATGTTTGTTTATATATATAAACAAATTTCTGAAAATGAAAGAAAAAGTAAAAGCAGACAGAGAGAAGTGGCATGTTACCTATTGGAGAAACATCAATTTGAATGACAGCTTCTAATTTCTCCTCAGAAACCACAGCGGTCAGGAGAAAGTGGACAGAATTTTTCAAGTGCTGAGCAGAAGAGAATTCTCAATCTGGAGCTCTATATTAGTGAAAATATTTTTCAAACATAAGAAAATGCAGATATTCTCAGATGAAGGGAAATTAAGAGGATTTATCTCCAGTCTATCTATTGGCTAAGACATTTTCTCTAAACAGAAAGGAAACATAAAAGGGGGAAAGTTTAAATGTTAGGAAATAATGAACTTCAGAGAGAGTTAAAATGTTGATAGATGACTTTCCCCTTTATTTTTTCTATTTGTTGGTCAAAACAAAAATTACATTATTCTTTCATGTAGTTCCCAACATATTAGAAGTAATATTTAAGATAACTATATTTAAAATGGAGGGCAAAATAAATGAAACTGCTTTTCTACTTTTAACTGGAAATGATTAAAAAACAGAAGAGTTTGATACATTATGTATATATAATGTATTGCCTAGAACAACTACTAAACAAGCCATACAAAAATACATTCTCAAAAATATTCTGTGTTAATAAAAATGGTAATCTGAAATATGTTCAAGTAACTCATAGGAAGTAAGAAAAAGCAAAAGTTATAGAAAGGATGAAAAAAGTTGTACTTTACAAAAGTTAATATAAAGAAAGCAAGAGTTGCTATCTTAATATTAAATAATGTAGATTTCAAAACATTTCCAGAGACAGACATTACCTAATGATAAAAAGTCATTTAAGGAAGAAGACAAACAAACTCAATGCATATGTATCAAACAGCAGAGTTGCCAAATGTGTGAAGAAAAAACTGATAAAAGTGAGAACAAACAGAAAAACCCACAGTGAAAGCTTCAACATCTTCCTTTCAGCAATTGACAGGACAACTAAACAGAAAATTAGCAAAAGTAATAGAATTAAACAATACTATTAAGAATGGTGTGATAATGGACATTGAACAACAGAATACATACATACAATACACATATAGTCAATATCCTGGATTATAAGTAAAACCTCAATGAATATTAAAAAAAACCCCAGAAACCTTAAAGGAGGATATATATGTTGACTACAAAAGAATCAAAGTAGAAATAAATAACATGAGGGTAAAAAATATCTTCGATTGCTTGGAAACAAAACAAACATTTTTCCATGGATCAAAGAAAATGCATCAGTAGGAATTTAAAAAGAAACCTTGAACTAAATTAAAATTATAATGCAACATATTAAAATTTATGGATGCTGCTAAAGTAGTGGTAAGAAATTTTGAATTATTATGTGCTTGCTTTAGAAACCAGAAAATATTCCAGTAATCTAGACTTCCATTTTAAAAAAGAGCAAAATAAACTAAAAGCAAGAAGAATTAAGGAAATAATAAAGAGTGGAGCAGAAGTCAATAAAATTTAAAGCAGAAAAAATAATCAATGATAACTGGCTCTTTGGAAAGATCAATATATTTGACACACATCTATTAAGATTGACAAAAAGGATCAGGTATAGATTATTAATAGTAGGAATGAAGCAGGAAATATGACTATAGATCTTGCAGATATTGGAGAGATAATGTTACTAATACCTCTATACATGTATTATAGCTTAGATAAAGTTAAGGTCTTGTTCAAAAAGTGGAATTTGCCACAGCACCAATATCAAATATAACTTAGAATAGCCTTGCAACTACTAATGAAATTGAACTCATTTTCTAAAAAAGAAACATCCAAGCCCAGATGGTTTTGCTGAAGAATGCAACTAAATCGTTAAGAGTAATTAACACCAGCATCTCCTACAGAAAAAGGAGAGGATCACTTCCTAATTCACTTTATGAAAGTTTTATCCTGATATCAAAACCAGACAAACATGGTACCTAAGAGAAAATTATAGACGAATACCTTTTTAAAATTAATTTATTTGTTGATGGACTTTTAATTTATTAGCTAATTAACTAATATGTGGTGCTGAGAATCAAACCTCATGTATGCTAGACAAGCACACTACCATGAGCCACAACTCCAGCCCAACCAATATCTTTTATGAATATAGATGCCAAAAGTCTTAACATTTTGTCAAATAGAAGTCACCAACATGAAAAAAATCATGAAGAAATACCAAGTTGATTTTATTCCAAGAATGCAATACTGGTTCAATATTTGAAAATCAATCAATATAATTTACCTTGTTAGTAAGCTAAAGATAGAAAAATCATATAATCATAATTGGGGCAGAAATATTTGCTGGTGAAATTCAACACTCAATCATAACAAAAACAAAACATAACAGAGAGCATCCTTTATTTGAAAAATAAAACATTACCATAAAAAAGCTACCTGCAGATCAGATCCTACTTTCAAATTAAACACTAAATGCTTTCTTATAAAATCAGAAACAAGACAAGGATATCCACTCTCAGTACTGGTATTCATTATAGCTCTTGGTGGTTTAGCCATCACAATAAAGCAAGAAAAGGAAATAAAAGGCACATTGATTAGAAAGGAAAAAAATAGAGTTGTTTTTATTTGTAGGTGACATGATCATCTATGGAGAAAATCACAAGTAATTAAAAAAAAGTGTCTAGAACTAATAAATGAGTTCCATTAAGTTTTAGAATATGAGATACACATCCAAAAATTCTATATGCTAGTTATGAGCATTTGGACACAAATTAAAAATAAAAATGCATATTGCTTAAAATATATATTTGTATGCTAAGCATATGTATTTGAATGCTACAACCCACAAAATCTGAAAATAAAAAAAGTTTCAAAGAGCTAAAGAGAGAGATATTTTATGTTGATTAATTGGAAGACAATATGGCAAAGATGGTCACTTCCTCCCAAATTAATATGCAGGTTTTATAAGACATTCCAGTCACTGTCCCAGTAAGATTTCTTTTTGTCAGTGTAGATGAATTATATCAAATTTATGTGGAAATTTTAAAATGGGTAAAAGGGAATAAAAATGGGAAGATTTTAATATAAAAACTTGATTTAAAAGTCTGATTTAAAAGCTTAATATTAGCTACAGTAATCAATATCATATTGCATTAGAGAAGGGATTAAAAACATAAATAAATATTTAGAGTAGAAAAATGAGATATAGCCACATACAAGTATGGCTGAACAATTCTAAACATAGTTTAAAAGTCTGATATTCCTCAAAATATTAAACTTGATTATGCTATGCTCTAGAAGTTTCATTCCTCTCTATACACTCAAGTGAAATACAAACATTTTCACAAAATCTTACTCGTGAATGTAGACGCCACATTAGTGTAGTCAAAATATAGAATTAATCTAAATGTCCATGACGAATGAATGGCTAAATAAAATGGAATATAAAGATAAAGGCAAAGTGGAGTATTATTCAGCATTTTCAACAGTAGAAAGAAGTGAAGTATTGCTCCATGCTTTAATATGTACTAAAGTCTTAGAAATGAGAGCGAGAAAGGAAAGGAGTGAACAAGAGCTTTTTTTGTTGTTGTTGTTGTTGTTATTGTTTTTTGGATACTACGTACATTGGTATTTTCCCATGTTGACAAATAAAGTATAAAATTGTTTGAAATGAAAGACATCCTTTAAATGTTATTTTTTTGTTCTTTAGAAAACATTTTCCAATTTAAATGTTTTTGTTTCCAAATACGCTCTGGTATTAATTTTATACTGGGTAAAAATCATTTTCATTAAATTTGATACTTAGAGCTACATATAGGAAACGAATATGAATGTAAATAAGTGATAGATTTATAAATTTAAAGCCTGTATATTGTCTATCTCTAAATCATAAATATTTCGCCTTAATTTTCATTATTTTCTTAGGCTCTGAATTTAAAGAGTGTGTGGATTATTGGTACCCCTGAATATACTGTGTCAGGCATACACTGTGTAGAAAATTAGAAGTCTTATTAAAGACTTCTAAAAAATTACTGGGATGACAGAATACACACTAAAAAAGTTGTGAACAATGTCAGACTTATAAACTATAAAATTGAATTCAAGGACATTTTTTAAATTCATGCAATTGCAATCCTTAATAATATTAGGGAGAAAACAAGGAAATTAGGCAGTAGTTCAAGTCTCATTTTGTTATAATAACTTAGGAATCACGCCAGCCCCAAATGGCCTGAATGACTGCGTTGTGCGCAGTGTGTTCTGGAAGGGAACTTTCCCTTTGGCACTTGCCATTTGAAACTCAATCCAATCTCCTAAGATATGGTATGTTTGCCATATTCTTCCATAAGAAATATTGTAATGCTTTCTTATGTGAATGCCAAGATCTTGAGAATGGCATGAAGTAATTCTCTGAGTCACTGAATCCTAAAAATACTCATGCTGAAGTCAAGAACATCAAAAGTGAAATAACAGTATCAATAGGAAAGAGGGAAATGAAGAGTAATCCTTAATTTTGAGGAGTTCTAATGTAAAGTCCAGGGTTTCCTAGGACTGCTACTTGGGGTTTTGAGTATCTGTTTTGAGTACCTTAAACTGTATACATGTATACATGTATACATTCTGTGTATTTTCCTTTCTTTCTGTGTTTTCTCTTTATGTTTCTGAAATAAGAACTTTCAACACTTTCATCAGATCCAAAAGTGATACATGAGCCAAAAGATGGTAATTCACAGCACTGTGGAAAAGAAGTCCATTTGTCTTGTGAACAGGCATGGTTATTAGTACAGGCACATATAATGTGAGTTCCCAGGATGCCACAGCACTTCCCTCCTGGTTCATTGACTCCGTGCTTGAGTCTCTTGACATGCATCTTGAGGTAGATCATCCTTTCCCTTTTCCTCATCTAGTGAAATTTAAGTCCAGATGAACCAGGCAGAGCCCCAGCGATTAGCCTTTCCATCAAGCTCAGATTTATGTCCCCCTTCGTTTCTCATTTACACCCTAGGACCTTGGTACCTATCCTTGCAAATCCAGCCCTTTACATTCTCAGATGATCAGTTATTATCACCTACTTTTCTAAATGAGAGACTACATAGTTTGTGCCTAGACCTTCATGTCTTTACCAAGCTCTCGGTAAATGCTCCACCTTATATGACTTATAACTCAATTATTGAAGTGTTCAAATAGAAGAACTTCTTCTACACTTTGAGGTTTCTTAAGATGGGTCTATGAACCCACAATTAAAGTGCACATAGCTAGGGATCCCTATCTGCTCCTGACTCAAGAAGAAGCAATCTGTCTGGCTCCAACCTGCCCCTCCACTGACCCATCCCTCCATGTGCTACTTGTTCCTGCATTACCTGCTGCAGCTAGCCTCGCAGATATTGCTGATGAGGTGAGGAGGTTTCAGTCACGTCCCTAGCATGCCTCTGGCTTCTTGTAGCAGGCATGGAAGAAGTATTATTGTAGGAGAACTTTCCTGTTTGGGATTTCTCCACCCCTACTGCTACAACTCCTAGCTGTTGTGTAATTGGATGTAGCTGAAGAAGCCATGAGAGTGTTGAGTCACACAACCACGGGAACCTTACAGTTAAGGTGCGGGAGTCTGCCAGGCAGCACTTTCCAAGCATTTAGTGTGTTGTGAATGTTCTAAGTATCTTTTTAATAGGCAGATTCTGATTCTGAAGTTTGAGAGTAGGCACAAAGCTTTTACATTTGTTAAACTTCACAGGTTGATATTATTGCTGCTGGCCCTGGAGCAGTTTTTAATAACCAAGGAGCTAGAAAACTATCTATCCAAGTTGCATTGATGTAAGGAGCTAGATGTAGATGTGGGGAGGGGAAGGTGTGAGTGTTTACTTATGCACACCCATACAGGGAGGAGTGTGCACTTGGTCAGATACAGGTTCACTCTGCCCCATACTTTGAATTCCATCTCAAAAACAAATGATTTTCTGAGTTTTCTACACCACTGAGCCTTTGTTAAATTTGGGTCAAAATGTGCCCTGTAGTTGTGTCCTCAAGATGAGAGGGTCTAACCTAAGCTATTTTTAAAGAAATAGAAATAGAAAACAATAAATAAGAAAATATAAAAGTTAACTGAAAATATAGTTGTAAGTATATAAAAAGAGAGAAGAATGGTTGATTGTAATGCTCAATAAGGCATCAATAGGCTGCAGCAAGAGCACCAGAACAGAGAGAAGTGATTAAGAGACATTAGAAAATAGATTAATAAGGAAGAAGACTGGGGTTGAAATGAATTCAATGAAATGGAAAGCCATCAATGAAGGAATTATTTTTAGGTCCAACCCATGGAAGATGGAATCATAAGGAATAGGAAACCTACTCATGAAAATTGATTATTCTGCTAGAGTGATAATTTTCAAGGAAATACATTAAAAATTTTGAGCAGAATATACTTTCTATGCATAATGTACCATTTCCTACAGTACCTCAGTGCTTTTCTCATCTGCTCAGAACCAGGTATTTGACATAAATTACCATAACAGGTCTAAAAGTCACTCTGTGAATTTTCTAGAAATGTTATGCTTGTATGACTCAAATATTAAAGCGTACAAACAGAAAAGAGTAAAGCATTAAGTTTCCTTCACCTATGAGGAGCTTGACCCAGAACTCATAACATGGATGTTGGTGATCTGCATTAGAATGGTGAGGGAAATGAAAGGTCCCTGGGGAGTTTACTTGGGCTTACAGAGAGATCTGAAGGCCTGGCACAAGCCATGTGGTCTCTCATTCAGAAAACTAGCTGAGTAATAACTGAATATCCCGAGAATGTAGAGGGCCAGATTTCACAAGCACAGGTACAAAGGGCCCAGGGTTTAAATGAGAGTACATAGAAAAAATGAATCTAAGCTTGATATAAAGGCTAGTTTAGAGGGAGTTATCTAAGTCAAGGTTGTAACAAACTGCCTGAAAGTAAAGTGGATGGATCTTCAAGTGAAATGAGCTGCCTAGCCTTAGCTTGAGTTGAGTTCTTCCCATTTGGACACATCCGTCATCTTTTTGGGAACAATCTCATCCCAAGGGTCAGGATATATTCACTTGGCCACATAGTACCTCAGGCATTTCAGGCTAGATTCAATAGTGATAATAGCATTGATCGCAGCATTAGATAGTGGTTAGATGTTAGAAGAATTGATTTTAAGCGTCCTGTGACGTGAAAGGTCTGTTGCCTTATTACCAGTTTTAGCTAGGATAGGCTAAACAGAGGTAACAAATACTGAATGTCTAATGAAGCAGACAATATAGATGCTTATTTCTTGCTTTCATAACCTCTTCAAGGCAGTTGTTCCTAGTTGCTTTATGGCTCTTCTACATATGACAATTCAGGGGCATAGGATTATTCCATAGCCTGGCTTTGCCTTCCCCTAGGAAAGGAAAAGACAGTGTGGAGAAGCAATTCCCATTTTTAAAATTTCCTGGTCCAAAAGAGGACCTCTTCTGCTATGTTTCTATTGGTGAGAACTGTATATATGGCTATATGAATTGTATGTAGCGCTAGAAAAATGTAGTCCCTAGATGGGTAAGTGCTTCCTGGCTACTGTGTACTGTGGAAAGTGGGGAATGGGTCTTGGCAGGTAGCCTTCCATCTGTGCTCCATAGTCATGTGACAGAAGTTAGCCCAAGAATGGGAGGAACATCCTGTTCTACACACAGAACTGACTGACTTCTCTTCAGTGAAGACCCTAAGAATAGAGTTTCTCATTAGCACTTAGGGTCAATGGTTCACTCATAGTGGTCATGGTGCCTGCTTGGGGATGAAGTCTTAGAATAGTGGCAGTTGCCCTTGTGGAAACCCATACCATAGCAGCACATGTCAATAAGAGAGCTGGATGTGGAAGCAGAAGTGTGTCTGAGTTACACTTGTGCATGGACACATGAGAGAGGCTTCAGGGACCAGGAAATGAGAAAGCAAGTACTGCCTCACCCCAGGTATTTCCAGAGGAGGGTGCAGGGAAAGAAATGAAGCAAGGAAAGAAAGAATTGCAGAGGATGTTTATGGATTGTAGATTTGAAGGCAATTTCAAAATGCGAGCATTTAAAGACTTTTAGAAATAGCAGCCACTGTAGGCTGTGTATAATTCCTTGGGGTTAGGATTAAAAGATGAAAACATCTTTTACTTAGATAGGCATGTGCATAGGTAGGTAGATTTAATAACTTTGTTTAAAAGATTAGTCATTACAGCACAGTTATCTTTGTATGTGCTGTTTGAGGATATTGGTTTGTTCGAGAACCCTAATTTCTTTCCTCCCTTGTCTGCCAAATGAGGGTGCTGATCATTTTCAGGGGTAGATATGTTTCCATAACCAAGGGAGAACCAGTGACAAGGGTGTTAGGCTCTCTGACATTCTTGATGAGTGTGGGATGTCACCTTCTCGTGGGCCAAGTACCTGGCCTTCACCTTGATGGACCCTTTTGGCATAATGTATGGGAGTGCTAGGTTTTGAAGTGTGAAGACAAACTGGCAATTGGCAAAAATGCTAAGGACCAAAACTGATCTGCATGGTTCTCATATATTCTGTATATGTTTTACATTTTCCAGAGAATTATGCCAAGCATTTTTATCAGTTAATTCAGTCCTTACCAAAGTTGGTGAAGAAATGGTTAATTCATCCATTGTATTAATTTATCCATTGAGGACTCTGGACCTCAGAGAAATTTTATGTAACTCCTCCATGATGACACAGTAATAATGAAGAAGAGAAAAACATAAAACTTGCATCATTTCCAAAGCCCAGGTGCAACTTGTGGTTAGAGACATGAGGATCTTACCGAAACACACATTCCACACATTCCCATCTCAGTGCTTAGTGCCTCAAACATGTGCAGGACCCTCCATAGCAGATTACTAAACTCTCTGGAAGGAAACTATCCATTCATTTTTCATATACCAAGTTCTATTAACCCATGAAATCCCAAGTTTTCACTTTTGTGAATGTTTCAATAACACAGGGGTATTATAATAGTTTAGAAATAATAATCATAATCTGCAGCTTATATACTCTTAATTATCAGAACAAAAATACAGATTGTCTTATAAAGAGAGCTATGGGACAATATAGTATCCTTTACATATATAAGTCATCCTATAAATAGGACACTGGGGACAGACACATTACCTAATATGCCAAGAAGTGACTTTCTTGACCAATTCAACAATTTGTTTTGGTGGAAAAGAACAAAAATCTTCCAACAGAAAGCTGTATTTCATTTTTGACAAGATTTCATCAGTGTCCCTCAATACAGTGTGTTTTAACATCACTGCTGTTCTATTTGAGAACAATAGGGTCTCTCACATCAAATCTGATATCCTGTTGGGCAGTAATAGGTCGAGGGGTGTTATGCTTTCTTGCTTCTAGGTATGCTACATAGTTGTGTCTTTTGAAACCCAACAAATTATGGGATCTCTCTTGTCTTTGTTCACAGATTTATGATTAATCCACACATTTTCAATACAATATCAATTATTTGAGTGAACAGAGGCCAATACTATTTTTTTTTAAAATCTCAGATAGAAGTGTAATGTTTGGAAACCTACCACTGAAATCTTTACAGGTATCCCCTACCTTTGGTCAAAACATACTGGCTCCACTCTGTATTTCCCATCTTGGTCAAGGGGTTCTACCATATTATAATTTCTTCCACTCATGACACATTTGTTTATTTTTATTTTTAAAAATATTTTTAAGATGTTGGATAGACCTTTACTTTATTTGTTTATTTATATGTGGTGCTGAGAATCGAACCCAGTGCCTCACACATGCTAGGCAAGTGCTCTACCACTGAGCCACTGCCCCAGCCCCTGATGACACATTTATTTCTAACTCTTTTACAATGAGAATTTCATTACTTGTGTTGAAGCTGTATCATACAACCCTCCTGCATGTTTTTTTCATGAGTGTCTTCAGTTCCAGAAGACACTAGTTCAGTTTGTTTTAATCTCATGGTGCTGGTAACTAGGAACCCTGTATTTTGAAGGTGTACCAACAACTCATAAGTAGGGAATAGATTGTCCAGAAAAAATGTGGTATGATTGGGGATTCTCTTCCACTTCAACCATCTGTAGAACTACCTTACTTCTAGGAAAGAAAAGGAAAATGAATTTTGAGTAGATGACCAGAAATATTTACCTATGCAGCCATTCTCCTTGTGGTTTATCTTTATTATAGCATTAGGCATAACACATTGTTTATATTCATGTTTGGTTTGCTATGAAACTATAAGGGCAGCACTCTAGCCAGGACATCAGCAAAACATGAACAGTATACAAAAGGTGTATCTGAAGGGAATGCAAAAAAGGATCTGTTTACAAAGGTATAGATAAGAATTGGCGACCTAACAAGATATGGTGAAACAGGGATTGCCAACAGAAGGTAGCAATTATTACCCATCTTCTCCTTTTTATTAGCTGCTAGCAAGAAGTGCTGAAGCAGCATGGTGGTGCTGGGTAGGGTTCAGCCTCAGCCAGTTTGCAGCCTCTGTGGTAGGATCATGGGTAATAACTACCCTCACTTCCTATCTAGTTTTTGGCATTGCCTTCCATTGGGCAAGTCCAGCAGGAAACTGGAGGGAAAACAGCCCTGTCATCTTGGTCCTTAGAGATAAACATCTTAGAACTCAAGGCAAGTGAAGGGGGACACGGAAAAATTTTGATGTGCAAACAGAGATTAACAAGAGCAGGTGGGTGTTATTTTGTTAGCCTCGAATATCCAAGTAGTATGCTGCACTTTACTATGCAATCTGCATTGCCTCAATGTCTTATTTTTAGGACAGCTATTTTCCACCATTGATAATTTGAAATACCATGCATTCTTCAAAATAAAATGACCATCCAGTTCTATAAAGTACTCTCATGAATGGGTTTCTTATATTACATATCAGTTATTTACATAATACTTTGTTCAGTTGAGCATATTTAGTAAAAGTAAATTTCATAGCTAAGTTTATGCCATTTTTCACAATGAAATTAAAATTATTTTCAACTATTCTAATCACTCACCTATTTTCTCAAAAGAATAAATCTCCACAAACAATAATATTGTCAAAGTTACTGTAAGTGGCATATTTATTGCTCAGGTTTTTAAAAGGAGTTCTGTTCATCTGGAACAATCAACAAAACAGATGTATTATGCCCAATCATATTCATTTAATCCTAACATTAAAAAATTCAAATATTTAGGCAATAACAATGCACATATCGTTGAGTGACAAATTGGAAATAGTATGGTTCTTTAATGGAGAGTTGGTTGACATTTGAAGAGTCTGTAGTGTTTGCATATGTCTACAAGTGTTAAATGCATATTATGGATTCACATACCAAAAATTTGAATATTATGTGAAGATACTTTTCAAAATATTTATTTATTTATGATCTCGGGTGGACATCTTCCTCTCAAAATATATTTGAAATTTGCACTTTTGCTCATTCAACAAACTAACACTGTGAGCAGCAGCAAGCATCATTCTGTGTAACCTTTAGAAACTTTTGTCACTTCTACTAAAATTAACCTAAAAAGATTGATAAACCAAACAACTTTCCTAAAAGTGTACTTTTATACAGCATTAACTATAGACGTGGAAAAATAAGCATGTATTCAAATGATAAATAAATGCTACTGTAAGGTCTTTCATTTTGGCAAAGTCAGAACACAATTTTGATAATAATCTGCATTAATTTTGCAGCAAATTACAATAAGACCACACTATATAGTTTTGCCATTCAGATATTTATGAAATGCTCTAATTTAACATAGTGACATATATTACATGCATCTTTTACAAGTTATAGCTTAAAATCTCAGAGCAAATTAGACTGACACTGATCCAAAAAAAAAAAAAAAAGAAAAGATGATGCAGTATGAAATTATACCCCTTTGAGAACTAGAAGAACAATAATTGCATTGCTTCCTCTAAAACCATTCAAGTATGTAAACATTGCTGGGAATAGCATTATGTGGGGACCCTTTTTATACTCTTTCCGTCTTGAACACTCAAAAGATTGAGAAAGAAATACATTCCGATCCTGCTATGGCTTTACTTGAGCACACTTCAGAATTTTAGCTTTTTGCACACTCCTTAGAGATTATGGTGGGGAAGTTTGGAAAGCAGTTTCTCAGAAATGCTTTTCAGAGGGGGAAGGGAACTATAAAAATACACCAGCCTGACAAATGACAGGCATTGTAGACAGGAAAAGAAAAGGCATCTTGGTTTCACACCAATGTAGGAGCTTTTCTTCTCAAATGAATATTTTCGACAGCTGAGCAAGATGATAAACAGCAGTATCACAAAACACTTAAATGGAAACAAGTATTATGATGTACATTATTCACCTGGCATTCTCCAATTCGTGACATTTATATGTGGTGGAACCTACTGCAGATTCATTTATTTATTTTTGAAGTAGAATGAATACATACATTATGAAGGTACATTAATGCGAACTTTTCTTCTCTAGAGAGACAGAAGCTTAAGAAAAGAACTCATGTATCTATACAGGCAATATGTAGTAATCTCAGGGTCCATATCTGGGGCTCAGCAAGCTCCTATCAGGTAGAAAATACTGTATTAAATACAGACAAATATAGATATATTTTTCCTTATAAGTATCAACAGTGATGCAAATGATTATTTAACTCACAAATGTGTTAGTTGAAAAAGCATTGCTGAACCCAGTCTATTTCTAGAATTTATATCATGATTCTTTATTTTTCATTTTTTTGTACTAATTAGTTGTACATGACAGAAGGCATTTATTTTGATAGTTCATACATAGGATAAATATTTTGATATTTGCTCAGTTTAGAAAGACTTTCTTTCTTTGATCCTCAATGGTGGGTCTTCCAATAATTTTATGACTGAGAAGAAAATGCAGTGAGATTATGCACCTAGGAATTCATTGACTTATTCCCATGGTAGAATGACTAGTCAATGCTTAAAGCAGTTGTTCTCAAATATTAGTGTTCATAAGAATCACTAATAAAGTTTTTTTTTAAATTGGTTCTGTTCAGATATACATGGCAGTAGAATGTATTTTGACATATTATACACACATGGAGTATAACTTATTGGACAATTTTGTGGTTGTACATGATGTGGAGTTTCACTGGTCATATACTGGTATATGAACATAGGAAAGTTGTGTCTGATTCATTCTACTATCTTTCCTATTCCTATTCCCCTCCCTTCCCTTCCTTCCCTTTTGTGTAATCCAAAGAACTTCTATTTCCTCCCTGCCTGTGCATTCTGTATTAGCATTCACATATCAGAGAGAACATTTGGCCTTTGCTTTTTTTGGAACTGGCTTATTTCACAAGATAGACTCTAGCTCCATCCATTTACTGGCAAATGCCATAATTTCATTCTTCTTTATGGCCGAGTAATATTCCATTTTGTACATATACCACATTTTCTTTATCCATTCATCTGTTGAAGGGCACTTAGGTTGGTTCCATAGCTTAGCTATTGTGAATTGAACTGCTATAAACATTAATGTGGGTGCATCACTGTAGCATGCTGATTTTAATTCCTTTTGGTGTATACCGGGGAATGGGATAATTGGGTCAAATGGTGGTTCCATTCCAAGTTTTCTGAAGAATCTTCATACTTCTTTCCATAGTGGTTGCACCAATTTGAAGTCCTACCAGCAATGTATGAGTGTACCTTTCCCCCCACATCCTTGTCAACATTTATCATTACTTGTCTTCTTGATAATTCCCATTCTGACTGGAATGAGATGGAATCTTGATGTAGTTTTATTTTGAATTTCTCTAATTGCTAGAGATGTTGAACATTTTTTCATGCATTTGTTGACTGATCATATTTCTTCTTCTGTGAAGTGCCTATTCATTTCCTTTGCTCATTTATTGATTAGGTTACTTGTTTTTTTGGTACTAAGTTTTTTAAGTTCTGTGTTAATCCTGAAGATTAATGCTCCGTCTGAGGTACAGGCAGCAAAGATTTTCTCCCATTTTCTTCATATTCTTGATTTTTTCCTTTGCTATGAAGAAGTTTTTTTTTTTGTTTGTTTGTTTTTTTAATACCATGGTATATATTGATTCTTGATTTTACTTCCAAAGAAGTCTTGTTGAGGAATTTGGTTCCTAAGCCAATATGATGAAAGTTGGGCTTATATTTTCTTCTAGTAGGCACAGGTTCTCTGGTCTATTGCCTAGGTCCTTGATCCACGTAAAGTTGATTATTTTACAGGATGAGAGATAGGGGTTCAATTCCATTCTGCTATATATGGATTGCCATTTTTCCCAGCACCATGTGTTGAAGAGGCTATTTTGCTCCAAGTTGTGTTTATGATACCTTTGTCTAGTATGAGATAACTATTTATATGGGTTTGTCTCTCTGTCTTCTATTCTCTTCCATAGTTCTTCTTGTCTGTTTTGGTGCCAATACCATGCCATTTTGTTATTATATCTCTGTAGTATAATTTAATGTCTGGTATTTTGATGCCTCCTGCTTTGTTTTTCTTACTAATGATTTCTTTGGATATTCTGGGCCTCTTATTTTTCCAAATGAAATTCATAACTGCTTTTTCTATTTCTATGAAGAACATTATTGGAATTTAATAGGATTTGCATTAAATCTGTAGAGCACTTTTGGTAGTATAGCCATTTTTGAAAATTTTATTCTGCCTATCCAAGTTCAGGGAGAGCTTTCCATCTTCTAAGGTCTTTTTAAATTTCTTTCTTTAGTGTTCTTCAGTTTTCACTGTAGAGGTCTTTCACCTGTTTTGTTAGATTAATTCCCAAGTATTTCTTTTTTGAGGCTATTGTGAATGGGATAGTTTTCCTCATTTCACTTTCAGCTAATTCATCATTGGTATATAAGAACACAATTGATTTATGGCTGTTAGTTTTATATTCTGCTACTTTGCTGAATTCATTTATGAGTTCCAGAAGTTTTCTGGTGGAGTTTTTTTGGGTCTTCTAAATATAGAATCATGTCATTGGCAAATAGAGTTAGTTTGAGCTCTTCTTTTGCTATTCGCGTATCCCTTTAATTTCTTTCTTTTGTCTAATTGCTTCGGATAGAGGACTATGTTGAATAAAAGTGGTGAAAGAGGCATCCATGTCCTGTTCCAGTTTTTAAAGGGAATAATTTCAGTTTTTCTCCATTTAGAATGATGTTGGCCTTGGATTTAAAGTATATAGCTTTTACAATGTTGAGACGTGTTCCTGCTATTCCTAGTTTTCCCAGTGTTTTGAACTTGAATGGATGCTGTATTTTGTCAAATGCTTTTTCTGCATCTTTTGAGATAATCATGTGATTTTTGTGTTTAAGTCTAATGGTGTGTAATGAATTACATTTATTGATTTCCATATGTTGAACCAACCTTGCATCCCTAGGATGAACCCCTCTTGATCAAAGTGCACTATCTTTTTAATTTGTTTTTGTATGCATTTTGCCAGTATTTTATTAAGAAATTTTGCATCTATGTTCACTAGGGATAACCAAATGAACTTTTTAAAAATGAAGATTCCTGGGCCTGACATTTTATTTATTTAAATCTAGAATGTTTGTGGACAGTCAAAAGACTCAATTTCTGAATACAAAAATTAAATGTAGATTTATATTTTCCAAATTTTCCAGTATTTAAAAATGTTAAGTATGCTTTATTGAGATAAATATTTTTAAAACTATGACTGTATATTAGATTTTCTTTTTTTTGCTTGGAGAACAATTTAGGATAAGTATTCTCCAAAGGCTATTCCAGGAGTCACAGTTATTGCCTTTCCAAAAGTGATAAAAAAAAATGGTTTCTGTAACTCCTACAATATTTGACAATGCCTCCTCAACATATTTCAGTGACATAGCAATTCATTTCAAGTTTATTTAGTCACTTAAGAAATATTATGGGGGTTGCTACTCTTTTCCAGATACTGTGATAGTCAATGTGTATATAATAGTGAATAAAAGAAATAATCAGGAGCTGTTAAATCATATTTCCTCTCTGAAATGTATTGCTTACTATATTATTTTTTAATTTAAATACTTAAATTTACTATGTAAGGATTTATTTTTTTCATGCCAATGAATAATGCATCCTGATTTCTGATTTTCTGTGACCATCTATTCTGCCCATCTCAGGGTAGCCTGGACATGGAAATGTGCACTGGCCAGTTGTTTTGAGTTCATGGAGGTCGGACCACTGGGTCTTTTCTGTTCCCATTGCAGAACTCTTGCAATCATTTGATATTGAACCAGCGAGACCCACCCTGTTTCAATTGCCCATTCTCAGGCTGACCCTTTGCACTGTGACTTCTCCAGTCTTCAGGGCTGTTAAGTTAGATCTTCTTTTACTTTTGTCTGCTTTCCCTCACACAGTTACTTGGTTGTGTGGCTCTTGATGGTTTGTTCCTACTTGCCTCCTTTTAGAGACAGTTGGTTTGACTATAAATATTATTCATGACTTTTTGGGGAGGGTAGTTTTCAGTTTTGTGTATTTTTTAATGTTGGGATTCAGGGAGACTTAAGAACTCTGGTCACATAATCACTTGCTCTGGTTTGGATATGGTTTAAGCCTATCTCCCAAAGTTTCGCATGTTGAAAGTCTGGTGTCAGTGTGGTGATGTTGAGAGGTGGTAACTGTTAAGACCAATTTTAAGAGATAGGAACCACTTAAGAGTGAGAGGTCATTACTGCCCCTTTCCCTGATGTCCTCTCTGGCCATATAATCTTTTCTGCTTGAATTGAACTCTTTCCATTGTGATGCCATTTGGCATGAATTCCTTCCTATGGCCAAGCCAAGGCTGTGTCATGAACTTAAACTTTCAGAAGTATGAGCTAAATAAACTTCTTTTCCTTATTAAGCACCCAACTTCCTGCATCTCTTTATAGTAACAGTAAACAGACCAATACACCATTTGTCTGATTATCCTGGAGTCCCTTTTGACTTCTACTGCCCAGCTGAAACTGAACATATGGAATACATGGTGTGTTAGTCATCTTTTTGTCACTGTTACAAAAATATCTGACAAGAACAAAGTTAGAGGAGGAAGTTTATTTTGATTCATGGTTTCAGAGGTTCAGTGTATGGTCATCTGACTCCATCGCTTTGGGCCTGAAGTGAGGCAGAACATCATGGTAGAAGGGCATAGCAGAGGAATACTGATCACTTTGTGGTAGCTGGGAGGCAGAGAGAGAGAGAGAGAGAGAGAGAGAGAGAGAGAGAGAGAGAAAGGGTCTTAGGGAAGAAAAACCCTTCCAAGGCATGTTCCCAATACTCCCAGTAACCCACCTGCTGTAGCCATGCTTCACCTGCCTACAGGTACCACTCAGTTAATCCATTCAAACTAGGATAGACTGATTAGATCTCAGTCCTCATTATCTAATTGTTTCATGTCTGAATAGTCCTGTATTAACACAGGAGCTTTTGGGGGACACCTAATATCCAAACCATAACATAAAAGTACAAGCCCAAACTCTTTTGTTATTTTCTGCCTATGTATGGCTTCCATTCTGTCCTCTTTCTCAGCCCATTTCACCAAACACTGTCTGTTCTTTCCTCCATTTTTTACCTATTCACTGCAATATTCAACAACAACAACATTAACAGTTCCTATGCTCACTCCAGCCCCTGCTCTTTCCTGGGAGTTGAAGTCTCTTCTGGGTCTGGGAGAAGAGGCACTCAAGATAAGTCCGGATGAATAGAAAAATGCGAACAAGCAGCAGCCAGGTATTAGAGAACCTGACTTTTCTGAGCAGAAGAAAAAAAGAAAGAAAGAAAAAAACTAACTAAAGGCAAAATAAGTAGAAAAAAAGGGCACCATTTTTTAAAAAGAGTGAAAACTAATCAATTAGAAATTGGACAAACAATAGCAAAAATGAAAGAACTCAATAGTTGGCTCTTGAAAAACTTAATAAAATTGATGATCTAATTAATAAAAATGAGAGAAAACATAAAGGACCAACATCAGGAATAAAAAATAGCGTCACTATACTTCTCACACACTTCTAAAGGATACAACAGTATTACTAATAACTTTGCAAATAAAATTGACACTTTAATTGACAGATTAACCCAGAGCACAAGATAAAAACAGAATATTACTAAACCTAAGAAGAAATATAGAATGTAAATAGCTGCATATAGAGTAAAGATGTTGAACTTACAATAATAATTAAAAAAAAACTGTCAGCAAGGAAAACTTCAGGCTCGGATGACACTGATGGATTCTTCAATAACATACAGGAGTAGATCTTTCTCATAGAAAGTCTTTCAGCAAACTAAAGAGGAATGTGCTCACCAACTCATTTTATGAGGACTCTCTAACTCTAATTCCCTAACCTGATAAAGCACTAAGACTCCTTAAGAATATTCCATATACATAGTTTTAAAGTACCTTAATAATACTTAGCAAAATAAATCCTGCAATATATACTAGGGTAATGCCTTCACAACTGATTGTTCTTTATCTTAGAAAGGCAGTTACTTTACAAATTGAAAATCAATAGAAGTCGACTAATGCAATGAGTCACAAAAACAAAATTAAGGAGAAATTCCATGTAATCATTTCAATAGATGCTAGAAAACTTTTGAAAATGTTCAAAATGTTTTCATGGGGAATATTTTGTTCTTATTAGATAGTGAAGAGAGATTCTGCTACCTGAAAAGGGACCTGAAAAGAACCCATAGCTAACATCATACTTAATAATAAACATTAAACATTTCTCCCTAGGATCAATAAAAAAATAAGGATATTTGTTCTTATAATTTCCACTCAAAATTATACCCAAGGTTTAATGTAGAGCATCATGAAAAAATAAAAAGTCATGAATATCAAGAAAGAAGTACAACTGTTGCTACTTGCAGAGAAAAGAATACTGTCCAGACAGTGGAAACTAAGTTCTGAGATGTTCAATGCCACCACCTCCCCTTCAGAATGATACACAACTGTCATTGTCAGGATCTGAATGTATGAATATGAATCTGCTTGCAGTTTATTAAATGGATTACAGGAGAAGAACAGACTCAGAAACCATTCTGTATACAACTGCAGGCTAGTGATGGCAGTTCTCAAGGAAGGAGTGCTAGTAACTGGGAGGTATTACTAGGGTCATATAACCTTAGAACATTCACAGGGTATGTACTACTTCATTGCATGAGATCAAACATTTGTTGGGTGACAACTCAAATGGATGAGTCCCTCAAGGAGGAATAGTAGTCAAAGACTTTACAAGTCTATGCTCTCTGTCAAAGAAAAGAGCATTCTGAGGAATGTATGTATTGATTAAACTGTTTAATTTTTTGCCTTCATTTGTATTACTTTCCTGTTCAAACGAAGGCTTCCAAATCCAATTTAATTTCCAGGATGGATTTCCTGTTCTGAAAGTTTTGAGTTTGCTCTTCAAATTCTTCCTTTGTTTGGCAACATCTACATTACATCATTGGATTTTAGCGAGTTCCGTTAGAAGATATAAGCTGTAGAACATTAGATTTTCTCTACCATCAGCCAAATGAGTGCTTAAGAAGATGTATATTTATATTTATGCTGTTATAAAGAATTGCTTCAAATTATTTAAAATATAGTGACAGAGAACACAGATAAGTACTATATTCATTTAATCTTAAAACTGCTTTTTTTTTTCTTTAAACACAAAACTACTTGTTCTCACACCTACACACAAGAAATTATATGTGGATTATTTGATGTCATGAATTCACGTGAATAGAATTACATCTGTGAATGCACAGGATATGTGAGAGAGCTCATGAGGATAATCATATTGTCGTCTCTAGTATTAATATCCTTGACAAATTTGTTGTACAAATCCATGATTGCTATATAGCTTGGGACAGCAGACTTTTGTTGGATGGTACAAAGTTGGTAGAGGTCCTGGATATGATCACAACTTAATAAGTAGCAATCGTTAGCAAATATCAGTGCTATTTAGGGAAATTCACAATACATAACACAATACAAACAAATCCAAACACAAGAAAAAAAACTGGACTGCTTGTCTGATTCTTCCACTGAACTTTCTATTTCCTACAACATAGGCCATGACCTTAACCTTCCTTGGGTCCAGCACTTGTCTTGTTACTGGTTTTGGATTTGTAGCTTGGTCTAAGCAGAGTGAGTGTAACATAGTGACTATGAGCAACAATTTGGATATTGGACCACTTGATAACCATCTGGCCTTCTAAGGTTTGGTTTCTTCTATAAAATGAAGGTTCACACCTTTTTATACATGCTAAAATGACTAAAACTCTTGTCATTCTGGAGCCTACATTATAATGTGGCTTGAAGAGTAGAAGGAAAGCATAATAGTCAATGAACATAAAAATTAGTAAATTTGATTATTAAATGCTATGGAAGAGATCAGAGAGGTAAAAAGCCTTAGGTATGCTGTTTTAAGAAAGGGAGTTTTGATTTTAGAGACTGAGCCAGGGCAGGTTGGGTTGGAAAGGTGACATGGGAGACCTGAAGGACACAAGGGAGTTAGTCACATGGAAAACTGGAGGAGGAGACTCAGGCAGAGGGAACAGCCCATGCAAACCCCAGAAGGTGGGTACATCCCTGATGTGTTTCAGGAACAGAAACAAGGCTGTGTTGCTGAAGTGAAATGAGCAAAAGAGAGAGAAGAGGAACATCTAAAGTCCTCAGCATCCGGTGCAGGCTGCAAATGATGGGTCTTTTCACTTTGTAAGTGTTGCCCATCATCCATTCAATACTTTGGAAAGGTTAAAAAAAGTTGGGTGACCATTCATTTGTTGAGTTCTTCTATCAACTATTTTTTCTGTACCAGTTTGGAATATCTGTATATAATAGAATAATAGTTGTCCTTGGTACCAAGAGCTTACTGTAATTCTGAGATTATGCTGAACATTTTTACATTAATCAGTTATTATGCTCATTTAATAAATAAACCCTGACAGATAAGATCTAAGCTGTTTAGCCTATGGTGTATTCCGCTGCTAGTAATTACGGCACACAATCCAAATGATTAAGCAATTTCCACTGTTTGGTAGTGGAGATTCAGAATGTGTGTTACCTAAATGCTAAGACACAATGATATAGGGGTTGGACTCCTAGAGCTGCAGTCCTCCTACAGCAGGACTAGAGTCTTAGAGCTTTGTTTCCATTTAGGGTAGGCCACTTACTTTTTCTTTGACCTTGGAAGAGTCAGTTCATTTTCCTATGAAACATATGATACTTAATAGGCATAGTATTCTTAAATACCTAAACATGCATAAAATATCTTAATACTAGGCCAGCAATATTGCCAGTGTTCAAAACGGTTATCGATAAGTAAAGAATGTTAGAAAAAATTAAAAGACTCATTTACTAAAAAAATACTTTCACTGGGCATCTGTTACACATAAAAGCCTTCTTGGATCAGGGGTGATATGGAGATGCTGCAGGTATGGACGTAGGTAGCTTATAGGATATGAGAGAGGTATTTTCAGACAATGCAGAATAATAATAAGACCAGTAATGTGTTGGATGCAGGAATGTAATGCTGCAAAATAGAAGAGGAGAGAAAAATTCTTCAACTTGAGAGGTGCTTAGTATTGAAAGAGGCCAGAAATGGGTAGATATCACACCTTTTGAAGGGAGGCAGTGGTGCCTGATGAGGCAGGCCACAGACTTGAGTTGTCCCTTTGCTTGAATCCCTACAAATCTCATGGCTCCAGTGTTCCTTGCAGCTCGCAGATATGCTGCCATTTCTTCCATTGATAAACTTTCTGCATCACAAAACTCCTCTTTTAGATGTCTTCCCATTTCCTTGCTTCCTTTTTCAAAAAATTTAATAAAAAGACTCACCTATTCCCATATCTCCGTAGCTTTTGCTGTTACCTCCTCTGACTACTTCCTTGAAGCCTTCACTGTCCTCATTGCACTTCAGCTTCTCCTGGGAAGGTCTCCAAGAACCTCTGTTTCATTAAACCCAAGGGAAATCCCTGGTTTTCATTTCACCTGCTATACAAGCAGCATTGGGCACACTCAACCTTCTCCTTTTCACTTGGATTCCACCAATGCATTTTCTCCTAATTTCCTCCTAAATCCCTGGCTGTTCCCTTTGTCTCCTATGCTTCTTCCTCCTCTTCCCCCTGAAACTATTTTCAGAGTACTCCGGAACCCCCTTTAATGGAACTTTTCTTTCTCCACACTCATTCCGCTGCTGATATTCACTTCGAATACTGGCTTTAATCACTTCGAATACTGGCTTTAAACTGACACTGTGCAAATGAATTACAGTAATATTTCCAGTTAAGTATCTGACATCTAGCAGATATCTCAAATTCATTGTATCCCAAAGTGATCTAATTTCTCCTCTAAATCTGCTCCTCCCCAAACCTTCCACATCTTTTTTTTTATTTAGTTATGCAACCTTTAATTTTTTTTAATTTTTTTTATTTACTTATTGATTCATTGAACACAAATGGAGTACAGCTATTGTTTCACTGGTTGTACACAAAGTAGAGTCACACCATCTGTGCGTTCATGCATGTACACAGGGCAATGGTATCTGTCACACACTCTGTTATTAATTTTACCCCCCCCCA